>OU015766.1:21582172-21823814 GCA_907173295.1 Fagus sylvatica | reverse complement strand
ATGGACGGTGGAATTTCTTCCATCCATTCATTTTCAAGAACATAAAAATTGGCCAAAAGTAGATAATGTATGATTTGGTTTGTTACATCTTGCTTCTGATCGAACAAGTGAAATCTGAGGATCTAAATGATGCAGCAAACTCCCTAGCTTCATCTAACAAGTGACCCGGGTACACATAAAATCTTTAGAAAGTTTGAGGACAAATATATATTTTTAAATAATAATAATTATTAGAAGTTAGAACCACAATGATAATTACCAGAACTTATAGGATACTAAAGAAAACATATAAAAAAATATTGTAATTTCCGATTAACTAAGACTGATATTGTTTGTTAGCATGAAGGAAGGATAAAAATTATCCATGTGTTTGCTTGGGTAAAAAAAGAAAAAGAAAATAGTAAGTATATTTTGCAATTTGTTAATTGACTAAAACATTAACACTGCAATGGCACGTGGTAGTATTGTACTATTGTCGAAAAAAAACAAAAACACCTTGATATTACAGTATAAATAATAAACATGTATCTTTCTTTTATTAAATCTCTTACAAATCTATTGTTTTATATATCCTTAAACCCTTACCTATATGGCTATATCTTATACTAACATTATCTTGTTGGGAAGTCGTGTTAACAACGTTCTTTTGTCCAAATTGGAAATGGCTAAAGCGTTGCATGAAGTGCTACAATCTGCAATTTAATACGCCATTGAGCAGAATACGAATTCACCACCTTTTTTAATCTCAGAGCAGAATATGAATTCAAAGATGAAGAACCAGTTGCACAAGGATGTCCTCAGAATCATATAGTACACATTCCCAAATATAAAAAATAGCTGTTTTGATATCATATTAAATTTTTACTATAAGTGTAACCTATTATACAGCTTGTTCAAAACATGTTGCATCTAATGAAAACATTTATCAACATATTAGTGTACAGCTCACACGGGATAATATACATAAAATTACATCATGTAACAAGTATCCACCATATGATTAGCTTCAAGATAAGCCATAACAGAGGTACAGAAACTGTCTTAAGCCCTCCTGGATTTCTGTTCCATGACAAGTAAGAAGGATCTCCAAGTCTCCTAAAAAAGAGAAACAGAAGTAGAGATAATTGCAGGACATAACCATCTAAATATTGCTTTTTAATCCTACTAACCCTTTTGCCAAAGAGTTCCATAAAGAAACATTTTCTTCAGAAGGATTTTTTTTGTGCTCAGTGCACCATATCTCATCCTACCCTACCCCATTGACTGAACTAAATATTGACAGAGACTTCTTATCTTAATACACTCAATTCTTTCTTCTGTATCTATTTATCACTTTGATATCTTGGATGAATTACCTACCAAGGAAGGATGACAAAAGATTAACGGGGACATTTTTGGGAAGAGGAGCAATAAGTGAAGCTCATCTAGAGCATTATGTGGGATAATTGTCAAGTCATTAAGGAAAAGTATATGACATGTCTATGTGACAAAGAAATAAGATGCTCCGCTGGATAAGGGGCCGTTAAGAAAAAATATGTGGATACCCAAAAAGAGGAAGAAATGAGGACATGAGAGAGTCATTTAAGCTGCTGATACACTGGAGTCATTCTAGTTAAATTGAAGCAAGGGAGTTTGCTATCTCCTTTAGATCATCGGATTGCACTTATTAAGCAAGACGTAACAATTAAACAAATCACAAAACTTTCTATTAGCTACGGGTTTAGTTAAATTGAAATTTTGTTTGCTATCTCCTAAATAGATGGATGGAAGAATTTCACTTCCATTAAGTCAAGACCTAACAAACAAAATCATACATCAGATTAGCTACTTTAGCCAATTTTGTGTTGTTCTGAAATTGAATGGATGGAAGAAGAAATTCACCAACCTCCATTGTCAACCTTGTGGCCGAGGATGTTCCCATTATATCAGCTTTGAATGGTATAAATAAGCCAAACTTATCTATGTTTTGAAATTGAATGATAGAAGAAAAATTCACCAACCTTTGTCAACCTTGTGGCCGAGAGATACGAGTTTCCCATAAAATTGACATAAGTTAATTGAATGGTATAAACTAATAAACATCTATCTTTCTTTTATATATAAATGATACTCAAATGATAATATTACAAAGTAACTTCAGATACTCAAATGATAATATTACTACCCCTTATAATTTGAACTTTTTCTTTTTTAAACAATTTTTTTTTTTGGGCTGGGAGGCAAGTCGTGATTTTGATTTATTTATTTTACACTACTCCATGCAATTGCAATTAAAGATTTTAAAATTAAAAAATTGCAATTATAAATTATTTTCATATTTTTTACCAATTTTTTTGCTGGGAAGTTGCGAAGTTGGATGTTTTTTTGTTACCATACCACGTGGAGTTGCAATTTCAAGGTTTTATGTTTTAGTCAATTAGCAAATTGCAAATTTATGCTTATTTTTTCATTTATTTACCATTTTATTTGCTGGGAAGTCGCGAAGTTGGACCTTTTTTTCCTATGTTACAGTACCACGTTAGCTGGCTAAGTAGACATTGGAATAAATTGAAATTTTATCTGTCGGTAGTAAAAAAATAACTTTAAACAAAGACCAGGAGGGATGGACTAGAATCTGCCTTACAAACCAACAGTTTAAAAGAATAACTAGAGTTAGCTTTGCTTATTACTTGGATATGCAACTTCATCTGCTTTCTGTGCACTCTTAAAATCCTATAACAATGCCAATTTCTGCCACTCTTTGCTTTGTCTGAATCTCAGTCTCTCTTGCTCCGCCTTGTAAAATGCGTTCTACTTGAGTTTAGCAGGTTCAATTTACTTCTTACAAATATATACACATTCTGTTTCTCTCTAAGTGATAAAAATTTTAATGTACTTATTGTTTGCTTTAATCACATTTCCTAGACAACTAGAAAGTTTGTTTTTGAGGTCCCTTTTACCAATTAAACTATGTTATATGTAATGCGTGGCAAGTTGGCATTGCTTCTTGGTCTCACATTTTCATTGAGATAGGTACAAGTAATTTACTTAAAATTTTCTTTTTCTTGTTCATGTCTAGCTCAAATGACACTCCTCCCCTTATATATAAACCGTAAGGTGCAACAGTGATTTATCTTAAAAAAAAAAAAAAATTGCGATAGTAACTAGTAGGCTGTAACTCAATTGGTTGCACTTGAAAAACTTGATATTTGTCTAATTTGTTTTCCATTTTTTCAGGGATCAAAATTCATATATGTGGTCAAGTTCGTTTACTCTATTCATAGTTTAGAGGTTGATTCATTATTTAAGCTTTAGTTATGAGTCACCTCAATCGGCATCCGCAAGGGAACGGTTTAAGGTTAGTTACTTAGTTTCTTATGCTCTTGACATAATTTAAAATTTGTAGTATCTTATTTTCCATTTGGGGAAATGGTTGAGTATGGACTTTGATACGAGTTGATATCCTAGTTAACTTTTGAGTTGGGTATAAACTAAAAAAATATATTATAAATTCTAATAAATAAATAAATAAAACACCGAACATGATAATGAACTGATTGATGCAACTTCAACCAATATTAAATAAATATTTTAATTACTACATTGTAATAAGTAATGCTATGGATATTATAAATTTTACTACATAAATCTTACAAATTATTATGCTATTAATTATAACATTTTTAAAGTGAGTGATGCTAAGGATATTACAAATTTTACTACATAAGTTTTAGAAGTGGATATGTCACTAGTTACCAAAAGAAAAATGTTAAGAGTGATGTTACAGATACTACAAATTTTACGACTTATATCTTACAAAGAGTTTAAATTCAATAAGGATCCAGTGTAAAACCTATTGTTTACACTCTCCAATGAAACAATGCCACATTAGATTTTTTGAGATTATTTCAAATAAAAGAATGAAAACTACCACACCTGATTAAAATCATTTAATACCGTATTCAATTCAATCTACCTTCCAAATATTAAAAAAGAAAAAAAATTGTCGAAGCACAACATCAAGAAGATGTTGGTGAGGCGGTGATGCTGCCGAAGATGGAGAGAAGCCAAAGACACCGTCGGTGTCTCCGCCCCACCACCATTGTCAACCCTTTTATCTTCAGGATTTAGACTTTAGAGAAGGCAGCATGAGTGATAATAGCTTGAATGAGTAACGCAGCCATGAGAAAGGACCAGAAAGAACAATATTCTTTGTAGCAGAGGCAAAGGTTGGTGATCTGTATTGTTCAAACCAAAGGATACAATCTTTGATTATGTATTATCCTGGAAGCACCAAAGTCCAAAATAAGACATTTTTGGGAATCATATATTCTCCAATAGAACTTTGTAAAAGATATATTCAACAAATCACTGCATTGACAGAGAGAGAAATCTATCACCGGAGGTTTCTTCGGCTTCTCTCTCCGGCAGCATCCCCGGCATCTTATTGTTGTCGTGCACTCGTGCTTCAGTTCTATTTTTTTTTTTTTTAAATATTTAGAAGGTACATTAAATACGGTTTAATGGATTTTAATTGGGTGTGGTAGCTACCATTCTTTTATTTGAAATAATCTCAAAATATCTAATGTGGCATTGTTTTATTGGAGGGTGTAAACACTGGGTTTTACACCGGATCCTTATTGAATTTAAACTCATCTTACAAATTGATGTGTCACAAATTACAAAATAACAATTAATACATTTATATTTATTATGAGTTGAAGTGATACTAATCACATTTATTGTTTATTGTCAAGTTGGTTTATAAGCTTTTCATAATAAAATTTGTAGTATCTTTAACATTTTCTATGTTGTTGTGGTAATGTTAGGGATACAAAACAACAATTCATAACTTCTTTACAATTTACTGAAATCACAAGTTGTGATTAATTGTAATTGTTGTAACATCACTATTATATGTGCACTTTCACTATTCACATTACTTTTATTATATACGCAATTGATTCCTTCTACAACACAACAAATTTTACAATATTTTTCACAACAATTGAGTTTGTAATTTTTTATTTGTTCTAATTTGATCATTTCACTGATATCGCTTTATTATCAACTATTGACAATATGACATCTTGACAGTTGTGAATTTTTCTTTGTGAAAATCTTTGTACTTCCAGGCTTCCAGGCTTATTGTTATTATTGGAATTGAATAGACAAATGTCTTAGGACAATTAATATTGGATTCCACTGTCCTACCCAAAATATATAATTATATATACTGCTTTGGTTCTGGAAGTTATAACTTCAATGGCATTTTCTTATGTTTTCCTGTTGAGACGGGTGCATTTTCTGTGTTCTACTTATCACACCGTGCGGCATAGGATTGGATTGTGTAACTGATTTTATGTTTGCAATGTTTTATTCAGTAATAATAACCAGGACATTGAGGGGCAAGGTGATTCAGTGAAAGAAACAACGACACAGAGGACAATTCTTGGTCTAATTTGGAACAAAATCGTTCAATGGTGGAATAGGCATGTAGCATTTGTATTGTTGTGCGTGATTGAAGTAGCAATGGATCCTTTGTTCTTTTACCTTCCAATGATCAATTTACAAAAGAAGTGCATTGGGTTTGACAAAAAGTTGTGGCTCATAGCTATCGTTGTGAGATCGGTCAACGATTTCATTTACCTACTACATTTTATATGGCAATTTCGGACTGTTTTTATATACAAAACGAAGCTTCGGTATTTGTGGCCCTTCCTACTCGACATTCTAGTCATCCTTCCCATCCCACAGGTAAGGGAGTCTTCACCTAATTATTGTTTCGGATATGTTGTTTCCACTGTGACAAAACCACATTAATACAACTTGAAACCACACAAATTCAACCAATTCCTTTGTATGAAACCACATATTTGTATGATTTTTCAAAAAAATAAAAAAATAAAAATAAAACCACTATGTTAATTAGATTTTAAAAATAAAATAAATAATAAATAAATGAATGATCTATGTGTTTGACATTTTGGTTATTTTTTGTTTGAAACCTAAAAGTTAAAAGTTTAGAACTTTCCGCATGTGTGTTTTGTTTAACTCCACCTAAACGATTTGCTTGGATTTTTTTATTTTAATTTTTTAACTTGACAACATGTGTAGAAGAATATTGGATTATATACTATATAACACCTAAACAAATAGTTTGATTTAAACTTTTGTTGGATTAAGGTATTTTTTATTTTAAACACTTTTTTAACTTATTAGATAATTGGACACAACATGAGCTTAATAACGTTGATTTGTAGATCATATAATTTTTTACTTGATAACACTATTTTTTAGTATGGAAGAATATTAGATAATTGGACATGTAATAGCTGATAGATATAACGTTGATTTGTAATCATAGAAAAGCCAATAATTAACTCTTATTTGTGTACTTTCTTTTTTCCAAAATTCAATGCTGATAAATTAATATATCAAAATGGAAATTAACATTGCCGAAGTAGTTTACAAAACTTTTTAATCTTTTGTAATTGTGTGTTAAAATGAGCAGCTCGAAATCTTCAAATATAGGTTTTCTTTCATTTTTTAATTGGGCTTTTACTTGGCAATTTGACTGATACGTTTTTTAGTTTGAAGAAACATACCGTTTAATAATATCTCATTTTCCAATGTATTCATGAGTAGATTGATAAATTAAATTATAATATTTGACATAGTCATATATTTCACAAAAATCAAATAAATTAATTTAAAACTTTTAAATTTTGTACGTTGAAAAAAATAATTTTTCAATGATAATTACTAATAATCAAAATTACAATTGCGCCCGTACACATAGATTTTATCCATTGACTACTCCAAACATGAAACTTCTTTAATCTTTTCAGGTGGTAATTCCGATTATTTTTTCGGAAATGAGCAGCTCGAAATCTTCGAAGAAACTAAAAGTCTTGAATTTCATTGTTTTCTTCCAATATGGGCCAAGAATTTTTCAAATCTACCGATCCTGGAAGAGACTGATAAGCAGTGACAAAAAATTTGATAGAAACATACCGTTTAAAGCTCCATTGAATCTCATTCTATACATCATTACTGGTCATGTAAGTTTGAGTAATTTCATGCATATTCATTAAATTTAATCTGAGTTTCGAATTTTTATCAATGTTTTGTTGGATTTGATAAAAAAGTTGTATTCCAAACTAACCAATGTAAGAAAAAAGAAATAGAGATGCCAAATGCTTAAATGCTTAAAAAAAAATGCTTCATTTTATTAACTTTAATTTGGAATTATGTGAATCAAACCTCTTGTAAAAATGCCTCTGAGCAGTGGTGAAGGGTTTGTGTGTAAGTGCACACGATATAAAGTACATGCAACTTTGGGTCAAATCAAACAAGATACCTGATTTTCTAATTTGAAATAAAAAGTTCATGAATTTAAATATCCAAATTGATGCTTATGTCTCTTTTCATGGATAAATGAATTTAAAAAAAAAAAATTCAACATAATTTTTAATTAAATTCTTTTATTAAAAATCAAATATTCTAAAATGAATTTTAATTTATATGAAACAAAAATGTGTAATGAAAATTTAAAAAAATTAAAAAAAAATGAAAATCGAACAAATCGGTTATCTAATCAAAGTTTAGGGGCTTTTTTTTCAAATTCAAAAGACTAGATAATCTGTTTGATTTTTAACCCAAAGTTCATGAGGTATTTATTTTCCCCTAATTAATTATATAATACTTGGTTTAAAGTTTAAACCCCTTCACTTCGTTCGTGGATTTACAATGACGACCCCTGACATTTCAACTCCCTCCCTTACATCATGCATACATCCAAAATTGAAAAGTTATATTATTATTTCTCACCTTAAAATTTTGCATAAATATTTTATATTTGTATTATTTCTTTATATTAAGGTTGGTTAAATTCCTTTTTAGTTTCATTTTTCATGCATCTTCTCTATCAAACTTTTTTTTAATTTTTTTATTTGTCATTTCCGACTATTGAATATCATTATATGTGTCATGTGATTTACAATTTATAAACTTAGAACTATTTAACAACAATGTTATTTTCACAAACAGCGTATTGACAAACCTTTCACAAACTCTATTATATATATGTTTCGTGAAATGTGAAACAATTAATGTTTTATTGTTTTGTTAAAATATATTTTTCCCTCCCTCTCTCTCTCTTTCTCTTTTATTTTGGTTTATTTTATTAGTTGATTTTTGTGATGTACTGTATGCTACAGATAAAAGAATATAATTAGCTTTTTTTTTACTACTTTTTTCCATTTAATTTGTCCCACTGTAACAATTGACTTGGGCCTAATGTTATTCATACACAATGTGGGCCTGAATGATAACACCTTCCATTTACAGAATTCTGTTTTTCTCTTATTATTGTTGTACAATTAATATTATTTGGTTAGGATGTCTATAGAATTTACTGATGTTTAATGGTTTGCTGGTCTTTTAGGTAATGGGAGCCTTTTGGTATTTTTTCTCTAGTCACCGACTCACAAGTTGCTGGCGCAAAGCGTGTGAAAAACATAGTGAATGTGTTCAAAGTTCTTTTAACTGTGACCACAGTTTTGGAAATGATCTCTCTTTTTTGAATGATAGTTGCCCTATAGATCCACCAAATACAAGGTCTTTTGATTTTGGGATATTTCGTGAAGCCCTTCAATCTCATGTCTCAGAGTCCAGAGATTTTCCACAAAAATTATTCTATAGTTTCTGGTGGGGCATGCGAAATCTAAGGTTTGCACATACTAGACTCTTCGCTATTCCATATTAATATTTTGGTTTAATTATTATTTTGATCCTCAACTTATGCCCGTTGTGTTAAAATGATCCTCAACATTTTAAATATGTCAATTTGGTCCTTAACCTTTTATATTTGTGTCAATTTGGTCATTGTTGCTAAGTGATGGATGAAAAATGCTGATGAAACTAACGGTTTAATTAAAATAATATTAAATTGTGACGTGGCGCCAACTCAAGGAAAAAAAATTCCAATGAAAATTGTGAGGCTTATCTGGTTCAAATCCAAACTCAAATCCCTAACTCAGAATCACCAGAACCCGTTACCCACCCACACCCACCCTACTCCTCTGCCTAGGATGAACCGTTGTTTTTGCATATGGGTACATGCTTGCTTTTGTTGCTTTCACTATCTTCTTAGCCTTCATTTTGTCTCCAATTGGATGGAGAACTCAGCCATATGTAAAGGTAGTGAGTGCATTTTTGAAAATTTAACTTCAGTATGGCCTTAGGAGTCATTTTTTCGTCCAATTCATTCCCAATTTAGACAAAGGGGGTATTGGGCATGCAATTCTCTCCAATTGGGGAGTAAATTGTTATAATTGAAAGTTTGGGAGGAACATTGAAAAATGAGTGAAAGATTAGAGTGGAAAAGTGTAATTTGCCAAAAAAAAAAAGGGTCTATGTAAGGAGCTCAAATCAATGATAACAAATTTCTGGCGGGGGCAGAAACATTTGGATCGGATATACCACTGCATGAGCTGGGTGAAAATGTGTAGAGCTAAGAAAAATTGTGGTATATATGGGTTTCTAGGATCTAGATATTGCACAATGTACATTCTTTATTGTACAAAGTCCTAAAATCAAAGTATTTCCCCAATTTGTCCTTTTTAACATCAACTCTACTTTGCCATACCTCACATGCCTGGAGGAGAATCTAATTAGGAGCACAAAGTCAGAGTGTGTTAGAGTTGGGAATAAGATAAAGGGTGGGAATGGAAGCAGCATTAAAATATGGTACAATAGATGAATTTCTTAGCCAACGACATTTAAGGATTTAAGGTGGTGAGCGGTGACCCAACCCTGAGCTCTACCTGGTGATGCAAATGTGGGTGACCAGATCGATCACAATAGCCATCAATCAGTCTATGATCCTGGTTTCCTTTTTTTTTTTTTTTTTTTCTTGAGAAATTTAATACTAATGAATGTAAGGCACTTGAACCCTACCTACCATAAATAACCACCACTCTTGTATAGTTGTATATGGGGGTTGGAGGTCGTCCTATTTTTCCCAAGGCCACATAAACCTGTGATCTTGACCTTGTCTCCTTACTTTGAAGCCCAAGTATATATAGATCTTCACATCTTCTCTTAACTTATTCATTTCCACTAAAATTTTGTAGATTTATGCATCATAGTTATAAATTTTTTAATATTAGTATCTCATACCTTATAGTTGTTTCATTTTTGCAGTTCTTTTGGCTCAAACCTCCAAACAAGTAACTATATCTGGGAAATCTGCTTTGCGCTTTGTATTTCCATCTTTGGCTTGATACTATTTCTATTTTTCATGGGAAATTTGCAGGTGAGTATCAAATATTCTTTTCTTTTCTATTTTAAAAATGTTAGGCTCTAGTTGTACAAATTATGAAGTAGAGAGAGCATTAGAGTGGTTTCTATATAGGAATAATGCCACATCATATTAATTTAATTGCTAAGTAATATGCTAGTCATCCTATTATTATTAGTAGCAGTAATACATTGATCATATTTAATTTGATACTATTGTTAATCTTATGTTATTATTTTGATTATTTTCATTTTCATTTTCATTTGTTTTTATCCTTGTATTTTAACATTAATACTATTGTTAATCTCATGTTATTGTTGTCACTAGTTACGGACCCACGCAATGTGTAGTAATATGCAATCATTTTGACTGACTCTCTCTCTAAAAATACAACAACTTCTTCAAGTATTTTCTCTGTCTATTTGTCTCGACAAATGTATCTTTCTATCTCAATTACTTTTTATTTACATATTTTTGGCGTATTTACATGTTTTGCATATTTTAGATTCACTTTAACATTCTTTATTTAAGCCACTAAGTGTTCTAAACTTCTAATAGCTTTTGGATCCATTTGGTAGTGTAGTTATTTTTTAATTAATTAAATTTTGAATGGCATCAAATGTCTTGCCAATAACAAAATTTAAATAATAAATGCCACTTTACATGTCTAAACACGAAAGACGAAAGGATGACATTAATCATATGGAATGAAAGTTAAGGGACAAAATTAAAAGAAAAAAAAAATTAAGAAATGAAAATGAAAAGAATCCAAACTTAGATGGTATAATTTGTAATTGAATCAAAAGGTAAAATAGGTTACAAGAAAGGGAAACAATATAGGAAACACTTTGGTTAGACTGAAGGGAATGCTAGAATATTCATAGCAATGCTCGAGTGTATGAAATAAGCAAGTTGGATTGGAGGCTGTCTTGGGCTGCTGCAATCTATTACCTTTAGACTCAAAGGAATGCTAGAAAATTCATGGCAGTATGAGTATATGACACGATGAGGAATGGAGAAAGCATATTTAAGGCAATCAAATGGGAAATAACAGCAAGGATTGGCTTTTCTAAATATTTTAAGTGTACTCTTTAATAATACAAGGTTTTTTGTAGCTTGTCGGCAGTAGGCAAATAGAGTTGTATTGATTTGTAAGTTAAATTATCAAGTTCTCTCAAATAATCCGCTTTGATAATATATTAAAGATAAAGCATTCAACTCAGAACCAATTGGTAATGGATGGAGAAGCCCATAATTTCATGTGTATAAAGGTTTTAAATGTCCAATATGAAATTTTTTATTCTTAACGTCGTCATGGTATTCATAAAAATAGAAAGTATTCCTGGACTATACATGTCTCAATTTTAGGATGATAGATTTTTTTTTTTTTATCTACCTAATGAAGATTTGTGTGGAACAATGAGATGTTGTATACTTGTAAAAATAAATATTTTTAAATACCTATATACTGTAAGATTTGGCGAATTGAACTTACTAGTAGAAGTGGTCGGGACAGATGTACATGCAGTGGACAACTTCAAAATCAATTAACAATTGGAAGAAGGATCTCAAACGCAAAAAACAAGAAAAAAACATCGAATCGTGGATGTCCAAAAAAGCTCTCCCAAGTGAAATGACAAAACAAATTATGGAACACATACGTAAGAGATATGATGAAGACGAAAATGTTTACGTGGAAAACCTGATCCCTGATCTTCCTCCGAAACTTCAAGGGGAAGTCAAGCACCATATTTGCTTTGATCTACTAAAGAATGTGAGTTTCTTTAACTCTATAAATTTGCTAAATACTTGTTTGTCCCATGCGTGATGACTAAGTTCAACCAAAAAGAGAATGAGAATAATAATAATAAATGACTCTTGTTGATGAATGTCCCAAAGATACATATTAAAGAATAATAAACATTTCATTATAAGGTGCAATGCACATTTTCAAAAGAAATATATATATATATATATATATATATATATATATATATATACATATATATATATATATATAAATATATATATATAAACTTATGGCACAATTTTTATTTTTTAAGCTCTAGGACACTCTATAACAAAAGCCTTGAAATAACATAGGGCCGACTCTTCCCTTGTTTGATTTAGGCAATTACCTAAGGTCCCTAACCCCAATTGAAAGACGGCCCCATAAGTTTACTCAAGTATGATATTTATGCATCAAGAGTTTTGCAACTCAGTGGTATTGATTGGTTTCTTTAGTTGAAGAATCAGGATTAAAATCTCTCTCCCCCCGCCCCCCACCCATTATCACAATTATCGAATTACAATATAAATGTATAATACCGATAATTTCAAAGTATATTTTCAGACACACATGTAATATGTGTTTATAATTGTTTATGTATGTGTTTTGAGTTTATCAAAATCGAAATTTTGTCTTTTAAATGTAAATTTCTCACTCACACCACTGCAAATAAACTATATTAGGTTGAATTCACATTGAGGATGCACAATACACCATTTTGACATGGACGTGATCTGTTCGAATTAGGCATGTCATTGTAACATATATATTCTTTTAAATATCCTTAAAAATATATAAAAACTTAGCTTTAAAATTTCATCATATCGATCTCTCACTCTCTTTTCTCTTAAAATGTAAAATAAATAGTCAAGAGCTTGTCAACTAGTATCACCTGGTATTTCACTTGAGACACTCATGGTTCAAATTATCTCTCCCCCAAACTATCGAATTATCAAACAAAAAATATAATATAAACAAATAAATAATTTTCCCCTCATGTGACGATTTAAATTTGGAATGTTCTTTTTTTTTTTTTTTTAGTTAGGTAGTAGAAATGTTAATTTGGTACTAAATAAAGGAATCATATAAGACTTGTATTCGGTTGTAATTCTACTAAAAAAAAAATAAGAATAAAAACCCATAGTACAGGTCTTTCAAAATTTTGGTTTGTTGTAGTTATAATTTTTTAATTGATCTTATGGTAATTCAAATTAAGCATCTCCATTTCTTTTCTTTTCTTTCTTGTTTATCGTTAGCGAAATGGATTTGTACTTGAACTTATTTTTATTTTCTTAATCAGCTTAATATCATGAAAGAGAGAAAGTGGGATAACCCTAGACAAGTGTTGCTTGATGTTATTACCATAGAGAATATATGCAGTTCTTTGAAGCCAGTGTTCTACAACGAGCAGAGCTACATTGTTCACGAAGGAGACCCAATTGTTGCGATATTCTTGATTACGGAAGGCACTGTATGGAGTAGCAGCAGTACAAGCAGAAATATTATTGGTGAAGGAACAAGTGCAACCTCGAGACAGGTTGAGCGTCTTGTAAAAGGTCAGCTCTTTGGAGAAGAACTTCTTGATTGGTTTTGGAAAAAAGATTCCTCTATCGACATGTCCAAACTCATCCTCCCCGTTTCTTCAAAAACCCTCAAAACCCATACAAAAGTGGAAGCCTTTGCTCTAATGGCCGACGACTTCAAGGAAATAGTCAGTCGTCGTCACGATTTGGACAACAATCAAGTAGAATCATAGGCGGCTTCTATTTTACAAAGAGCAACTAGTAGTTTGGATTTTGAATGGTAGTAGAGTTTTGGAAAATGTGTGAATAATTCAACTCTTTGATGCAAATGTATTAAATTCATTAAGGAATTTGTGTAAAACCCAAGGCGAACAGCCGACATTGCAAGCAAATAGAGGGGCCCCGCCCATTTGAGTCGTTGCAAGCCGAAAAGTGTACTAGCAGTTTATACTTTATATCCTTTATTTATATTATATGCAACTAGCATGTAACTTCCTACACATGCATATCCTGTTTATAATTTTTATGTAAAGTTTATTCTTCTCGTCTTTTGTGATATGAAATTATCCATAGAGGAAAGCCTTTAATAGGCTACATCTCAATTATATAAACTATTAACTTCCTTACAATATTGCGTATAAGGATCCCATAATATATATAGGGCCTTCTAAATTCTTTTATACGCAAAGCCTTGGAAGGAGTTGACAAAACTTCACTTCTAAATAATGTTGGACTCTAACATAAACCACTACTTATACATAAGAGTAGGAGACCAAATCCTTCATTTAAGCAATGTGGGACTCGGACTCCAACATAATATATATGGGCCTTCTAATTTTATTTATTTTTGAGTTGTGAGACCCTTTTTTTTTTTTCCTAAAAAAAAAAAGAAAAAAAAAAGAAAAAAAAGTAAGTGGAGTATAAAGTGATTGCTGGTTCACTTTTTTTTTTTTGCTCAGTAAAAGAAGTATATTAGAAGTAAAAAACAGACCCAACAAGGTCCTCATTACAGACAGACCCAAAGGATGGGGGGCCAAAACAAAAATTCAATGGACCCCAAGATAAATGAAGCTGAGACCACTTTGCAAACACATGGGGAGCACGGTTTGCACTACGCCTAACCCAGCACAGCTTCCAAAAATTAAGATCAGACAAAACATCAAAAACAGCAACCATAACAGATTGTATCAACCATGGACAATTCCCCAAAGCATTAATAGCATCAATACAAGCTTTGCAGTCAGACTCAATAATAACATTAGAAAAACCATGGGAAACAGAAAGCTGACCAGCCCAGAGAATCGCCTCTGCCTCAGCTTGGAGAGGGATGACGGTGTTCACCTTCTTAGATAAAGCAAATACCAGCTTCCCTCTCCAATCTCGAGCAACAGCTGCAATAGAAGAGAAAAGAGAGCCCACTGCAGCATCACAGTTAATTTTGATGACTCCACAATTTGGACGAGTCCACCCTTCAGCCCCCAAAGAAATATGACTGATAGAACCTGGAACTTTGAGGATAGAGATGTGGTCACTCCATAAACTTCTGAAAGAATTCATAATACCCCCAATCTCCACAGGTCTCTCATCATAAACTTTGGAATTTCTGGTTTCCCATAAGAGATCTAGAATTAAGGAGCCTTTAAGTGTAAAGATGTCAGAATTCAGCAAGCCATCCACCACTTCAACATTTGGGAAAACAACTACCTCCACCAAATCCGAAGCACTTGCTAGCTGAAAATAATCAGTTCTAATACCAATGATACTCATCCAAAGAGCTCGAGCTAGATCACATTCCCAAAAAATATGAACCACAGATTCAGGGCAAGCATTGCAAAAAGGGCAAGAGATGTCTAGGATAGGTAAAAACCTGGAAAAAGACTCTTTGGTGGGCAGGACTCCTGCTGCAATTCTCCAAAGATGCATTTTCAGGCGCTGATGCAAATTAGACTTCCAAATTTGATTCATCACTACATTTATCTCAGGATCAAAATCTTCATGGATCACCTCTTTAAAGGCGGACTTGACCGAGAACTCTCCATTGGAGGACTTCACCCATATCCACTTATCCAATTGATTGATGTTCCACTTAGGAATATTTTGAATGGCTTGGATGGTATCTTTATCAAATAGAGACTTTAAAATACCCAAATTCCAATCTGATTTAGCATGATTCATTAGTTGGGATACAGCCAAGCAAGGAATTTCTTCTAAAGAAGCTTTGGGCAATGGTTTGAAATTAGAGAGGCCTGGAACCCAAGGATCACTCCAAACCAGGATAGAAGCACCAGACCCTACTAGTTTACAAGCACCCCTAGCCACCAAAGCCTTTGCCCCTTCAATTCCTCTCCAAACAAAGGAAGCTGATCTAGGAGGGGGAGCATTCAGCCAGTTGGAGCCCACATGGTATTTGGCTTTAAGCACTGTAACACAAAAACTATCCCGACCTGACAACACCCACCAAGCCAACTTGGCAATCATTGCTTCATTGAAGCTTTCAAAGGATCGAAATCCTAAACCTCCAACAGAGAGAGGTTGACAGAGTTCCTTCCAGGCCATTGGGGAATAGCATTTGTTACCTGATTTCTTGGGGCTCCACCAAAATTTTCTAACTACTCCATCCATATCATTGCAAAGCTTCTTGGGTAGTTTACAAGTTGACATAGTATACAGAGGAGAGGATTGAGCTACAGCCTTGATAAGCGTAGCCCGACCCATCCATGATAGACTTTTGCTTTTCCACCCATTAGTTCTTGCTTCAAGCTTCTCCTTAACATAAGCAAAGTCTTTTGATTTGTTTCGAGAAAGAAATAATGGAACACCAAGGTATTTCACTCCTTGTGAGAGTTGTCTGAAGCCCCATTGATTCTTGACCTGCGCTATAAAATTCCGATGTACCCCTTTGGAAACAAAAATACCGGATTTCTCAATACTAATGGATTGCCCCAACCACAAGCAATACTTATCAATACAATTCAAAAGAACATCCACTTCACTGATCTTAGCACCACAGAAAAGGAGAACATCATCCGCATAGAAGAGTTTAGAAATGGCAGCAGCTCCCAATCCTAACTTCACACCCTTTATAGAACCCCTAGCAACTTCTCTATTAATTAATCTTGCTAAAACATCAGCACACATAATGAATAAGTACGGGGAAAGAGGATCTCCCTGTCTAAGACCTCTAGCGGGAGAAAAGGAGGAGCTCTTGGTTCCGTTCAAAAGAAGAGTGAATTGGACAGTTGATATACATTGATGAATGAGGTTAATAACCTTCTGATCAAATCCCACAGCTCGCATCACTGCCAAGATAAAATCTCATTCCAAGCTATCATAAGCTTTCTTGAAGTCCAGCTTAAACCCCACACTCCCCTTCTTCCTCTTCATATTATTGAAAGTATGCACTACTTCTTGGGCCAGCATAACATTCTCTGCTATCCATCTATCAGGGACAAAGGCGACTTGAGCTGGATCAATTAATTTAGGCAGAATTGGCCGCAGCCTCAAAACCAAGATCTTAGAGATAATCTTGTAATAAAAATTACATAGGCTAATGGGCCTAAACTGATTGAAGTTGCTTGCTCCTTGCCTCTTGGGGATTAATGTGATGTAGGTATGGTTCATTTGACGCAATAGCCAACCATCTCGAAAGAAACTTTGCACTGCTACAATAACCTGCATCCCCACTGTATCCCAATATTTTTTAAAGAAAAGACCAGGAAGTCCATCAGGACCCGGGGCTTTGTGAGAATTCATTTCCCAAACCACTTTCTTAACTTCATCAGCATCTGGAACTTTAGACAGCAAGGCATTCTCAGAGTCAGAAACTTTAGACTCCAAAAGTCCTTCCATATCGGGTGGAATCTGAGGGAGAGAGGAATGAAATACATTTGAGAACTTCAGAGTGAAGTAATCAGCAATATCATCTCTAGAATGGATCCATCTCCCAGAATCTAGTTGGATTTCAGTAATATAATTTTTACGTCTGCGAACCAAGGTGGATAAATGAAAAAATTTTGAATTTCGATCACCTTCCTTGAGCCACAGCTCTCTGGACTTCTGTCTCCATTTAACCTCGTCCCTCTCCAGCCATTCATTAATCTCCAACTGCAAGGCTGCCTCTGTGGATAGATTTTCCTGGCTTGGATCCATCTCTTGAATGAGTTTGAGCCTCTCTTCCAAATCACGAATTCTAGCTCTAGTAAGCCCAAACACAGTTCTGTTCCACACTTTAAAATCCTTTTGGACTTTTTGGAATTTCTTTGCCAATCTATAATGATGCGAGCCATCAACCTGGATAGACCAAGCTTGACTAACCACATCTGAGCTGGAATCATCTCTAGTCCACATATTTTCAAACCTAAAGGGCTTGACTCATTTGCTCAAATCCAGGTGAGTGTCAAGAATAATAGGGTTGTGATCAGAGTTGTGAGCCAAGAGATGCCTAACCCCTACATTTGGAAAAAGACTTTGCCAGGCAACATTACATAAGCCTCTATCCAACCTTTCACGCACATTTGCCCAACCAGCTCTTTTGTTAGTCCAAGTAAATTTGGGGCCGCTAAACCCAAGATCAATGGCCCCAACCTCAGACACAAACTGATGAAAACTCTTCGAAGAATTAATAGCACTGCTGGATCCACCTTTTTTTTCGGAACTTTTGGACACACTATTAAGGTCACCAATCATTAGCCAAGACCCATCAAATCTACTAATCAAGTCTTCCATAAGATTCCAAAATTTCTTTCTCTTGGAAAAATAAGGCGGGCCATAAACCGCTAACAAAAGTCAGACGTTGTCTGGAGGATCTGAATAATCGAGAGCTGCAATTATATGAGAATTAGAGAACACAACCTCCAGCTCTACACCTAACTTCCAAAAGATAGCAAGACCTCCTGCCTTACCCTTACTATCAACACAAAAAAAGTTGGAGAATCCCATACCAACTTTCAGCTTTTCTAACCTGGGAGATAAAACTTTAGTTTCCGCCAAGAAGAGCACATCAGGACCCTCATCACGAACAAGGGCCTTGAGTGACCTTGCTGTCGGGGCTCTCCCAATACCCTGACAGTTCCAGGATAAAAGCCTCATGGAGGAGGTGGGGGCATGATAAGGCCCGCCACCTCAGCCATTTGGATTGTTGGGGACTCAGTAACCACTCCCAGCTTCTCCTCAATCATCACTTTTTTCCCTGTATCCGCTCCAATTTTCCTTTGTTCTTCAAGCTTCAAATTTCTGCCCTTAGCCCTTGCCAAGATCTTAATAGAAGAGTTTCTAGTGACCCTCTGTTCAGTGCTTTGTCTCCGCATTGGCTTTGGCTTTATAATGTTTAGATCTTCTTTTGGTTTTTTTGGAGGATGGGCTTCTGTATTATAATCCAATATTTCTGGCTTGCGTTTCCCCGATTTATGACCAGGTCCAGTAGAGACCTGACTAGAATGTGAACCACAAGGCCCAAATGAAACCTCACTAGCCTGTGCCATATCAGCTAATTTACATCCCAAATTAATTTTGGCCCAAGAGGAATTGCTTATTGTGGACGAGTTAGGCCCATTACCTAGATTAGATGAATGGATGGTATTTGATGGGCCCATTTTAAAACAAACAAAAGCCTCTGTAAGGCTGATGGCTGCATCGGAGCTAGAGTGATAGTGGGTCAGAGATGGGATAGGGAGGAGCTCAGTGTGAAAGGATGGGTTTTGAGTTAGGTGAGGGCTACCAGAACTAGAGCATGATGATACAGTCTGTTGGGGGTTATGGGGCGTGTGACTTGATAGGTGGCTTGTGTCAGATGGGTTGGTGAAAATCCCAAAGTTTGGAAGCACGTGTGAAGTGGCTTGGATGGGAATTTCGGAGAACCCACCGAGTTTAGGGGTGTCAGCGGTGGTAAAGGCCTCAGATTGTGTGGTTACCGATTGATTTGGTGGTTCTCTGTTGTTTGGGATGATTTGGTTTAACAATGACACTAACGGCTGGGACGAGGATGATGAGGAGGCTCCCATGGTTCGGGGAGATTCAGATCGGAAGTGGAAAGAAGCATCAGGTGTTTGAGTTGGGTTTTGGCTAGCCCGAGCCATGTAGTCTTGAGATGATGCTTTGGAGCTAGAAATAATTTCGACTAATCTTGAGGATTTTTGTTCTATAGGATTAGCTTGGAGCCATGACCCATACCCTTTGGGACCAACATCCCATTTCAGAGGGAGGATCAAAATTACACTCTGTCTTAAGATGACCCAATCTACCGCAATGAAAACAAAAGTCAGAAAGACGCTCATACCTGAAATCGAACCACCTGTCTGGTTGGGGACTTTGGTCCATGAGAAATCCACATTTGAGGGGAGCATACGCCTCAACTTCAACTTTCATTCTCAAGTATTTGCCCAATGTAATAGACCCTTTATCATTAAGATCAATTTTATGCAGCAAACCCAGTTGTTGACTGATGCGTTTGGCATTGTCTATATTCATATAGTCAATGGGCAAGTTGTGGACTTGAACCCAGAAAGTTGTTGTAGAGAAATCCATCTCGTGTGGAAGGATTCCTGGAACCCATTGCCTAAGCATTAGATGTTTACCATCTATATTCCAAGGGCCCGAATTTAATATGTGCAGCAAGTCCTTATCAGAGCTGAATTTGAATAAAAAGGTGTTGAGACCCAAAGATGCAATAGATAATCCATTTGTATCTTTCCAAGCTTTTTGTATGATAGCAGTAACCTTGTTGTAGTTGACTTCTTTGGCTGAAATTAATTTACCAATCAGGGTAAGTTTGGTCAAATTTTCTGAATTTGGTGGGTCAGGCTTGAGAGTTACGGGTTTGTGGCTGGAAAGTTGCTTTATTTGGATGATTTGGTTACTAATTGCAGGTTGTGATTGAGGTGATGAGGTTATGTTGTGGCTGTCCATGGTGAGAAACGGCCTGGAAGATGGAGAAGGAAAGAAGGGAGCAGAAAATGGAAACAAGGAAGACGGAATTACTATGGATAATGTTTACTGGGGAGGTAATGGAGGTTCATGGAGGGTAATACATTGGAATGAACGGAGGAAACAAAGCAGAAAGCAAGTGAAAAGGAAAAAAGTCAAGGGGACAGGCTCACGGGGAGAGGATAACTCAGAGAGAGAAGACTTCACAAGGGAAGGGGTCATTGAGTATATTGCTTGGTTCACTTTAGGCTAGAGCCGGCCCTGCATGCAAATACAATTAGATATATATTAAACTTCCATAAAAAAATAATAAAAAAAGGATACATATTAAACGTTTCAAACCTAAGTTAACTCTGTTTGTGTTCATTTTAGAATTTTTGTCAATTCATATGAAAATAAAAATAAAAATGAGGAGTTAATCCTTTAATTAGAATAAGCAAATGACAGTTTAATAATATGCTCATGAGGGTGTTCAACACCATAAAAAATTCTACGGGTCCTCTCTTACCAAATTGTCCACAAGACACACAAAGGACCAACTTTCCATATCTTTAATCTCCTGTGTCTATAAAATTTTCCTTGCTAACAATCCAGCAACTGACTCAATCTTCGGCATATTCAATATATTATATATAGTGATGCTCATAGAATAAGCAGAAGAATTCACTCACTCTTCGTGTATATATGTTCATGACTGGATTTTATGTTTATAAGAATAAAGGTGATATACATAATGTGATGGGTCTTAGAAAAAAAGGGCATTGTGGTTAGCCTATATTCATGAACCCTAGCCTAGGTCAAATTGGTTATGTAAAGTAAGTTGAAAACTAACTAATCTTAATTGTTTTTTGGATTAAAAAAGGTTAAATTATTTTACTCTGAGCTTGTTCTAAAAGAATTAACGGGGTTATATTTTAAAAGAAGTAACAGTCTTTGAGGAATGTTATTAGGTTTGGTTTTATTAAGATGAGACTAAAAAATGACATTTTTTCATGTGAAAAACTGAGCATTCCATTCGGTAGCTGTTACGAAAAGTGAAACCCGATGAGTTCCTGTTTGGTATTGGGTTTTCATCACGAAAACCCGATAAACCCAACATGTTGGAATTGTTTATTAAAATTGGGCTTTTGTGTATGTATTTGATTGGGTCTTTAGACTTCTTCACCTCCCATTGATGACACGTAGTAATTAGAGAGGATGAAGTCAAGAAGCACGCATTTCCCTTCTTTTCTGTAATAAAAAAACCTTGTAATCTTATTTTACAGACAGTGCATTTCTTATACTGATTTTTGGCCACGGTTTTTCCTTTGTCCTTGAAGTTTTTTATGTAAAAAGTTTTGTGTCCATTGCAATTTTTCTTATTGTCCACATGTTACGTAACTAATGATCAATGGACTAGATCTCTTCTTCAGAGTTTCAAACTATCGTTGCCTCGGGTGGGGCATATTGATCGAATTGACGCTCAGCAAAATGTACAGGGGGATGAACATTTGAGGTGGGAGGCTCCGAAGTTTGGTGAATATAAGGTGAATTGGGAGGTGTATAAGGAATCGTGCTCTAATGTGTGGTATGTGGGTGTTTTAATTCGGAATCATGTTGGTGGGGGTGATGGCGTTACCGAGAGGGCTCAATCCATGTGTGGGTGCTTGCATTCATGCACTAAAGTTTGCGCTGGAGCTCGGTTTTTTTGACATTTGCCTTGAAGGCCCACGTGTTAATTCTTTGGAGGTTGGGTCATCACTTCAGAAAGAGTCTATTGCAGATATGTGGAATGAGGAACAAAGTTTGGTTACAAACCAGTTTGTAGCTCAAGGCTATAAACTAGTTATGTGGTCAAATTAAAAGACAACACTTATACTCTCATTTAATTCCTTAACAGAAGGGTTAACCCCGTTAACCCTAACCCCACGTTGACTCTCTCTCTCCCACACCTGCCTCTCTTCCTCTCTCTCTCTCTTTTCATCTTCTTCCAGCTAGCAGCTCCCTTTCTCTCTCTATCTTCGTCTTCTCCCAACCCCCTTTCTTTATTTTCTTTTATTTTTGTAACATTATGTCCTGGGTTGAACTTATTACGATTGGGTAGTATCTTCAAGTGGGAGCTAAAGCTTCAAATTTCTTTCTTATTGAAGGTGGATCCAAACATGGGAGTGGCGATGTACAAATCAGATGACATAATTAAATACTTGGTTGGAAAATATGGTGCTGGCATCCCAATGATAACCATGCCTTTATTTGCTAAACAGTTTTTTAATGAGAAGTTTATCAACACAAGACATGATGTAGCAAAAATAAAAGAAAATAAAGAAAAGGTTGTTGCAGGGCCAGTGGGGGGCTGGGTCTGGCGAAGAGAGAGAGAGAATGAGACTGGCTGAGAGAGAGAAAAGGGCACTGCTGGAAGAAGACGAAGAAAGAGAAAAAGTGAGGCAGTGTGGGATTAGTGGGTTTAGGGTTAAAGGGGTTAATTATTTTGTTAGGGAATTAAATGAGTGTATAGGTGTTGTCTTTTAATTTGGCCACATAACTAATTTGTAGCACTAAGCTACAAACTGGTTTGTAACTAAACTCTGTCCTGAAATGAGAAAGTTTGGGTGTTTATCCAAAGGTTTCATCATTTTACTGTGTCCTTGAGTAATGCTAAGTTTAACAGCGTGTGCTACTTTAGGCTTAGCTCAATTTGAGTCTTCCTTTACAGGTCCTAAAGTGTGGATTGAAGAAGTTCCATCTCAGATTTTGAGATTTATGTAATTTTCTTGGTTTCTTTTGTATTCTGTTTGGTTATCAATAAAGATTCTACTACTATTTCCAAAAAAAATGATCAATGCTAGGGCCACATGCAACAAAATTCATGGATTTGATCCAATGCAATAGATATGCAATATGCAATTGGTTTTAAGGGTTGAGATTAAAGGTTGAAACATTCACTTTTAATCTCAACCCTTGAATAAAAAAAATTAAATCCTCTTTATCACTTTTCGGCATTTTACACTTTTATCCTTACACTTTTTGAACATTTAGAACTAAACTATTGCATATGCAATTACCCAAGCAATTGCATGTGATCTGAATCCAAAATTCATAACACAACAAACACAATTTATCTATCATCTCACTCATGGACCCACCACAATCTCTAACTTTATCTATTTTTATTTTTATTTTGACAAAAAAATTGGTTTATATTGTGAAATTATTATTTTTTTTGCTAAATTGTTGTGAAATTATTATGGTTTTTGATGAGGATGTAACTTTATAGATACTTAGGCTGCGTTTGGATTCTTACTTTGAGAAGAGAATGCATTTTCTAGAATGTATTTTGCTGAAATTAGTGCGTTTGGTAAAATACTAAAGCTGCGTTTGGATCCTCTATTTTGGGAATCCATTCTCTAGAATGCATTCTCGCTAGAATGGATTTTGCTGAAAATAATGCGTTTGGTAAAATACTAAAACTTTTGCTAAGAAATGATTATGCTGAATGGAATTATGGTTGGTTGGTATTTTAGAGAATGCATTATTCCTATTAAATAATATATTATTAGTATATATGTACATTATTTTTTTTTTTTTTAAAATATCTCAATACAAGGCTAAAAATACATTTATTACCAATACAAAATTAACACACAAAAATCCTCAACAAAAAAAAAAAAATTCTCATTCTCAACATTAATACAAAAAATAAAGTATATTACGTTGTGATTTAAATTAATGTCTACTAAAAAAAAAAAAAAATGGTTCATGATTTGTGCACATCCTTGTGTTGCACACTTTTACAAAATTTGAATAATGTAATAAAAAAAAAATATGCACAAGTGTATATTGTGTGTGCAATAGAGATGTATACAAATAATTTCTAATAAAAAAAAAATCATAAACTTCTCTAATAAATTTTCACAATTCTACACTTTGCACCCAATAAACAAAGAAAACTAATTAATATTCTGTTGGGTGAGTCTCATTTGCTTTAGCAAAATCAAAATCACGATCCAGAATCACAATCCACAATTTTTTGGATTTTGATTTCTACTATAGAATTTTGAATTTGCAAAATATATTTTATCTAGAATGCATTTTGCATTTGTTAAAATCCTAAACAAACATGCAATATTTTTTTGAGAATACATTTTATACATTGAAATCCGAGATAATTGTTTTTAGTAGAGGATTCGAACACCACCTAATACTTTTGCTAAAAAAATAATTATATCAAATGAAATTACAAATTCTAGGATTTTGTCACTAAAAGGAGAACGTCATGTTTAGGGGTGGGCAAAAACCCGCCCAACCCGACCCGCCCGAACAAACCGGCCGACCCGACCACCCGACCGCCCGCCCGCTCACACATATATGGACGGATACGGTTTAGGATATTTATATTTTCCGGATTTCGGGCGGGCTACGGATATTATGTTTTTAGTCGGGTGGTTACCCGACCCGCCCGACCAAATAAGTAAACATATTGAAAATAAAATAGAACCTATTGCCCGACTCCCTTTCTCACACTCTCTCCTCAGTTACTCGGTCACCAGTCACCACAACCTCACCGGCTCTTTCTCCCTCCTTCACTCTCAACTTTCTCCCTCTCTTTCATCGTCACGGGCTCACGGCAGCTTTCTAAGCTCTCTCTTCTCTCGGCGTTCCAGATTCGGCGTTTGCTCGGCGTTTCAGATCTCGGGGTTCTAGATCTCGGCGTTTGATTGGGGTTCCAGATCTCGGCGTTTGCTTGGGGTTCCACATCTCGGCGTTTGCTCGGCGTTTTAGATCTCGGCGTTTGCTCAGCCTTTCAGATCTCGGCGTTCTAGATCTCGGCGTTTGATTGGGGTTGGGCAAGATCTCACCGGATCTGGTGAATCTCGTTAGTCTAGCGAATCCTCGCCAATCCGTGGATCTCGTCATCTAGCGAGATCCTCGCCGGATTTTTTAGATCTCGTCGTTTTTTGCCACGGCACCACCGTCTCCTCCAACCAAAGAAAACCCGACCAACCCGATCGTACCCGCCCGCCAAAACCGTCAACCGACCCGCCCGAGCCGACCACCTTAACGGATGATCAACGGGTTTAAGCTTTGCAAACCCGACTCTGTCGGGTAGGACAAAAAATACCCCCAAACCCGAACCGCCCGACCCGAGCCCACCCCTAGTCATGTTCTACTTTTTGCTATTCTGCCCTGTCATATAAAACTCAGACAGAAGGAAGCAGCTAATGGTTTATATATACTTCAAATCTGTTGTAAATCTTTCAATAATTTGGTGAATAGTAAAAGTGGAATTTTTTTTCCTTAGTGGAAGTCCATGAGTAGGATAGTGGAAATCTATGGAATCTTTTCTTGTAGTCGGAGTAATGGATGAGTCTAACAATATAGGATACATGACATTTTTTTTTTCTTTTCTTATTATTATCCACAGCTCTTTATTTATTTTTTTTTATTTTGGGTCAGAATTCCTATCATCCATAGATTGAATCCAAAACCTCTTGTTAAGGAAAAGATATTGTTTAACTATATAAGAGTAAGTGTTATTTTCAAGAGCCATGTAGTTTTAATTTAAAAAAAAATAATAATAATAACATATATTATAATTTAATGATATTAACTGATCTTCTTAACATGGAAAATTAGGATTGAAATCCTCTTATAACTGTCAAAATAAATAAATTAAGTGTCATTTTAAGCCTATGCATTTCACTTACGATAAATCCTCTTTTTTTTTTTTTGGTTGATGGATACAGTAAATCCACCTTGTGCGGTTGTGCCTATGCATACCTGATATCACTATATGGATAAGTGTCATTTTAAGCTTCTGTGTGGATGAGAGGAAAGAGAAAATTGACTGGAATATACTAAATTAAGTTAAAATGTAATGTTAATATATGGCAGAAAAGAACTCGGAAATTATTTTTTTGGGTACAAAGAGAAAGGTGTGGGCGCTATTCATGTAGTAAAATATAATCCTTGGACTGGTTAGTTCAGCCCAGTCTTATGCAGAACCTTGCTAAAATGTAAAGGCCCAAGGAGTGGTCAGACTTGGGCTTACAATTGTGGGTTCTTTTGATCCATTAGGGTGGTTGCGCAATAATTACAATTTAATTATATCATTAAAACGAAAAAAATAAAATAAAATAAACAGCTAAAAATAGAGAATATCATAAAAGTTCGTCTATATTTTTCACATAAAACTTTTATATTGTACTAGATGTGCATTTGCAAATACTTAATCTATCAAATTTTCTTCAAATATATGATTTGGAATATGAAAAAGAAAATATTAGAAAATGTCTTCCATCGAAACATATGAATAGCAATCTTTCCACCCTAATGTGGTCAAGACCTGACATTCACATGTGTTCACGTGCAAGCAAGATAGATGGCCCACAATAACTACGTGGGAACCAGTAAAAATTTAGAAAATGTTTAAACACTCGGATTAATGGTTGAGATTAAAAGTTAAAAAATAATTTTTAATCTTGTTCGTTAGTTTAAATATATTTAAAAAGTTTATAAAAATTAAAAATTTTTTATTATTGACGGTTGAGATAAAAAAATAACTTCTGAATGGATGGCCAAAATCAAAACTATTACCCTGCAATTGGTTTTCACCCATTGCATTGGACCTCAATCCTGCACACCCAATCAAAATCAAAATCAAAATGTATAGGCCCCAAAGATTCTTTTGGGTACAAAACAACAAGAAGGTAAGATAATTGTACACCCTAAACTTTTGTGTGATGGGTGATGTGCATGCCTCATTTTCCGAATACACCACCCACACCCTTCTCTGTACAATGTAAATATCTTAACCCGGCAATGTCTTCACTTTCTTCAGTGGGCCTGGCCCACCCTCACCAACTTTCCCAGCTCTCTCTCTCTCTCTCTCTAATAATTTGAAATTGAGTCTCGCATAGTACTGAACAAGTTCTTAATTAATCAGGTGAGAATTTTAAGTAAAAATCATCCTCAAACGCCCAAGTTGTCTGGTGCTACAAGCCCGCGCTGGTCTTATGGCTTCATGCCCAAAAAGAGCCTACTTTCTGTTAGTCTTATGTTATATCCTTAACGTAACTACCAACATCAATTCCATGCAATATTGCATTAATTACTTTTCTCCATTACTATTTATGCATTCAATTGCACTCCCATATTCTTCATATCATCTTTCGCTTTCAAATTTCTTGCATTTGTTTTAATCATGCCTGTTTACTACCACCAATGGTTTCACTCTTAAACAATTCTTTTGTCAATTTCGTATATATCACAAAATTGAATTTTACTTCATAATTATATTCTCATGGCAAGGAAGCAGGAACAATTTTCAACCGAGATTAACGTGAGTCGGGGTCTCGGTAATTGGGGGCCTACTGCTGGGTCTTTTTATTTTGATGTTAAGGTCGGGCCTAGATTGCCGGATTTTCTTAGCTCGGTTAACCTAAAATATGTGAAGCTTGGTTTATGACTTTATGGTTTTCTGCTTAGCCACATATTTTATTTCTTGGTTGCACAGTCCTTGATCTTGGGTGTTGAATTAAGAAAACCCAAATGGGGAAGATTTCCATTAGAGCTTTGATCTTACATATGCTCTCTTTATAGGAGGGAAAACCGTAACATAGAGAAGAAACAAAAAAGAGAAAGAGAGCAAAGATAATGGAGATTTGAGGAACTTATGTGTTCCGTTAATAATTGGAGAAAGCAAAGCTGAGTTGGATTTTTAATTGAGTTGAGAAACTTTTATTGGGTCTGTTAAGTTATATTGCCGTAACTGGTTGTCTACTTTTATCTTTAAATAATACCTATCATAATACATTGTAAATACAAAATAATAATAATAATAATAATAAAGATATAGCCTCTTAACTCTTAAGTCTTATTCATCAAAAAAAGTCTTTTCTCGGTAGATGTAGGCCATAATATTAAACCACTTAACTCTAATCTCTTATTTTTACACATTACTCTTTATATTTCTATATGTTTTATATATTTTCACAATAATCTCGAACTAATTTAGTTGATTGGACAATCAAATAATTTTATAAATTTTTTAATAATAATATGTCAACATTTTTTATATGCTAAATCTCTTAAAAATCTATTGTTTTATAAAAACATGTAACTTAAACCTTACCTATATCTTTTTTGGATTAATCAATTGCATATCAATAGTTTTTAATGGTTGAGATGAAAAGTTGTAAAATAACTTTTGATTTCGATCGTCGGTTCAAATATAATAAAAAAATTTAAAAATTTAAAAAAGTTACTTTTTCAATGGACGGCCAGAATCAAAAATCACTTTTTGTCAATGGATGATCGAAATCAAAACTAACCAATTGCATGGATCTCAATCCATATATTTTATAGTAACATTAATTTATTGTTGGGAAGTCGTGTTGCCAACGTTCTTTTGTTTGGAAATTGCGTTGACGAAGTGGAGTCTTTTTAATTAGTTTGATACACTATACACGTGCCATTGCAATGTCTTGGTCAATTCAGCAAATTGCAAATATATTACTTTTGTCTTCTTTCTTTTTTATCCAAGAAGAAAACACATGGATAATTTTCTATCTTTCATTTTTTTTTTTTAACTCTTTATTTCTTGATTAGTTGACTTTTCGCATATCTCTTTCCATAACCTGTATTTTTACTATAAATAATGAGAAAACAGGACTACAAAAACAAGCATCTTTCCTTCATGCTAATAAATAATGTCAGTCTTAGGGTGAATTTGGCAAAACTGTTTGAAAATTGACTTTTTGAAAAATCATGGTTTTAATAATAACCGAATGAAAATAGATTGTTTGAAAAAACTGAGAGCATTTTATAAAATTGGTTAAAAAGTGCGGTTTCAATAATTTGAATATTTGGTAAGCACCAATCAAAATTGCTGAATGAAGTGTAAATTACCAAAAAGGTTAGTACCAATTTCTTTAAAATTTTACCCATTCTCAACTCAGTCCAACGCCCAACAAAGTTTTCTTTAAATATTCTTTTATTTTTTCTTCTCCATTATTTTCTCCTCCATTCATTATCTTCTTATTTTATCTTTATCTTTTTGTTACTTTTTTCTCCTCCACGTGTTCTCTGTCTCTCTCATCTTCATTATTGCTCAATCATCTTCTTTTCTGTTTTTGTTTGTCAGTCCGAGTGAGTTGGACTCTTCACTCTTTCTTCCTTATGTCATTTTTCTTCTTTCTTTCAGTCCAAAGACTCCGACGCACAAAACCACTTTACTCACCATCACAGATGGTAGATCATCTCCTGGTTCAATACTTTGTCTCTTAAATTTTTGTGCCATTTTTGGTTTCTAGTTTTCATAAATGAATAATGTGACTCTTTTTTTTTTTCTTTTTTCTTTCAATCTTTGAATAAGCAATTTACCAAACGGCAAAATAACCTTTTAGTTTCCAAAAAGCACGTTTTCAAGTTTAAAACGTGATTCCAAACGGGCACTTAGTTAATCAGAAATTACATTATATGATTTCTTTAGTATAAGTTCGGGTAATTATCATTCTGGTTCTTATAATTTTCAACTTTATTTTTATTTTAAATTTTAAAATTTTGTCCTAAAACTTTCTAAAGATTTTATGTGTACGGGTCAATTGTTAGATGAAGCAAGGGAGTTTGCTGTCTCGTTTAGATCATCATTGGATTTCACTTGTTCAGAATGTAACAAACCAAATCACACATTAGCTACTTTAGGCCAATTTTGTTATCCTGAATTGTATGGATGGAAAAAATTTCACCATATAAAATTTTTGGAAGATACGATGATAAATTTTTTGGAAGATACGACTTAAGAGGATGACATTGACAGTTGAAACTTTAGATATATACTCAAATGACAATACCTCGTTTATTTTGAACCTTTTTTTTTTTTTTTTTCTTTCTCTGGGAACTCGTGATGTTGAATTTTTTTTTCCTAGAAACTTTTGATATATACTACCTCATGCAATTGCAATTTTAGTCAATTAGAAAATTGCAAATATATGTTAATTTTTTCATATTTTACCAATTTATTTTCTGGGAAGTTGCGGAGTAGGAATTTTTTTTTACCATACCCTCGTGGAATTGCAATTTCAATGTTTTATGTTTTAGTCAATTAGAAAATTGCAAATATATGCTTATTTTTTTATTTGTTTACCATTTTATTTGCTGGGGAGTCAGCAAAGTTGGACCTTTTTTTTCCTATGTTACACTATCACGTTTGTTGGTTAGAGCAACTCCAGCAGTTTATCTATCTTTTTCACCCACATGTGGAGAAAAAAATCCACTTTCTACTTATTTTTTAAGATACACTCTCCAACAGACTATTTATTTATTTATTTTTCTACTTTATTTAAATATACTTACTTTATTCTTCTATCCCATTTAAATATCATATTTTTATTCATTCTTTATCATTTCTATATTATTTTGTTGTGGAAAGAGGAAATGAAATCATTTTTTTTTATGTGGATAGAGAGCTACAGTAACTCTCCACAACTGGAGAGCTAGTGAAGCATTTAGAACATGTAGAGAGCTTGAAGAAAAGCTGCTGGAGCAACAAAATTTTACTTTAGCTCTCTACATGTGGAGAAAAGAGGGGAATAGAAAGCTAGTTGGAGATGCTTTAACTTTGGAATAATTTCATAGTAAGAAATATAACTTTAAACAAAGACCAGGAGGGATGGACTAGTGTGTGCCCTACAAACCAACTGTTTAAAAGAATAACTAGAGTTAGCTTTGCTTATTACTTGGATATGCATCTTCATCTTCATCTGCGCACTCTTAAAATCCTATAACAATGCCAATTTCTGCCACTCTTTGCTTTGTCTAAATCTCAGTCTCTCTTGCTCCGCCTTGTAAAATTCGTTCTACTTGAGTTTAGCAGGTTCAATTTACTTCTTACAAAATACACATTCTGTTTCTCTCTAAGTGATACATATTTTAATGTACTTACTGTTTGCTTTAATCACATTTCCTAGACAACTAGAAAGTTTGTTTTTGAGGTTCCTTTTACCAATTAAACTATGTTATAGGTAATGCGTGGCAAGTTGGCATTGCTTCTTGGTCTCACATTTTCATTGAGATAGGTACAAGTAATTTACATAAATTATTCTTTTTCTTGTTCATGTCTAGCTCAAATGACACTCCTCCCCTTATAAAGAGTAACGTGCAATAGTGATTTATCTAAAAAAAAAAAATTTGTGATGGTAACTAATAGGCTGTAACTCAATTGACATTTTACCCCTAATCGTAGCATGAGATCGTGGTTCAAACCTAAGTTACTTTAAAGAAGTAAAAAAATAATAATAATAAGTGGAGAGTGAGGATGTAAATAAAAACGCAAAAATAAAAAGGAAAAGAAAATTTCTATGGTTCACGCTCTACAGAGGTTGCACTTGAAAATGTAATCTGTTTTCCATTTTTTCAGGGATCAAAATTCAGATATGTGGTCAAGTTCGTTGACTCTATTCATAGTTTAGAGGTTGATTCATTATTTAAGCTTTAGTTATGAGTCACCTCAATCGGCATCCGCAAGGGAACTGTTTAAGGTTAGTTTCTTATGCTCTTGACATAATTTAAAATTTGTAGTATCTTATTTTCCATTTGGGGAAATGGTTGAGTATGGACTTTGATACGAGTTGATATCCTAGTTAACTTTTGAGTTGGGTATAAACTGAAAAAAAAAAAAAAAAAAATAAAAATTAAAAAAAAAAAAAAACACCGAACATGATAATGAACGTGATTGATGCATTGATGCAACTTCAATCAATATTAAATAAATATTTTAATTACTACATTGTAATAAGTAATGCTATGGATATTATAAATTTTATTATATAAACCTTACAAATTTACATGTTATTAATTATAACATTTTTAAAGTGAGTGATGCTAAGGATATTACAAATTTTACTACATAAGTTTTCAAACGGATATGTCACTGTTTACCAAAAGAAAAATGTTATTAGCAATTTTAAAGCGAGTGATGCTAAGGATCGATACTACAAATTTTATTATTTATATCTTACAAATTGATGTGTCACAAATTACAAAATAACAATTAAGACATTTATATTTATTATGAGTTGAAGTGACACTAATCATATTTATTATTTATTGTCACGTCATTTTGTAAGCTTTTTGTAATAAAATTTGTAGTATCTTTAATATTATCTATGTTGTTGTAGTAATGTTTGGGATAAAAAAAACAATTCATAACCATTTTTTCAATTGACTAAAATCACAAGTTGTGATTAATTGTAATTGTTGTAACATCACTATCATATGCACATTTTCACGTTACTTTTATTTATATACGCAATTGATTTCTATTCCAACACAACAAATTTTACTGAAATCACAAGTTATGATTAATTGTAATTACTATAACATTACTATCATATGCACACTTTCACTATTCAAGTTACTTTTATTATATACACAATTAATTTCTACTACAACACAACAAATTTTACAATATTTTTCACAACAATTGAGTTTGTAATTTTTTATTTATTATAATCTGGTCCTACTACTGATATCACTTTATTATCAACTATTGACAATATGACATCTTGACAGTTGTGAATTTTTCTTTGTCAAAATATTTGTATCTCCAGACTTATTGTTATTATTAGAATTGAAAGACAGATGTCTTAGGACAATATTGGATTCCATAGTCCTAGCCAAAATATATAAATATATATTGCTTTGGTTCTGGAAGTTGTAACTTCAATGGCATTTTCTTATGTTGTCTCGTTCAGATGGGTGCATTTTTCGTGTTCTACTGATCACACCATGCATAGGATACGAGTGTATAACTGATTTTATTTGCAATGTTTTATTTAGTAATAATAACCAGGACATTGAGGGGCAAGGTGATTCAGTGAAAGAAACAACGACACAAAGGACAATTCTTACCCTACTTTGGAACAAAATCGTTCAACGGTGGAACAGGCATATAGCATTTGTATTGTTGAGTGTGATTGAAGTAGCAGTGGATCCTTTGTTCTTTTACCTTCCAATGATCAATGAAGAAAAGAAGTGCATTGGGTTTGACAAAAAGTTGTGGATCATAGCTATCGTTGTGAGATCGGTCAACGATTTCATTTACCTACTACATTTTATATGGCAATTTCGGACTGTTTTTATAAACAAAACGAAGCTTCGGTATTTGTGGCCCTTCCTACTCGACATTCTAGTCATCCTTCCCATCCCACAGGTAAGGGAGACTTCACCTAATTATTGTTTCGGATATGATGTTTACATTGTAACAAAACCACATTAATACAACTTGAAACCACACAAATTCAAGCAATTCCTTTGTATGAAACCACATATTTGTATGATTTTTGAAAAAAAAATAAAAAATCAAACCACTATGTTATTTACATTGAAAAAATTAAAATGAAAATAAATGGATGATCTATGTGTTTGACATTATGGTTATTTGTTGTTTGAAACCTAAAAGTTAAAAGTTTAGAACTTTGTGCATGTGTGTTTTGTTTAGCTCCACCTAAACGATTTGCTTTTTTTCTTTTTTTCTTAACTTAGCAACATGTTAGAAGATATTGGATATATATAGTATATAACATAGTACTGAGCAACTAAGGCGGAGTAGTTTCAAACTTTTGTTTGTGTGTTAAGGTATTTCTTTTTAAATTTTTTACTTGGCAACACTAACTTTTTTAGTTGGAAGAATATAGATAATTGGACATATAATGAGGTGATAGATATAACGTTTATTTGTAGATCATAGAAAAGCCAACTATAATATTTGACTTTTTTAGTCATTAATTTTGTTAAAATTAGGTTTCGCAACAAAATCAAATATAATTTTCTAATTAACTCTTAAATTCTGTACGTTAAACAAAATTTGCTGCAAAATTTAATGCTGATAAATTTCTAATAAATCAAAATGGAAATTAACATTGCCGTACACATAGATTTTATCCATTGACTACTCTAAGCACGAAACTTCTTTAATCTTTTCAGGTGGTAATTCCGATTATATTTTCAGAAATGAGCGGCCCGAAATCTTCAAGGAAAGTAAAACTATTGAACTTCATTGTTTTCTTCCAATATGGGCCAAGAGTTTTTCAAATCTACCGATCTTGGAAGACACTGATAAGCAGTGACAAAAAATTTGATAGAAACATACCGTTTAAAGCTCCCTTGAATCTCATTCTATACATCATTGTTGGTCATGTAAGTTTGAGTTGATGAAGATCAGCTGCTGTCATACCCAGAAACTACAGTCGTTTAGTGTATTAGCTTGTGTAAACGACTGTAGCTTTCATGTAGCTTAAATTGGTGAAGAAGGATCTGACTTATTAGGCACGTGAGGCTCATGCCCCGTGATTAATGGAACTGTTTATAACAGATTTACTTAAGCTGCTCTAACAGCTGTTCTAACAGAATTAGTTAGGACTCCTTGTAAAGCTATTCTATAAATAGATCATATTAAGGCTAATGACAATTAAGGTCAATAGCCACAGAATCAAAAGCTTATCTGTTAGTCATTCTTTTAGCAAGATTCAACACTTAGTTCTTGCAATCTTACATGGTATCAGAGCTTGATCCGTAACCATGGAAGCTCCCTCTACAAACTCTTCTACCTCACCTGCTCAATCTCCATTGCTTTTGCTCAACCACATGTCAAACCTAATGTCTTGCAAACTTGATAGTACAAACTATATGGTTTGGAAAATCCAAATTTCTGCAATACTCGATGCATACTCTATGATAGACCACATAGATGGTTCTATTCCACAGCCAAGAGAGTTCTTAATCTCTGAAGTTGGTGTGCACACTGTGAATCCAGCCTTCCTCACATGGAAGAAGAGAGACAAAGCCTTTCTCACTTTGCTCTATTCAACTCTGTCCTCACCTGTCATTGCCATGGTTGTGGGGAAGAGTACTTCTCAAGAAGTTTGGACCACTCTTGAAGAAAGGTTTACATCTACTGCAAGATCAAATGTACTCAATCTCAAACTTGAATTGCAGTCAATCAAGAAAGGAGGAAATGAGTCAATCACTGGCTTTCTTCAGAGAGTCAAGACTGTCAGAGATAAACTCTCTGCAGTTGGAGTACCTTCTGATCATGAAGAGCTTATTCATGTGATCCTTAAGGGATTGCCAAAAGAATATGCACCTTTTGCTTCTGCCATAAGAACTAGAGATGGAATTCTGTCTTTGGAGAAGCTTTCAGTTCTGCTTCAAACAGAGGAACAGTCCTTGAATGAATCTTCTGATTCTTCTGTCTAATTCTGCCTTAGCCATGTTTGTATCACAGAACAGACCATCAAATGGTTTCAATGGCAATCAGAGTTTCCATAGAGGAAGAGGCAGGAACAACTATACTCGAGGCAGAGGAGGCAGGTCTCAAAGTTACAGTCACAACTCCAACTTTACTCCATCTCACCCTCCACAGCAACAGCAGTCACAAGTTTCACAGTTTCCTCCTCAAGGCAAAACTGAGAGGCCAACCTGCCAGATCTGTTGGAAGATGGGGCATTATGCAATTGATTGTTATCATAGGATGGATTTTGCTTATCAAGGCAAAAATCCAACTACCAAACTAGCTGCCATGGCTAGTGCATCCAATCTTCAACATACTCAGAACACAGAAACATGGCTTACAGATTCTGGAGCCTCAGATCACATCACTGCATCAGCCAACAATTTAAGCCCTCAGGTTCCTTATCAAGGCCAAGAGCAAGTTTCTGTAGGTAATGGACAGAATTTACCAATTCAAACCATAGGTAATACCCAACTTCACACTAAGTTTCACAAATTTCAACTTAGAAATGTGCTGCATGTGCCTAGAATTGCCTCAAATCTCCTTTCAGTGCATAAACTGTGTCTTCATAATAACTGCAGCTGTTACTTTGATGCTAACAAACTCTTGGTTCAGGATATACCTACGGGGAGGCTGCTCTACAAGGGCCTGAGTAAAAATGGTGTTTACCCCATTGAGTCCTCTCTTTTCCTCAATTCTGCAGTCAATAAAAGAGCCTATTCTGCTCATTCAGCTCCTTCAGCAAATTGGAACCTCTGGCACTCCAGATTAGGTCATCCTAGTGCTAAGGTTCTCACTACTATTTTCCCATCTCTTTCCTCATGTAACTCTTTACAATTTCAGTCTACTAAGATTCATTGTAAACACTGCTTAGCTGGTAAAATGCACCAGTTATCCTTCCCAGTTTCTAATAAACAAGTTACTGCTCCTTTTGCTCTTGTGCATTCTGATCTATGGGGTCCAGCCCCTGTTCAGTCCTCTACTGGCTTTAAATACTATGTTGTGTTTGTTGATGAATTCACTAAGTTCACCTGGGTCTATTTGCTCAAACACAAGTCTGATACACTTCAAGTTTTTAGTGAGTTTCATGCTATGGTTCAAACCCAATTCTCACTCCCCATTCAAGTTCTTAGGACTGATTGTGGGGGAGAATTCACCTCACATAAATTTCAACACTTCTGTGCCAGCAAAGGTCTTATACACCAAATGTCATGTCCTCACACACCACAGCAGAATGGTGTTGCAGAAAGAAAGCATAGACACCTCATTCAGTGTGCTCTTGCTCTTCTTTCTGAGTCCAATCTTCCCATGTCTTACTGGCATTATGCAGTATCCGTGGCTGCTCATGTCATCAATAGATTACCCACTCCCAATCTATCTTCTAAATCTCCTTGGGAAGTTCTGTTTCACACCTCACCAGACCTCACACACCTTAGAGCCTTTGGATGTCAATGCTTTCCTCTTCTTACTCCCTATACAGCTGAGAAATTATATCCCAAAACCACTCCTTGTGTCTTCCTCGGGTACCCCATCACTTCAAAAGGTTACTTGTGCTTTGACCCTATCACACATAGACTATATACCTCAAGACATGTCCTATTCAATGAAAGTATTTTTCCAGGTCTGAAACATGCATCAGATATTACAGTAACAGCTGCAGATTCCCAAAAATCCTCTCACCTCTCTCTTGACTTTTGGTTAAACACACTTTTGTCTTCACATCTATGTTCTCACACTACCACAGATATACTTTCTGCCATCCACAGTCCTCAGACCAGCACCTTACCTATACCAGAGTTTACCTCTTTATCCAATAGGTTTAGTGTGTCATCACCACCTTTACCCAATAGCTTCTCACAACCCTTTACAGCTACACCAGATACTCCTCTTTTACCAACCAGTACACCCCATATTACACCAGACACTACACACTCCTCTTCACCAAATATTGCTTCGAGCCCATCACCTAATACCTCATCTGCTCCTATAGTTTCCAATCTTGCCTCACCCATCTCAATTCCACCTCCTACACACCATATGCAGACCCGAAGCAAATCTGGCATATTCAAACCAAAACTTGGTTATACAGCTAAGGTGGACTATAGTACTACTGAACCCCCATCATACTCCATTGCATCTAAACATCCACAATGGTGTACTGCAATGGATGAGGAGTTTCAGGCTCTTCACAAGCAAGGTACTTGGTCCCTAGTCTCTCTTCCTCCAAACAAAAATGTAGTGGGTTGCAAATGGGTGTACAAGCTCAAGACCAACAGTGATGGGACTATTGCTAGGTACAAAGCCAGACTTGTTGCAAAGGGATTTCATCAACAGTATGGAGTAGACTTTGATGAAACCTTCAGTCCTGTGATCAAACCCCCTACTGTCAGACTTATTCTCTCTCTTGCAGTCTCTCTTAATTGGCCTCTCAGACAGTTGGATGTCAAAAATGCCTTCTTACATGGGACTTTAAAGGAAGAGGTTTACATGACTCAACCCCAAGGGTACATTGATTCACAGCATCCCACTCATGTGTGCAAATTGCTCAAATCCATTTATGGATTGAAACAGGCACCAAGGGCCTGGTTTGAAAGCTTCACCAGTCAGTTGCTCCATTTGGGCTTTCTTGCCTCCTCAGCAGACTCATCTCTATTCATTTATAAGGATGAAAAGATCATTGCCTACCTACTGCTCTATGTGGATGACATAGTCCTCACCAGTAATACTCCATCATTTCTGGATCATCTTATTGTTCAGCTCAGCACAGTGTTTGATCTCAAAGATCTAGGCCAATTGCACTATTTCTTGGGACTTCAGGTCACACGTACCTCTACTGGTCTTCACCTCAATCAAGCTAAATATGCCTCTGATCTCCTCAAAAAGCACAGCATGATGGACTCTAAACCAGCCAAGACTCCCAGCTGTCCTAATACTAGACTCTCTCTTCATGATGGTGATCCTCTTCCCGATCCTCATGCCTATAGAAGTCTAGTTGGTGCTCTTCATTATCTGACTTTCACCAGACCTGATCTTTCGTTCTCAGTTCATCAAGTTTGCCAGTACATGTCAGCTCCTACAACCCTTCACCTTGCTACAGCTAAGAGGATTCTGAGATAGCTTCGTGGTACTCTTTTTCATGGCATAGCCTTTACTCCAGGTCCACTTACCTTATCTGCATATACTGATGCAAACTGGGCTGGTGATCCTGATGATAGGAGATCCACCTCAGGCTATCTTGTCTACCTTGGCTCTAATCCAATCACCTGGTCAGCTAAGAAACAACCTATTGTCTCTAGATCATCCACGGAGTCAGAATACAGAGCCCTTGCAATTGCCTCAGCTGAACTATGCTGGATTCGTACTTTGCTCAAAGACCTTGGCATTTACCTCTCTCAACCTCCACTACTCTGGTGTGATAATGTGTCTGCTCTTGCCATAGCCTCTAATCCAGTCTTTCATGCTCGCACCAAGCATATAGAAGTGGATTTTCATTTTGTGCGAGAACGGGTTCTTCGCAAAGATTTGATTGTCAAGTTTGTCTCCACTATTGACCAATTAGCTGATATCTTCACCAAGAGTCTTCCTTCTCAACGGTTCCTTGATCTTCAACGCAATCTCACGGTCTCTGTCCCTGCGATTGAGGGGGGATGATGAAGATCAGCTGCTGTCATACCCAGAAACTACAGTCGTTTAGTGTATTAGCTTGTGTAAACGACTGTAGCTTTCATGTAGCTTAAATTGGTGAAAAAGGATCTGACTTATTAGGCACGTGAGGCTCATGCCCCGTGATTAATGGAACTGTTTATAACAGATTTACTTAAGCTGCTCTAACAGCTGTTCTAACAGAATTAGTTAGGACTCCTTGTAAAGCTATTCTATAAATAGATCATATTAAGGCTAATGACAATTAAGGTCAATAGCCACAGAATCAAAAGCTTATCTGTTAGTCATTCTTTTAGCAAGATTCAACACTTAGTTCTTGCAATCTTACATGAGTACGTAGTAATTTCATGCATATTCATTAAATTTAATCTGAGTTTCGAACTTTTATCAATATTTTGTTGGATTTGATAAAAAAAGTTAGATTCCAAGCGAGCCAACGTAAGAAAAAGAAATAGAGATGCAAATGCTTCATTTTATCAACTTTTGGAATTATGTGGCTCAAACCTCTTGTAAAAATTCCTTGAGCAGTGGTGAAGGGCTCGTGTGTGTGAGTGCACGCGATTTAAAGTACATGTAACTTTGGGTCAAAATCAAACAAGATACCTGATTTTCTAAGTTGAAATAAAAAGATCATGAACTTTGAGAATATCCAAATTGATGCTTATGTCTACTCTTTATGGATAAATGAATTAAAAAAAAAACGGAATTCAACATAATTTTTAATTAAATTCTTTTATTAAAAATCAAATATTCTAAAAGGAATTTTAATTTATATGAAACAAAAGTGTAATGAAAATTTATTAAAAAAACGAACAAATCGGTTATCTAATCAAAGTTTAGGGGCTTTTTTTTCAAATTCAAAAGACTAGATAATCTGTTTGATTTTTAACCCAAAGTTCATGAGGTATTTTTTTTTTCCCTAATTAATTATATAATACTTGGTTTAAACCCCTTCATTTCATTCAGTTCGTTCGTGGATTTACAATGATGACCCCTGACATTTCAACTCCCTTTCTTATATCATGCATACATTCAAAATTGGAAAGTCTTATTATTATTTCACCTTAAAATTTTCCAGAAATCTTTTATATTTGTATTATTCCTTTATATTTAGGTTGGTTAAATTCCTTTTTAGTTTCATTTTTCATGCATCTTCTCTTCCAAACTTTTTTTTTTTGGGTCATTTCTGACTATTGAATGTCATTATATGTGTCATGTAATAGGTGTCATTAAAAAAAATGTCATTATATGTGTCATGTGATTTACAATTTATAAACTTAGAACTATTTAACAATAAAGTTATATTCACAAACAGCGTATTGACAAACCTTTAACAAACTCTATTATATATATGGGCCTGAATGTTTACACCTTCCATTTTCAGAATTCTGTTTTTCTCTTATTATTATTGTGCAATTAATATTATTTGGTTAGGATGTCTATAGAATTTACTGATGTTTAATGGTTTGCTGGTCTTTTAGGTATTGGGAGCCTTTTGGTATTTTTTTCTCTAGTCAACGACTCACAAGTTGCTGGCGCATAGCGTGTGAAACCAATAGTGAATATGATCAAAGTTCTTTTAACTGTTACCACAGTTCTGAAAATGATCTCTCTTTTCTAAATGATAGTTGCCCTATAAGTCCACCAAATACAACGTCTTTTGATTTTGGGATTTTTCATGAAGCCCTTCAGTCTCGTGTCTCAAAGTCTACAGATTTCCCCCAAAAATTATTTTATAGTTTCTAGTGGGGCATGCGACATTTGAGGTTTGCACATTCTAAGACTCGTTGCTATTTCATATTAATAATTTGGTTTAATTATCATTTTGATCCTCAACCTATGCCCGTTGTGTCAAAATGATCATTAATGTTTTAAATATGTCAATTTGGTTCTCATTCTTTTATCTTTGTGTCAATTTGGTCCTTGTTGTTAAGTGAAGGATGGAAAATACTGACGAGACTAACGATTTTATTAAAATAACATTAAATTGTGACGTGTTAAGGATAACTCACAGCAGCAACACAAACAGATGGATAACTCACAGTAGCAACACAAACAGATCAACACAAAGATCTCACAGCTAGCAGATCAACATGCTTCGGGTTATGGATAATCTTATCCTACATCACACTTGTAGATAGGATAGTTGATTAGAAATCAATCTCTGTAAATGATAGAATGAGAGTTCTACTCTAACACTATATGCTGTATAGAATTATCAATATAAATACAATACAACATACATGATTTGTGTGTGGCTAATTACTCAAAACATTTGTGTTTCTATAGTATCTTACATGGTATCAGAGCTATAAGACTCACGTCACTTTTTTTTTTTTTCTTCTCTTGCCGCATTTTCTCAACACACTATGTCTTCATCTTCCACCCAATTTGCTCTCACCCCTAACCCAGAACCTCATTCCACCCCCCTTACAGCAGTACACCATCTTATAACAATAAAACTTACCTGTGAAAATTATCTTCTCTGGAAGGCTCAGGTTGTCCCCTATCTTGGTGGGCAGCACCTCTTCAAGTTTGTGGATGGTTCTTATCCTAGCCCACTACCCGTCATCATTCTCAATCAGCTGGCACCTCCACGATCCTTGTTAATCCGGAGTTCACTCAGTGGCATCTTTAGGATCAAATCGTACTTAATGCGTTAATCTCTTCACTTTCTGAAAAAGTGATCGCACATGTGGTCAAGTGTATCACTTCTCGAGACCTCTGGGCCACCCTTGAACGAATGTTCACTACTCAATCTCAGGCTCGCCTTATACAGATCCATTACTAGCTCTCTACTCTAAGAAAAGGAAGCACCTCCATTGCTGATTTCTTCCATACTTTCACTGGTTTGGCTGACACATTGGCTGCCATTGACCAAACTTTGCCTGAATTTCAGTTAGCCTCTTTTCTTTTGGTTGGATTTGGACCAGAATATGATTCATTTGTCACCTCTGTTCAACAGTGGACCGAGATCATCACTCTCGATTATCTCTATGACCATCTCCTTAATCATGAGATTCGTCTTGAACAAAGTCAAGCCTCTGTTTCTCTCAAGCCTGCTAATGCCAATTTTGCTTCCAGAGGCACTTCTTCTCGTGGTGGTCGTGGTAACTCCAACACTACCTCTTTCAAAAATAATCATGGCAGGGGGCATGGTCGAAATTCTCCCACTGGCTTTCGACCAGTTTGTCAAGTATGCAATCATACTGGCCATGTGGCTCTTCATTGTTATCATCGCTTCGACAACAGTTATTACAGTGAACAATCTGCTGCTATGCAAGCCTATTTTAGTACCCAACAGGCTCCTGCTTGGTACACTAACACCGGTGCAACCAATCACCTCACATCAGATCTTTCAAATCTCAATGTTCACTCTAAGGAATATTTAGGCTCAGATCGTTGGCAATGATAAGGGGCTCTCTGTTGCACATATTGGTACTACTAACCTTTCCACCCCACACTCTTCCTTTCTTTTAAAAAAATGTTTTACATGTTCCTAAAATCACAAAAAAATCTTATATTTGTTCAAAATTCACTCATGACACTGACACCTTCATGGAATTTCATCCTTCTTATTTTCTTGTCAAGGACCAACCAACAAGGAAAATCTTCCACCAAGGCCCGAGTAAACATGGTCTTTATGCGTTCACCACGTCATCCACCTCCACCAGTCCACTTGCTCTCCTTGGTGAACATGCTTCCATTGATCGTTGGCATTCCAGATTGGGACATCCAACCTTCAAAGTCGTGTCTAGGATTCTCTCCAAATTTAGTCTTCCAGTTGTTAGGAACAATAATGGACATATGTCTTGTCCTGCTTGTCTTTCTTCGAAGAGCAAACAGTTAGCTTTTTCCCCATCCCCTACTCGTGTAAACAATCCTCTAGAGTTAATTTACACTGATGTATGGGATCCATCCCCTACTTCTTCGACTAATGGATTTAAATATTATGTCTCATTTTTAGATGCTTATAGTCGATATCTCTGGCTTTTTCCTATGATATGCAAAAATGATGTTTTTTCTATTTTTGCTACATTTCAAAAACGAGTTGAACGCCTATTTGATTGCAAAATCAAATATGTCCAATCCGATTGGGGAGGCAAATTTCGCACTCTCCCCAAAATTTTCAACTCTCTTGGCATCACACATCGCCTATCCTGTCCTCATACCCATCAACAGAACAGTGCCATTGAACGTAAACACCGTCACATCGTTGAAACTGGTCTTGCACTCCTCTCTCATGCCCATGTTCCCCTCAAATATTGGGATGATGCATTTTCCACTACATGCTACCTAATAAACCGTTTTCCTACTCCACTCCTAAATTACACCACTCCATATGAAACTCTTTTCCATACCACCCTTAACTACTCCTTCCTCAAAGTTTTCGGGTGTGCTTGTTGGCCAAACTTACGTCCCTACAACAAACACAAACTTCAACCTCGCTCTATGCATTGTGTCTTTCTCGGTTATAGTCCTCTTCACAAAGGCTATAAATGTCTTCACCACGCATCAGGTAGAATTTACATCTCTCGTGATGTTATCTTTGAGGAAACTACATTTCCCTTTTAAAATGGGCCTTCAACACACACTGAACCAACCCAACCCAATACCCCTCTCACGGGCCTCCCTCTACTTATAACTCCTACTCTACCACACCAAGCTTGGCCCAATAACCTACCCTCCCACTTCTTCAACCCCAAGTCTAGTCGCACCTGCCCTCTCCCCAATTGAGCCATCCCAATCCTTATTAACTCCGACCACTGCTTCCCCTTCCACTACTCTAATCGCTCCTTCTCATCCCATGATAACAAGATCAAAAGCCAACATCTCCAAACCCAAACAATTTCATGATGGTACTGTGCGCTATACTCGCTGAGTCTGATACTTTTCTCTCTAAGCCTACATGCTATTCCTCAGATGTGAAGGTTCCACAATGGCGTGAGGCCATGAACACAGAATTTGATGTTCTCCTCAAGAGTCAGACTTAGACTCTAGTTCCTAGTAATCAAGCTCATAATCTTGTCGGCTGTAAATGGGTGTTTTGTATTAAACGCCAAGCTGATGGTTCAATTAAACGCTACTAATTAAGCCCGCTTAGTTGCAAAAGATTTTCACCAGCAACCCGAGATTGACTACACTGAGACCTTCAGTCCGGTTGTCAAACCCATAATGGTACACACTGTTTTATCTCTTGCACTCTCTAAAAATTGGTTTGTGAGACAACTTGATGTGCAAAATGCTTTCCTCCACGGCTATTTATCAGAGGAGGTCTACATGACCTAACCTCCAGGTTTTAATCATCCCCAATTTCCCAACCATGTTTGCAAGCTTCACAAGGCACTTTATGGCCTTAAACAGGCTCCGAGAGCTTGGTTTTCACGATTAACCACCTGGTTGCTTCGTTTTGGCTTCACTGCCTCACGGTTTGATTCTTCCTTGTTAATTTATCATCACACGGATTTCACCATGTATTTTCTTATTTATGTTGATGATATCATTATCACAAGTTCACAAGCCTCTGCTATTGATCACCTTCTTTATCAACTTGGGTCTGAATTTGCTGTGAAGGATTTAGGTGGCTTGAATTATTTTTTGGGTATTGAAGTTGTTCCTTGTACTCCAAGTGTTTTACTGTCTCAAAAGCAATATATTCTTGACATTCTTACCCGCATTAAAATGTCTGAAGCTAAACCTGTTAGCTCACCCATGGCCTCTTCCACTCACCTCTCTGTTCTTGATGGTGATCCCTGTGATGACCCCACACTTTATCGCAGCAGTGTTGGTGCACTCCAATATCTTTCCATCACAAGACCTGACATTGCGTTTTCTATCAATAAACTCTCTCAGTTCATGCACAGTCCCACTACACTGCATTGGCAATCAGTCAAACGCCTCCTCTGCTATTTGAAACAAACCATTCATTTTGGTTTTTGCATTCAACCTTCTTCCACCACTGTTCTTCAAGGCTTTACAGATGCGGACTGGGCTGGTGATCGTGATGATCGCCGGTCTACTGGTGGTTATTGTATTTTTCTGGGGTCTAACTTAGTTTCCTGGAGCTACAAGAAACAAGCTACAGTTGCCAAATCAAGCACGGAAGCTGAGTATAAAGCACTTGCAAATGCAGCTGCTAAGGTTAAGTGGTTTACCACTTTTTTGACAGAACTTGGTGTCTCATTTCAATCTCCTCCTATAATATGGTGTGACAACATTGGTGCCACATACTTGTCTTCTAATCCAGTTTTTCATGCTTGGACTAAGCATGTTGAAATTGACTTTCATTTTGTCCGAGACATGGTTGCTACTCACACTATTGACATTCGATTTCTCTCCAGTAAAGACCAACTAGTTGACATATTCACCAAGCCACTGTCCACTGCTCGTTTTGCTCATTTACGGACCAAGCTCAATGTCGTTCCTCTACAATTGGGCTTGAGGGGACGTGTTAAGGATAACTCACAGCAACAACACAAACAGATCAACACAAAGATCTCACAGCTAGCAGATCAACATGTTTCGTGTTATGGATAATCTTATCCTACATCACACTTGTAGATAGGTTAGTTGATTAGAAATTAATCTCTGTAAATGATAGAATGAGAGTTCTACTCTGATCTCTAACTTTAATTTTTTTATTTACATTTTGACAAATTGGTTGATGTTGTGAAATTAGGCTAGTGTTATTTCTGCATCAATAAATATTATTTTTGTACTATTGATACGAAAATATCAAATGTTGGTGTGATTTTATGGACCAAGATTTGATATTTTCCACGGAAATCATTTCCATGAAATTATTGTGGTTTTTGTTAAAGGTGTAGCTTTATTGATAATTAATTAATGAATGTTCAAACTACCTCAGGTGGTGCAATCAACAGCTATCTTATCCTATCCATTTTTTTTTTTTTTGATAAGATCTTATCCTATCCATTTAACTCACGTACATATACAATAACTCATGGATGACAAACATCAATTATAGTTTGAATTATTAAGGGTGACGTGTGAGGCTGGCGTCATTGGAATATCTTGTTCAAGAATTTTTATGATAAACTGTGGACAGCGCCTTTTAGCAAAAAAAAAAAAACTGTGGACAGCGCCATTTGAATATCTTGTTCAAGAATCTTTATGATAAACTGTGGACAGCGTTATTTCCGTACTATTTTTTTATATTTTATATTTCCACGTGATTTGATGTGAAAATATCATTTACCTAAACTGTCCCTACCAATTTACATAGACATCGTAAATGAGACATATTTGTTCATGTTGCTTACTTTTCTTTATCAACCTCGTATTTAGAGGAACAGGATTAATTCCTAGAAAATATACATATTTTGCCAATCTCCGAAAAGTAGTGATCAACATCCCTGTCCAAGTGGAAGCTGAGGTTGTTTTGTGGACCATATAATTTGGCTTGCAGTATGAATTTCATCAATATTGATGACAGAGGGCGATGCCAAGAGCTGTAAAGAGGCTATCAGTTTGAAAAATACTGCAGTGTAACTGTTATTGGTATGTACTTAAACAAGTTTAATCTGATTGTGTTTAGTTGGGTGTTGACTGTTGAGGGAGGCCAACATGGCCGCTCATGTTCTAGCTCGGTGGTCTCTATTTTGCTCTTTTCTTGATTTTTTTTGTTGAAGGACTTGGTCCCCTCGGTTTGCTCATGCAATTTTGAATGAACTTTTGTTTCTTTTCCTTTCCGTTTTTCAATAAAAGTTTGTCATTCATCAATTAAAAGTTTGTCATTCATCATATCATTTAAAAAATTAAATGATATGACCAATGATGACGCCACTTGTTGCTTAGGGTACTCAAATGAATACCGAGTTCTTAAAAAAATACTTGAATTCTTACAAAAATGTAATAAAAAAATTATATATATATTGAAGTACTGAACACCCTTAAATAATATTAAACACCTAATTGAGATCTTAAACACCTTGCCGCCTCTTTTTCTTCTTCTTCTTCTCCGCCCCTTCTTTTTCTCTGCCCATTCTTTCTTCGTTCTTTTAATAATATATACACTATTAAGTCTATAAAAATATAATAATAAAAATGAAGAGATTAACAAATGAAAAGATCTCCAAAGATCCTATTTTATATATATATATATATATGCCTGTTGACTAGGACTAATGTGTTTTAGGTCGGATCGAGTGGACCCCTTGTGGTATATTCTTAGAGCATTCACATCCGCTTTTTTATATGTTTAGTTACTTTACCTCTTCAAAACCCACTTTATTTATTTTACCTCTCAATATTTATAACATCCTCACATCCCACTCTTTATTTTACATTACATTCTATTAAAATATTATTAAAAAAATATATACATTTTTTTTTCCCAAACTCCTCCAACACCCACTCATATCCATGGCAGAAGCCAATTCCCCCAACACCCACCGCACCCATGGCAGCAACCAAGTACCCCAACACCCACCCACACCCACAGCAGTAACCAAGTCCTTCGCCGCCCCAGCCGTCACAAAACCACAACCACCAGCTCCTTCGCCGCCCCAACCACCACCACCAGCTCCTTCGCCGCCCCAGCCGCCACAAAACCCAAACCCATGACCACCTTCAAAACCAAGACAGCCGCCACAAAATCTGCAGAAAAATCCAAACCCAAACCCATGGACTTCTTGGAGAAGACGGTGGAGGAAAGCGACGACCGAGACTCGAACAAGAAGAAACGCCGACGAAGTTGACTGCGGGAGCACAAGGTTGCCGCTTGCCGGAGTTCGGGATTTTCAGAGGAGAGGAGTTGTGAGGGAGAGAGAAATGGGAAGTGTGAGAGTGATGCGAGAGCTTTCGGCCGAGAGAGGGGGGAGAGAGCACAGAGCGGTGCGAGGTCTGCCGAGAGAGAGAGAGAAAATTTTGGTAAAGTTTTTTTAATAAGAGGAGAGAGAATGTCTTGAATAAAAGAAGCCTATTTTATTTGTTTTGCTCTTGAACAGTACTCGGTATCAATACCGAGTACTGTTCAATTGTGTAAAAATTTTATCTATTATAAATGACCAAATGACCGGATGGGAGTGTTTTTTGGGTGAATTTTGTGAATAGTGATATTTATTATAGCTAATAGGGTGTTTTAAAGCACCGGATGTGAATGCTCTAATAAGCTAAGCCGAAAGCGAACGGCGTGTAGCCCACCCATTTGAAGAAAAATAATAAAACGCGGAGGTCAGAGTGTACTTTTTAACCTGCTTTGTTGGACATACTTAGGTCCTGTATGGAACGGTATTGTTTTGGTATAATGTGTGTGTTTTATGTACAATTTGTGTTAGTAGTAGTAATGTTTGTCTATTGTTGTAAAAACAAAATATGTAAATTTCGGTAATATAAGTGATATTGGTAATAAACTCAACTTTATTACAAATTACACATATTTTACTACAACTAACACAATTTTATAAAAAAAATACACACATTTTATAATTTTTGACACCCGTTACGGACCATAGGTAATGAGATCTTAGAATTTCCGCCCTTTGTGTGTTCGTCTTTTCCTATCACCATGTTAAAAAGAATATGCGTTTTGTTATAAAATAAAAGAAATAGAGAGGCAAGACAAAGAAATGTGAGAATAAAATGATATCTGAAATTTCTTAAGTGGTCATCCACACACTATAGTTTTGATACTGATATATTATCATGTACAATGAAACTGAAGGTTACTATTTATAGACATTCAAAATTAGTAACTTAATGCTGAAGCTGAATTCCCATTGGTGTGAAGTAGCAGCATTGCACTGCCTTAAGAGCTGCACTGTTGCCTAAGGGCCGCATATATTTAAAGGCCGTAATTCTTCAATACTTAAAAGCCGCAATTCTGTAAGTTGAAAACTTTGAATATATATGCATGGCTCCCAAAGCACTATATATACAACACTCCCCCTTGGATGACTACTTACTACTAATATGTCTCATTAAAACCTTACCAAGGAAAAACCCAGTGGGAAAAAACCAATAGCGAAGGAAAAAGAGTACAGTATTCTTGTCTCTTTGAGTGCCCTTAGGATTGCGTTATTAAAACCTTACAAAGGAAAATCTTGTAGAAAAAAACCTTAGCGAAAGAAAAAGAGTACAATTAGCATATATCTTCCAAAACATTTACTCCCCCTCATGAGTACATGGAGGCGGTGGAGCTTCAATTGTTTATGATGAAAATATATGTAAATTGGCGCATGCCAATGTTGTACACTATCTTCTTCAATATTGCAGCTTGCAGTAATTTAGAGAGTAGATCAACCAAATTATCATTTAATCATATCTACTCGACATCAATTTCACTGCTCTTCTGAAGCTCATGTATAAAAGAATTTTGGTGAAATTTGCTGACTTCATAAATTGTGATAATCTTATTTTGCTTGACAAATTTCCATGAAATAGCAGTATTGCCATAAGAGAACAATAATCTGTTTGTGATCAGCCTTTATACGGATCAGAAGGATAACATGCATCTTTGTATCCAACTAACTGTGGATATGAGCAAGAGAACAATACTCTGTTTGTGATCGGCCTTTGTGCGGATCAGAAAGATAACTTGCATCTGTGTATCCAACTAACTATGGATATGAGCAGTTTGGATAAAATAATCTCATGTCAGTCATTCCACGAAGGTAACGCAATACATGCTTGACCCCATTCCAATGTTTTCAAGTTGGTGGAAAACTATATTTCGCTAGTAAGTTGACAGGAAATACAATGTCAGGCCGTGTGCAATTTGTATGGTACATTAGAGCACCAATTGCACTAAGATATGATATTTTAGGACCAAGAGTTTCTTCATCATCTTCTTTAGTACGAAAAATATCATTTTTGACATTTAGTGACCTGACAACCATTGGAGAGCTCAAAGGATGAGCTTTATCCATGTGACAGTACTTCAGGACTTTTTCTATGTAGGCTGACTAATGATCAAGAATTCCATTCAAAATATGTTCAATTTGTAGGCCTAAACAAAATTTTATTTTATCGAGATCTTTCATCTCGAACTCATTCTTTAAATAATTGGCAGTTTTTGTGAACTTTTCTGGAGTACCCACAAGATTTAAATCATCAACATATACTACTGCCACAATAGCAAATCCGGATTCTAATATTTTAATAAAGACGCATGGACAAATTCGATTATTTTCAAATCCTTCTTCACTGAGATGATTGTACCACATGTGTTCAAATCGTTTTAATCCATATAAGAATTTTGTGTTGGGAGCTTTAAATCATATGCTTTAGGCATTTTCATGTATATATTATTATCCAATGATTCATATAGATATGCGCATATCCAAATTTTCTGTAATTACCAAACTAATAAAAAATCTGAATGTATTTGAATCCATTTTGGTAGCATATCAATACCAGGTTTCTGCGAGAAACCTTGTGTCATGAGTCGCGTTTTGTACTTCATAATTTCGTTTTTCGCATTACGTTTTTGTACAAATACCCATTTATATCTAACAAGCATTACATCTTCAGGTGTTTGGATTATATGTCCAATTATTTCATATTTTACTCATGAGTTTAGCTCTATCTGAATTCCACTTTGGCCAATCATTTCTACGTCAACATTCTTCGACGATTTGTGGTTCAAATTCAGCATCATTACTTCTGGTAATGTTAAGAGCAACTTTAAATGAAAATATGTTGTCGACAACGATTTAATTTCTATCCCATATTTCTTCTATACTTACACAATGTATCGAGATCTCGTGATTTTTAGGTACATTTTTCTCTTCAAGAGATAACTCTTCAAGAGATTCCACTTTAGAGGATAACTCTTCAGGAGTTTCCTCTTCATGAGATTCATTCTTAGGAGATTTTGTGCACAAATTTTGGATTAATCAATTATTTATATTGCCTGTTTTATGGGTATTGCCTCTTCAAAGGCTGCGACTTGCTTTTTTGGTGTTTTCCTCTTCCGAGTATTTTTATCTTTAGCACTGACAGATCTTTCATGCTTCAGACGTGTTTTAGATTCATTTACTGCTATATCAATTAATTGTCCTTCAAGGACTTCTATCTGTGTTGGAGTGTTAGCAGCTAGAATTTGTGATTTCACATATTTCTTATTGTCAGTGAACACATCTAGTAATTGGTTTGCAATACCTTGCAAATGGATAATCCTCTGAACTTCCAGTTCACATTGATTTGTATAAGGATCAAGATGAGGTAACATCGAAATATTTCAGTTAATCTCTCGCCGTGCTTCTGGCATCGATTTTTCTTCCCTTAATGGTGGGAAGACTATTTCTCGTCGTGCTTCTGGCAACGACTATTGTCCCCCTAATGGTGGGAAGACTATTCATTGAAGTGACAATATTCAAAGGGTGACTTAAAAACATCACCAGTTAGAAATTCAAGATATTTAATTATAGATGGAGAATCAAAACCAACATAAAAATTCCAAGTCTACGTTGAGGACCCATCTTATTGCATTGTGGGGATGCAATAGAAAAATATACAACACAACCAAAAATGCAAAGATGAAAAATATTGGTGTTGAATAATGTAAACTAATGATGCAACATGAATATAGCATGTCTCTAGGCAGAATTAATTAGTTTTGTTTTCATACGCGAAAGACAAGCAATCATTTGAAATTCTTTAATAAATAATTCACTTAAACCATTTTGAGTATAGGTATGAGTAATATGATGTTTGAAATTAATCTTGATTGACATGCAATAGTTATTAAATGCTTGAGATGTAAAATTCACCTACAATGTCTTAAAGGAATTTTCTTAATTGGATAAACAAAAAATTGTGTTCGTAATCTAATTATTTGAGCAAGGAGTCCAATAAATACAATATTTCTAGTAGAAAGTAAACACAAATGTGACAATCTTGTTGATGCATCTATTAAAACCATAAATTACCTGAATGTCCCACATGGTAGTGTATAAGTCCACAAATATTACCTTGAATTCTTTCAAAGAAAGATGAAGATTCAACAACAATAATTTTAAGGGGATGGTTTGGTAAATAGTTTACCTTGAGAACAGACATTACACAGATAGTCACTTTGTAAAAGAATCTGCTGGTTCTTTAAAGAATGCCCATGAGAGTTCTCAATGATTCGTCGTATCATTATTGATTCCGGATGTCCAAAACTATCATGCCAAAGCATAAAATTTATTTAGGTAAGGGCACTTTTGGTGCATTGTAACATTACTTCAATTGTTGGCCACAAACCATTAATATAAATATATTCTTCATTGCCTTCATTGTTGGTTTCAATATGATAACCATTATATCGCATATCCTTAAAGCTAAATAAATCTCCACAAGATTTAGAAGAGTACAAAATATTATCAATACATATTTTTGTTCCCTTTGGTAACATAATATTTGCTCTTCCGGAGCCTTCAATTAGGTTCTATAAACCTAATATAGTATTGACATAGGGTTTGAAAATATTTATTTTCTTTAAGGATTGTATGGGTTATTGCAATGTCTGCTAGACAAAATTTTCACATATCATCTTTGTGATCTTCTTGATCAACAAAATCGTGATCATCTCGATCAAGATAAACTATAATATTAAGATATCCCAAATAACCTATGAAATCTTCTGGATCAGTAAAATTTATTTTAATTTATTTCTCTTTCTTTTATGGAAGCTTGGAACAAATTTGCCAAATGTTTAAGTGTACGATAAGTACGCGACCAATGTCCTTCCATACCACACCTTTGGCTTTTTGGAAGTTTATTCGGTAAACCTTTGCCATTTTCTTATGGTTTTATTCTATTGTTAATCCACTTCTGGCGAAGAGGTGTGATATTCATTTCTGAAGAGTTTTGAGTACGTTCCACTCAATATTGATTGTTTCTACCACATCCATGTCAACGACCACTATTTCCTCTATGATTATTAAATAAGATTTCATTCACTTTAGGGAATGATGTACAACTAGTCGAGTGAGATTGATGGTTTTCTAGTAAAAACTTGGTATTTTATTCAACCACTAGAAGACAAGATATATTAATTCAGAATACTTTTTGAACTTATGCTCTCGATATTGCTACTTCAGGAGCATATTAGAGGCATGAAATATAAAATATATATTTTTTCCAACGTATCTTCTTCTAGTGAACTTTTTCTCACATAATTATAATTGTGAACATATTTTTTAAAAGTGCAGAATTGTATTCACTTATTCTTTAAAAAATTTCCAACTTCAGGTGCATCAAGTGTAGAATTGTCCTCACTTACACTTTTGATATTTTGCAACTTCAGGTGCATCAATTCATAATGAACTTTTTGGGAGGAGTACTTTTGCAACTTCATGTGCTTGTATCTTACACTTTTGAAATTTTGCAACTTCAGGTGCATCAATTTATAATAAACTTTTGGGAGGAACAATTTTTGCAACTTTAGGTGCTCGTATCTCTACCTTAAATTACTTCATAAAATCAGGGGATCATTTATTGTAAGGTACTCAATCCTTTAAATTTTTTTCATAGAGATGATTGCAAATAAAAAAATGATCCTACTAGATGCTTAGTTGTCATTCTAATAGGCTTAAGATAAAGACATGTGTCACAAATAATTAATAGACATGTGTGCAAAATTAATATACATATTTGACATATAATAAGCATAATGGAATTGCTTAATTTATCACTGAGTATATTTAACAATATTACTAGATATAATATGTTTAGCATAAAACCCATAAGATTTTAATGCATTAAATAAATACTAAAATTTGTAGGCAATGAATCAATATGATGACAAATAAATAGATAATGAGATTACCAATTCTCACGGAAAAAACTTACAGTGGATTGGAGTGTCACACAAATAACCTTTGTAAAGTGATGACAACTTTCTTCTAGAATTTAGCCAGAGCTTCGTGCTGATAACGTGTTATAAAATAAAAGAAATAGAAGAGCAAAAAAAAAAAACGTGAGAATAAAATAATATCTAAAATTTTGTAAGTGGTCATCAATACACCACAATTTTGATACTAATATATTATCACGTGCAATGAAACTATTTATAGATATTCCAAGTTGATAACTTAATGCTGAAGCTGAATTCGCATGTGAAGTAGCATCATGAATTCCCATGTGAAGTAGCATCATTGCACTGCCTTAACAGCTGCACTGTTGCCTAAGGGCCGCATATATTTAAAGGCCGCAATTCTCTAAGTTGAAAACTTTGAATATATATGCACGGCTCCCGAAGCACTATATATACAACACGTTTCTAAATTTCTAATAGAAAATGATATTTTCACATTTCAAATTGATATTTTCACACTAATATAAAAAAGTGTGTCATTAAAAGATCAAATTGTCCTTATACTCAACAAATGTATAATCATTGATCACTTATATTAAGGGTTTTTTGATTTTTTCAATTTATTTTAGTATAGAAATATCACACTTGAATGTGGAAATATCACTCTCCTCTCTAATATAGCAAATTAGTAATATGTTTGACAAAACCATAAAACGACACAACACAATTTGTCCACTGCCCACCTAGTTGTGCCCCCAACTAAAAAGTGAAAATGAATATGGGATATGCAGTACTTCTGCTATTTTATATCCTAGCACTCAATAAATAGATATTCAAAATTTCAAACACTTTGAAAAGCTGGCTCACTATTTTAAATAAATAAATAATAATAATAAAAAGACAAGGAAGAAGAAGAAAGAAGTGAATGGCACTTCCAAATTGCCTCTGGGCAGAGAATTTGAATACGTTGGGATAATATCTCGAATTTTAAGCTTGATGTGATCAATATTTGTGGAGTTCCGTAAGGATTTTTTTTTTTTAAATACTGTTTTGATCCTCAATCTTTAACTTTGTGTTAAATTGATCCTCAACCTTTCAATTTTGTATTAAAACAGTCATTACTATTAAGTGTTTGATAAAAACTATTAACGTGATTAACGATTTATTTTTAATTTTAAAAATATCTGATGTGACATACCAACTCACATTTTAATAATAAAAAAATACCAACTCAAATTAAAAAAAAAAAAATTAAGAATATCAAACTCAAGTGAGTTTTTTTCTTTTTTCCTTTCTTCCAGCGTGATTCCCTAACCCCTTGCGTAGCCATTCAAATTTTCTGTGTTTTCATTTTCATTTAATTTAATTTTGTTTAATTTTGTTTCCTTAATTTTATTTACAAGACAAATGTTGTGGGAACATTAAACATGTTGGGGCTAGCCAAGAGAGTCTGTGCAAGGTTTTTGCTAACAAGCACCAGTGAGGTGTACGGAGATCCATTGCAACACCCTCAGGTCGAAACTAATTGGGGAAACGTCAATCCCGTTGGTAGGTTGTGTCTTTTTCTTTTTTTGTCGAAACACCGTACGTTAGCGTGATTTAAGGTTTGCTAATTTGCGCTTGTTCTTGGTGGTCTGGTCCTGCTAGAGTTGGTGTAAGAAAACAGGGGAATGACTGGTACTTTGGGTCGTTAATGGCTTTGCAAAGGGGGTTAGGGACTTGAAAAAAAAAAATTGTGTATCGGGTCCCTTAGAAATTGCACTCCAATAAAGGAAAAAATAAATTCATATGCAGCACATTGATATTATTTTAATTTTTTTTTTTTTTTTTAATTTGAGTTAATATTTTTTTATTAAAATTTGAAGTTGGCATGTCACGTCAGATATTTTTAAAATTAAAATTAAACCGTTAGTAACGTCAGCATTTTTTATCCAACACTTAATAATAAGGATCATTTTGACATAAGGTTGAAAGGTTGAGAACCAATTTGACACAGTTGAAAGGTTAGAGACTAATTTGACACAAAAGCCAAAGATTAAGGACCAAAACAGTATTTAAACCAAATTTCTTTTTTTTTTTTACTAAACTCTTATTTTGGTTTACTTGCTAAATGGAAAAATAATAATAATAATAATAATAATAATGACTTTCATTTGGCTATTAATGAGAGTAAATGAGTTCCTATAAAAAGAAAAAGATTATTTTTATATGATAGCCTGATAGGAGCATGCAGAATCCAAAATCCATGTGACTGAAAGCAAATCTATATCAACCTCATTGTTATCTGATTTTTCTTCAACAATACTGGTTGATTATGAGGGCTTTTGTTTATAATTCCTCTCCTATAAGTATTGTTTTAAATCTTAGCACTGCTTTTTATAGTGTCATTTCTTGTCACAATAAAAAACACTCTTATAAGGGCTAGATCTTAGAAATGCGGTGTGCCTCAAAACGGTTATTCCAAGAGATCTACTGCAAAATTGAATCCCCTAAATCAAGGGTTGTACATATTTTGGAGTCGCCACTAGTTTTATCAAAACAGGAAAAAAAATCATGAAAAACAAGAAAAAACCTTGACAATAATAGATTTTGAAATTTCCCCATTTTATTGATATGAACAAATAAATTGCTCCCTTTGTAATATAATAAGAAATTAAATTGTTTTGATTCCTAGTTACATTCTCAAAATATGAAATTTACACGATAAAGCCTAGTCTATGAACCAATGATCTAAGATCGGAGGCTACGTGACAAGATGGAAAGTTGTCAGCCTGTCAGGCACCCACCTCGAAAGTAGTTGTTATTATCCATGTCACGCAAAGTATCATCCAACATGTCTTGGAAAAACAAAAAATCATGTTATTATTTGAAAAAATAACAAACAAAAAAATAAGACAGCAACTTAATTTCCTAAATTTAATTTTTCACATTTATTTTTAGTTAAATTTGCAAATGAATATATGGATGACCTCCTTAACTTTTATATTTCTTATTCTTCAATTAGTTGACTTTTATACTTCTTATTACTTTGACCAACTTGTTACTATTATTTTGGTTCCCACAATCTTGAAATTCTAACTCCCTTGGTTTAGTACCCTACACTATTTTATACTTGACTTTTACTTTACTATATTCTAGGATTTCACCAAAAATAAAAATAAATAAATACAACAAGGAAAGAAGTCACTTAAACTATCTTAGCTAGGGGTGTGCACCAACGGCCCTCAGACAGTAACTAATGGAACTAACTGAAACCGAATCAACCTCCAACCGACCGACCGACCACCTTAGGAGGAAAACAACGATACCCCACCAGATACAACATCTCACCGGATTTAAAGAGATCTTTCCAGATTTGGTGAGATCTCACCTCAGATCTCCCCCAGATCTGGTGAAATCGCGCCAGGTCTCATCGGATCTAGTGAGATCTCGCCAGAATCTAGGTTGATCTCCATAGCTCTTCTAAGGCGTCACTATCTCCTCCAACCAACCGCCAACTGACAGCAATCGACTGCCAACCAACCCACTTGATCCAATCACCTGCGTGGATGGTCCATTGATTGATTACCTCCAAACCCGACTTAGTTGGGTCGGGTGATGGATTGCCTCCAAACCCGAGCCGACCGAACCGTGGCCACCCCTAATCCCAGCTAATCTAGCATGCCTTGCTACCTTTTTTAGTATTATAAGAAAGAAGTCAATTAAAACATGTATATAAGATAAGATTGAGATTCATGCAATACTTAGGGTTGCAATTCCTTTGAAGGGCTGAGATTACAAGTTTAAAAGAGGTTTGCACCCCATGAAATACCATTTTGGTATTGCATGGGATCTCAGTCATATAAAATGAAGTAAAGAAAGAGACTTGTAAAATCAACTGTAGTTGCATATGTCATAAGACTTTTTAAAAAGTTGAGCACAAAGCTTGGAAGTACACAATTGTGGACATTACAGTAAGGAAAATTATTAGGACTTCCTAGAGTACAGTAATGTGATATTCTCTCTTCGCACATGATTAGTACCATATTGTGACTCACTATTATTTGTGAGACAAAGTACCATATTAGCTATCGCTATACTCTTGAAATATCGAATAATTAATCTTACGGTGGAAAATTATTAGTTACTTCCTTTTTGGAATATAACAATCTGGTAATTAACTTAATTACTACATACTTATTTTAGACAATGGATATGCACTTAATTATGCCATACTACTTGGATGTAGGAAGTTGTTATTGCCATTTATTTAAAAGATGAATGTAGTATAATGTTTATCTATCCTAACATTATTCTTATCGGAAGTGGAACACAAAAAATGGGATAGAAGATTTGTATTGTCCTTATTAACGCATACTTATTTAGTTATTTGTGAAGTTATGATACAATATGAACGTATTAATAATCTTACTGTGAAATACTTAGCCTATATATACATATATAAATCCAGGATATATATAAATGCCATTTTAGGTTTTGAGATAAAATTACAAAGTGAATCTTTATTTCTATAAAGAAATATTTTCTATATTTTGAATACAATTAAGCCAATATAGAAACACCACATACATTGAGTTGTATGCCAAAACTACAATGCAAAACTCTATTTATATTCCATAAGAAATATTAATATCTTTTGAATAAAAATGTGTATTAACAAAACAATACTAGGGTAGGTCCTAGTTAACTTAATTGTTAAAATCTCTTGTGGTCGAATAAGAGATCTGAATTTGAATTCCGCATACACCAATCTTTTGGAGTAACATCACTTTTACAAGAAAATTATTTAGTAGTCCTGGAGTACAAATAAACCTCCTCTCATAAAATGGTGGATCCCACTAATTAAATTCATGATTAGTCTGACCTACCACTCATGTGAGAAGAGAGAATACATATTTATTTATAATTCGGAATTACTGAATAATCACTTACTATTACATGGGTCCACAATTAATACTATTTTTATTATGTACCAATCACAACAATTCATATATATATAGCAAAAAGTATATGGACACAACAAAATCTCACAAAAATTTTACCAAAAAAGAAAATGTGACTTATTATGATTCGTGCTGAGTCAACTGTAATTAATCTTTTTTTCTTTTTTTTCTATTTAATTTTGTGTTGTGGTGTTAACACCTAAACTTGTGTGAAAAAAATGGTAGAATTTGCTTTGTCCACATAGAATAACTCTATATATGGTCTGTCATTACCAACAAAGTTGCTGAATTTTGACTAAAGTTAATCACGTATTTTCCTGCATCTTTCGATCCTTACAAATTAAGAATTTTTGAAAAGCTTTATGACTTGTAAACAATTAACGTGATCATAGGCCTCCAAAAAAAAAAAAAACAATTGAAGTGATCTATGCTATCACGTTATCCTGTCCTCCCAAATCTCAGCTTCCTATCTATAACTCTTTATAAATACTCAGTATTTCCTTCCCTCTCAATCCCACAAAGCCAACATGGCCATCTCTTCTCCTTCGTTATTCTTCTTCTTATGTTCTCTCTTTCTCAGCCATGGTATTCTTAAGCTTGAAGCGTCCCACCATGTTTACCAAAACCTTAAGGTGTCTTCAACCCCTCCTAAATATCAGCCTTATAGAACTTCTTATCACTTCCAACCCCCCCAAAACTGGATCAATGGTATTTATTTCTTTCACCTAACTTTCTATCTTTCTCTTTTTTCTTATCTTATTGTCTCACATTTATATACGAACTTTCATATCTCTTAACAGTGCCCTTTTTTGTTTTGTTTTTTTTTTTTTTTTTTTTTGTTTTTGTTTACATGTTCTGATGGTGAAATGGACAAATGGGTGTCTTTGGATATGCAGATCCTAATGGTTAGTTCTTCTCTGTCTTTGGTTTTGTTTTAGTTTTTCAATGGTTTTTTGCAGATACCATAAGTCTTCCAATAGGTGAAATGACATTTTTTGATATTTTCATGGTTCGAATGAAAAAATGTTTAATTGCATGTAAAAAGTTTTGTAGTATGGTTACTTATTGAAATGATTTTAGGGGATATTTATATCCTAACATTTTAATATATTTTGATGTGACTAATATGTATACATACATATACAGGACCAATGGTTTATAGGGGAATTTACCACTTGATGTACCAATACAACCCCAAAGGTGCAGTTTGGGGAAATATTGTCTGGGCCCACTCTACATCGACGGATTTGGTGAACTGGACCCCACATGAGCCTGCAATCTACCCATCTCAGACGTCTGATATAAAAGGCTGCTGGTCAGGTTCCACCACAATCATGCCTTGGGGCACACCAGTCATTCTCTACACAGGAATTGACCCCCAGCAGAACCAAGTACAAAATTTGGCCATGCCCAAAAACCTCTCTGACCCATACCTTAGGGAATGGGTTAAGGTACCAAAAAATCCACTAATGGCACCCTCTTCATTTAATCAAATTAATGCAAGCTCATTTAGGGACCCAACTACTGCTTGGTTAGGCCCTGATGGGACATGGAGAGTGCTCATTGGAAGCAAATGGGAGCGTAGGGGATTAGCTATTTTATATAGGAGCAAAGATTTTATCAATTGGATTAAATCCCCACACCCACTTCATTCAGCAAAGAAAACTGGAATGTGGGAGTGCCCTGATTTTTACCCGGTTTTCATTCATTCCAAACTTGGTCTTGACACATCAACTCTTGGTCCTGATGTTAAACATGTGCTCAAGGTGAGCTTGGATGATACTAAATATGAATACTACACTATTGGAACTTATAACCATGACAAGGATATCTATATCCCGGATAATGGATCTGTGGAGAGTGATTTAGGCCTGAGATATGACTATGGGAAATTCTATGCTTCAAAAACTTTCTTTGATAGTTTAAAGAATAGAAGAATCTTGTGGGGTTGGCTAAACGAGTCTTCAACACCCGATTATGATCAAGCTAAGGGATGGGCTGGAGTCCAGGTAATTACTTGTGAACTATGGCTTTAATAACTTTCTAGGTCAAACAAAAACTGGTCAAGAAAAGATCGCCTACCAACTTAATAGATTATTAAATATTAATAGTGATGCATGGAAAACTTCAACAAGATATTATCTTCTTTTTGTTTTATATTTTTTCTAAATATGAGATTTCTTTTTGTTTTATATTTTTTCAGATTTGATAATTATAATAGTTATTAATAGACATTTATTATGTTGGTATATGAAATTATCTATTTTGTTTCTAGTATTTAAAGAATATGATGTGGCAATATTTATTGAAAAGTGTAAATATAATAAGTTTTATAGAGAATTTTTATAGACTCGAGTCAATTAAAAAAAAAAAAAATAGTAAACTTTCAAAATATGTAATGGCACTATGGAATTTGTTGGATTTAATATTAAGGTGTCTTTTTGGGGAACAAATTTTGCAGGCAATTCCAAGGACTCTTTGGCTTGATCAATCCGGAAAACAGTTAGTGCAATGGCCCATTAGTGAAATTGAAAAGCTGCGAGAAAAACCAGTCCACCTACCTCAGCAAGTGCTTAAGGGAGGATTAGCACTTGAAGTTTCTGGTGTCACAGCAGCACAGGTATTATTATTTTTTTGGCACTTCAGTAATGGCCAGATTTTGGCACATGTAATTGTAGTTGTACAAGTCAATTTAAACCCAATTGCTTGTTATTTGTTTGTTCTATTCACTATGCTAAAATCAGATAATATTCTTTACTCATGGTTTACAGGCAGATGTTGTGATTTCATTCAAAATAAGTGGATTGGAGAAAGCAGAAGTATTGGACCCAAGTTGGACCAATCCACAAGTCCTTTGTAAGAAAAAAGGTGCATCAGTGAAAGGGAGTCTTGGACCGTTTGGGCTGCTAGCTTTGGCTTCGAAGGACTTGCAAGAATACACTGCAGTGTTTTATAGAATATTCAAAGGTCAAAACAAATATGTGGTGCTTATGTGTAGTGACACAAGCAGGTGACCCTCAATCTCTATCTCTTTTTGAAGCCATCATTATCTTACCAAACTTCAAAAGTTTTGAACTCTCTCTCTCTCTGGTTGACACGTACAGGTCCTCCTTAGATAATGAAAATGATAAACCCACTTATGGGGCTTTTTTGAATGTGGACCCCGTTCATGAGGATCTGTCTCTTAGAAGCTTGGTAAGTTGCTACGAAATTATACATGATGTCCAATTTTTTTTTTTTTAATGAGAGTCAACCTTGAATAATCAATTCAACATGGTTACATCGCATACATGGGAAACTTGCTGGAACTGCAGGATGTCTAGAAAGTCTAGCCCACCATTATTGTTATCAAACACTTCACGGAATGCTGCCTATTTTTCTTTCAAATATCTTATCATGCATTTTGTTTATAATAAAAGCATAGACGAAAAGTAAATATGAGAATAATCGAAATAGAAAGACTTGCTTTTAGCCTTTTGACCGTAAATGACACCTTTATTTGCTTATTAATTTTACCTTCTTTTTTTTTTTTTTTGTTAGCTTATTAGCTTATTTGTTTATGTAGAATTTTTTAAAGTTTGATTTATTATACTTTGTCAATTATCATCAAATAAACAAATACACATGAGATTTATTATCATGCACCTTTGGTCTTAATAATGTCAAATTGGAATATTTTTACTCACTGATTTTGACAATTCATGTTCTTTGGACAAATTTTCGATGGTTAAATCAGCTTACATTGCCCTTTTTTAGGACTTAGGAACAAATCTTTACAATAAAATGTATTCCTTACATATTCCATTTTAATACGTTTCCATCCTCTTCCATGCAACTGAAAAAGGTCCTAGTTTTTTTATTTTGACCACCCAATATGTATCCATAAACCTCTTTGATAAAGGAGTCTTTTTCAAAGAATCCATCCAATATTGGGCCCCAGGCCCCCACTATTAGAGACATGCATGAGCAACTTTCATGCAGTAACACACCAATAACAGCATTTCATATGTACTAATACCAACTTAATGGTTTCCCATTCCATTATTGGCTAGGGATGCTTTTACAATTATTATTCCTTTTACCCATTTCATCATTTTGCCTTTTTGACTTAATGCATTTGATCTTTATCCCTTTCCACAGATTGATCATTCTATTGTGGAGAGCTTTGGCGGAGGAGGAAAGGCAGTTATCTCAGCTAGAGTTTACCCTACATTGGCTATTGATGGAGAAGCCCACTTGCATGTTTTCAATAATGGAACTGAGAGTGTTAAAATCACAAAAGTGAGTGCTTGGAGCATGAAGAAAGCTAAAATCTATTAGAAGTTGACACTTAAACTGAGACTGTTGCTTCTGTATCACCCACGATATTTATGAAACCAATGATAACATTATTTGCTTTTATAATATGCACCACTTTAAAATTTTGTCTCACTCAATATAAATAAACATAGTGTTTTCAATTTTTCTGTATTATGTCATTTTTAAATTCATAATGTTAAAGATATCAGTCCAAGTTCAATGTACCTGTACAATTTGCATTATTATAATACTGTTTTTGTACTGTACATCCTAATTCATACTATAACCTAGGGGTTAAGTCTATGATTAGCATCAATCTCTCTATATAACATCTCTTTGTCGAGATTGATAGAGAAGATAGAAAAAGAAAAAGTAGATAAAAATTAACATTACAAATACCGGAAGAATGACTCACCCACCTGACCCGATATAATCCAAATGGTTGCGGGTGAATTAGAATGGTGGGTTGGGCAAATCTCGGTAAAGATTTTCAAAATTTTGGGTTATATGGTCGAATTAATGTCTCATGGAACAAAATCTTGCTTGCCGAACCCGACTCAACCCATCTAAAACATGTTTATTTAATTTTTATTGTTTAAACGCCTTACGCCTGGGTGCTTCCTATTAGACCATTGCAGATTATCTTATCTTCATCAATTTTGTATAACTGTTTTCAATTTTCACTTTGCCCTCATTCGATTACTTTGTCAAATTGCAAATATCCCTCTCTCTTTCTCTCAATTTCAGATTTTTTTTTTCTTTAAAGGAAATTACAAGCTTAATTGAAAAAGAAAGAAAGAAAAAAAATCAACTCTACGAAAGTGGTGATCATGCATCATGCATCATGCATGTCCTCTCTCCCTTCCTCTGTGATTCCAAAGCAACACCATCGCAGCTCTATGAAATTTACTAGTTTTTTTGGAATTCGATGAATGCAACATCTGTGCAAAATATTGATATAATAGACCATATCACAGCTCATTACCTTTGCTGGATTTTGAACGGGACCCATATCGCATATCACAGGGTGTCAATTAAAGTTATCTAGTCTCCCTACAACGAGAAGAACTAAGCTTCAAAAGATAAATGGTTTAAAGATATGGCAAAACTTGTACATAGTAGCTTATGTTAGGTTGCTTAGGTTGCCTCATTAAAATTCAGCCACGTAGCTATTTAACTTACCTAGCATAATGCCGTTAAAACAATATGCTTTTTTTTTTTTTTTCTTGGATGTGTTTACGACTTTACGCTTCAAGCTTTTCGTTTTGGTTTTTTTACAATCCAGCCATGGCCGAGCGACTCTTGGTCTCTCTGTCTCTGTCTCTCTTTCTTAAAGATGAAAAAAGTTAGGGCTTGCGAACTGTGTAACGAAGAGGCTTCTCTGTACTATGCCTCTAACACTATGTTTCTTTGCTTTCACTACAACGCTAGGGTTCACCAGGCCAATTTCCTCGTTGCTTGCCATGTTTGCCAAGCGCACTGCCCAAATACAAGGGTTGTGCCGCTAATCGAATCTCCAGCGCCATAATTCATTCTCTTCGACCTGTCTATCTTTCTTGCTCGGCAGAGTGTGGAAGAGAGAGAGAGAGAGAGAGAGAGAGACCAAGAGTGACTCGGCCATGGCTAGACTGTAAAAGAACCAAAGAGAAAAGCTTGAAGTGTGTTTTTAACGCATCCAATAAAAAGCAAGCGTGTTGTTTTAATGGCATTATGCTAGGTAAGTTAAATAACCACGTGAGAGAACCTAAACAACCTAACATAAGTTATTGTATAAGTGTATATAAGTTTTACCCTTACATGTATAACTTATTAATTAAAATAACCAAAAAGAGATGAATGACTAGTGATATAAGACAATTCTTTCTACGATGAAAGGTGGTGGAGAGGGAAAGGGGTGCGTTTATGTCATTAGAAGCGGAACAAAATTCATTATCGTGTAAACAGCAACCGTTTCGGGCCTAGTTTCAGGCTTAGTCTGGAGAAAATGATTGCTTTATTTTGTAATGAGCCATAAAGCCCATCATTTCCAACCGGCCTAATATTACCATGTCATAACTATTTAGGTTTGCTAAAGTCCATATGGATTGGTGACCAGTGTATCAATTATCGATATCAAGTCATTGTTTGGTCAGTGATATGCCATCAAGATCCAACCCATTTGCAATCAGATCGTGTCACGAGTGTGGTGAATTTGCTACACCAGGTTATTGTTCATGTTGGAATTGCATTAAGAAACAAAATTTTAAAGAAAACTAACAAATGAATATTGTACAAATGGTCCGTAATCATTCACGACTACAATTGAAAGTATAGTGCATGTTACATATACTATTGTGAGTAATAAACCCCCAAGAGATCATCCAACAGAAGCCTCTCACAGGAGAAAGAAAAAAGAATAAGAAGAAAGGGAAATAACACTACTGCTGTTTGCATTCTGGCGGGCGCTCTCCTTGCTGACCACCTCCAGCTTTTGCCCTTCCAATTTTCTGCAGTTTATAAAAAGCAATGCGGAAGTCATTCGGTCAATAATTCAACATAAGAATTAGACTGGGACATAAAATTAACAGAGAATACAAATGTCAGATCATCTCACCTTGGGTCCAGCAGATGACTGCAAGAATCAACGAAATGATGTAAAAAGAATACATTAGCATTTCATACTTTCATAACAGTATTCCAATAAAGAAATGAAGTAGTACATAGCATACAAGTGAAAATCTAGATGGTATCCATACCTTCTTCCTGCCCTTACGTTCCTCTTTCTCATCCTCCTCATCCTCATCCTCATCATCCTCCTCTTCCTCCTCATCCTCATCATCTTCATCTTCATCCTCACCATCCTCATCATCCTCATCATCTCCCATATCCTCGAATTCATCCCCCTGTACAGCGTCCCCAGTAAACCAGGATACTGCATGAGGTATAATTTTGTCCCGAATTGTTGATCTACACAGCAGCATCAGCAAAAGGTCATTTCAGAAAACAATGATAAATTGAGATGACTAGACATCAACTCAATACCCCCCTTTCCATACTTAATACCCTTTAAAGAATTCGGACAATTACAGAATATATCACAACTCAAATAAGTCTTACAAATATATATTATATATATATATATATATATATATATATATATATATATATATATATTTTTGATGAGTCAAGTCTTACAAACTTCATTTTGTTTTACATGGAATGTGAAGCATCCAATTAATGCTATGTCACCATAATTTATTTATTCAGTAACAACATTTGTACGTTTCAAAGCAACGTCTGTACAACCATCGTCATTTGTAATGACTACAATTACTAAAAATGCAATATAGGATAAACCAACTCTTGTCAGATGCCAAGCAAAATCCAAAGTAATCATCAGGCAGGCTTAATCACATGCAGAACAAACACCTCAAAATGATTATATATATAATTCACTAGACTTTAAAGATGCTCATCAATGGATAAGCCAAAACTCGTCTCACACAATATAATTTTTTTTTTTTTTGATGAATGAGAAATTTATTTCAAATTATATGCATTACAGAGAGTTAAAATCAGATCCAAATCGGCACAATACATCATGCAACCCAACCCACTTAAACACCAGGAAAGAGTTGAGGGCTAAACAAACCCAGCAGCCTTAGGATACAGCAACATTCATAGAGGAGCCTCTAAGAATAGAATAAGAAATATCCCACATGGAACATAAGGAAATGCACTTCAGTGACTTACCCAATGTCATAGTCTTGTTCCATTTGATTTTGGAGTTCTTCAGCCTGTCAATTGATCACAAAAACAATAGCTTATATTACACTTCCAACTACATTTTCATCTTGTTATATAAAGCACTGCACTTACAGTATCTTCATCAAGATCATCATCCTCCTCAGGGACCTGTGGAGGGTTAAAGAAGTTAAAGAAGCTTGGACAATCCTCAGTTTTTGTGATGGGTTTGGCATTCTTGGTTCCCTTTCTTGGCTTCTTCTTCAGGATCTTCTGCGTCAAGCTTTTCCCTGGATACCATTCAATCTCCGTCCTACAAAATACCCCAACATGTGAAGAGACTCAGAGAAAGAGGAAACAAAATATTTCTGTGGAACAATGAGAGATGAAATTACCCAATTGCTTTCTCCAATATAGGCTCATCGTCATCAATCATGTGATATGTTTTTGTAAGGACAGAATTCTTGAAATAAGAATTAGTATCAAAGAAGAATTCCAGCTTAAAACCCTTTGGGTCATCAATTCTACACCACTTGATATCTTTGAGGTGCTTAAGAGCCTCTTCATCACGCTCTGTGATCTAAACCAAGGGAACAGTAAAACATAATTCCACAATCAATACAACACATAACATAGATAACAACAACAACAACAAATCCTTAACCCCAAAACTATGGTGAATTGATAATAAAGATAATGGTTTATAAAATTTTATCACCTCCTCAGCTAGTACTTCATTAGTCTTCATTGCTGTAAGCCAGAAGTCAGGCACTCCTTTCTCTGTATTTCCAGATGAAATCATAAATCAAGTTCAAGGAATAATGGTTGTAATCAAATAAAAATTTGAACAATAAGCCAGAAGCCAGGTACCACCTGTGGCTTTGTCCTCTTCTTGGTCCACATCAGCTTCAGTTGTAACTCCTTCTACTTCAACTACACCATTCACAATGTCGTATCTCTGCAAGGACCCAATAAAAAAGCAAAACAAATCAATTGAAAAGATATATGTGCCAGTCCTGTAAATGAACAGCACTTGAGTTGCAGTCAAAATAAGTTGATCCCAGGCCAAACTTCATTTATAAATCTCTAACCTGGAAAACATGACAATGATAAAAATGTAGTGATATCAATAAATATGATGCAGAACTTACTACTTGTCAGTATCATAGATACCTTTGTGTAAAGTGGTTCATAAAGCTTCTGGTATTTAGCTTCCAATGCTGCTCTCTCCTCAAAAAATTTTGCCTCCAGCTCATCATGTTGACTCTGCAATTTTTAATATGTCTAAATCTTCAGCTCTATATTTAAAGATCAAAAGAATTATACTCCACAACTAACAAACCTATCACAAAGACCACTAAGTTCAAAAGGCAAGCAGTTTTTCAGAGGCACGCCTCGTCACAGGTGCTATAAGTGAGAACCCCTTTAAACAAATATTTTTATCATTAAATTAACTTTAGTGACCTCAATTTATGCATTCCCTTATTTAAAAGAACATAGGGGCCTTTTTTGGGTTCAATGATATCTGGTCTTCCAAAAACAAGAATTTTTAAAAGAAAAAATCATAACCATTTTTCAAGCATTGCATGACATTAGTCAACCCATCACTATACCCAAGTGATTAACAATCATGCAAGTGATATAATTGAGCAAGCAGTTGACACTCTCAGTGGTTGTCCAAGGTATCAAGGTGATATATATAGCCAAGGTCTCTAACAAACAACATGCAAGGGGGCTTCGGGGAACAATACAGTAAATCAAAGAACCCATGCTAAGCAAACCCGTTACCACACCAATTGCAACAAGAGCACATCCCAATCAAAGGTCGCATATGGTTATCATTCATACGACCTATGTAGCACGGACACGCCTAAAAGGCCAAAGTGTTGGTGTCGGACACGTGTCGGACACTGGAACGGCTGGGACACGGCTGCCTGCGTGTCCGCGGGGTGTCGAGCAAGAAAATAATATTATTTTATTCCGGACACGGTCGCGACACGTTTCAGACACGGTCACGACACAGCAACTCAAAATTGAAATGAAAAAACAGAGAGAAGGAAATTGCAAGCTGGCTGCATCTGAGCCACAGAGACTATCAGATCTAACTTGAAAGCTCCTGGTGCTGCAACTATCACCGGTAAGTTGCGTCGGATCAACATCGGTGGAACCGCCCGTTGCTGAGCCGGTGGAGGTGGCACTGTCCGTTGCGGAGCTTCAACAAAGGGTCAGGATCTTTCTGATCTTCTTACCTCTTATGTGTTGCTGGCTACTCTCTTCTTATTGCATTTGTTTGCCTTTTTTCATTTTTCCCTTCTGCTTTTCACTCTCGCCGATCTTCCTGCTACTTCTCTCCGTTCTCGATTTCTCTTCTTTTTTTTTTTTTTTAACCCACATGCTTGCAGCGTGGGATGGGAAACTTATACATTAGTGGTGTTTTCTCTACATTGGGATTGGGTGCCGTGTTTTCATTATAGTGGGTTAGTTGTTAAAAGTTAAAACACGTGTTCTCTTTATAGTGAATTAATTGGTTTTTTTATTTTAAAAAAAAAAACTATTTGCTTTGTTTGCTGATTTAATTTATTAGATTATTGCCACTTAAAAAAAAAAAAAAAAAAAAAAAAAAAAAAAAAGATTTAATTTATTAGATTATTGCTTTTACACTAACTTTAGATATATTTTCAGATATTTTAATGGATTGTTACTTAATTGTACAACTTAAACTAAACATAAATTATGCTTAAAATATATAAGATATATCTAAAAATATTAATTAATTGCCGTATCCCCGCCGTGTCGTATCTTAGTTTTTCAAGAAATGCCGTGTCACCGTGTCTCGTGTCTATCTAAGAAAGGTAAACCAAAGCAAAATAACAGTCATAAGCATTTAGAGGCAAGCTAACCTGAATCTCTCTCAGAACCTCAACACGCTTCCTGACTTTTGGTGACAAAGTTTCTAGGATATCTGAGTGCCCAGCTGCCAAATTCTGAAGCTTATCCTGCATAAACATCAGAATATATTCAACAATGCATCATCAGAAAATAACACCCTCCAAACAAAACATCCATTGGGCACTGAAATTAAATACTGTTTTCAATTCCAAGAACTATATTTAATCATGAAAATTAATCACAGATCACTCATTACTTCCCAGTCATTTTACCTCACCTCTTTCAAAATACACAAACCCACTTTTCCATTTTCATTTTATCTTAAGCTAAAATCAATCCATTTCCACAACATATCCCCAAACCCAGCTTTTAACAGCCACTAAGGCATATTTTTGACATTATTCACACTACTCAGTTCGCGAAAACACAAAAACCATTTTTGTTCTTCACCACCAAACTGACACCTAATTAACTGATTAATAACAAAACTCTACTAAAACCAAAACCATATCTCTTTTGCACAAAGAAAAACTTACCTTGAGCGCATTCACAAGACCGGCACGATCCTCCGCACTAAGAGCTATAACAAAACAACAACAAAGAAACAAACACACTCAGTTTAGAACTCATACTAGAAAGCTAATATCAACATTTCTAACATATAAACACAAACATGTGTGTGTTTCTATACGATTCTAATACTAACGTTAAATTCAAGAAACAAAAACTCAATGATACAACATGTAGTAAAGATGAAAGTACTCAAACTTATACAAATACAAATACATATATGTATGTGCGTGTGCGTATAAAGAGACAGATATTATAAAAATGAATGAAAAACTAACAAGATTTGAAAATTTCTTGAATTTAAAATAAAAGCTATTTCCTACATACATATATAGAGAGTAGAGTAGAGTAGAGTTTAGGGTTTGGAGATACCGGCGGCGGCGGCTGGGAGAGCGGAGCCAAGATCGGACAAGTCGAAGTTGTCCTTGTTACTCATATTGTTAAAATTTTCTAGGGAAGTGTTTGGGAATCGAGAAAATAGGCGAACCCTAAAGTGAGAGGGGAAAAGGAGGGAAAATGATAAAAAGAGAAAAAGAAGAGGGAAAGAAAAGAAGAGCGAGTAATTAATAAGAGAGTCAGAGAGAGTGTTTGGTTCCCTCACGTTTTGAGCTTCGACGAGTTTTGGCCTTTTATATGATCATCATCATCATCAGGGGTTGGGGTGTATATCACTTGTCGATGGAGAGCGTGGATTGCACGGACCAATTGGGTGGTCATTTCGTGACGGTGTTAATTGCGGTTGGGGTTGGGCACCTTGGCTTAGTTAACTGTGTTTATGGCAACTTATGAGTTAAAAAAATAGAAGATAATCAAAAGTTTTTACTATTTTGCCGTCATTTTATAATTTGAAGCTTGTTTATATTTATTTTGTTTTTTTTTTTTAAATAAGACAAGTGAAATTTGTTTTACTACGCGTTAAATGTATTGTTGATCATTAATATTTAGACATGATATATGTTTGGTCTATAATGTAATTTGTTTATAACGTTTAAAAACATGTAGCGTTGGTCCTTTAAGACCAATAGAGTTATTTTTTAAAAAACTTTAGTAATTAAAAATGAGTACTATTAGTCCTTAAAATGTACAATATTATAGGGTCCATTAATGAACAATTTCGAGGTTGAATTGCGCATGTTTCAAACATTATAAACTAAACTTGCAATTTATGTAAACATTAAGGACCAATAGTGTACTTAATCATTTTTTTTCTTCACACATGGTGCGCGCCATTTTTTTGATTAAATAATTAAATAAATTTTAGAATAGCATAAAAAGTTAATTTATGCATTCCAATAATAAATATATTGTAGACGAGCTTAATGGTATAATTTAAAGAATATTAAATACTTGGTTATGAGTTGTAATGAAAGTTTTTTAAGGTGAAAAAATTGACATCTACATATTCAGGATACATGCGTATGTTTTTATTGATATTTTAAATGGACATTAACCTATGCGAAATCCATTTTCTAATATGTGTTGTATTTCTTAAAAACAATATATAGAATGATTATTCAGTAGTCCATGACTATAAATAAATGCGTAGTACTCCTCTCACATGAATGGTGACATCAATGAGATTGTTCTTCAAAAATGTGGTACATGACTACAAATAAATGCATAGTCCCTCTCTCACATGAATGGTGACATCAATGCGATTGTTCTTCAAAAATGTGGCGTATTTGGGTTGTTGATGTTTCGATCGTTCTTGGAAATGGGTTTATGGTTTTTTATTTATTTATTTATTTATTTCATTTGTTGTTGTTGTCGTCGTCTATATGTGTGATTTGTGGGTTTTTTTTTGCTGCCCTGCAGATTTTTTTTTTTGTTGTTCCTAGTTGTGATTTTGTTCGTTGATTGTGCTGTGATTTTTTTATCTGTGAAGTGTTATTTTGTTGTGATGTTTTTAAAGATTTTTTTTTATTTTGATTTACTGGTTTTATTTGGAAGTTATTGTGAAGATACAAATGGGTATGAAACAAATAAACGAAAAAAGGTGCGGAAAAACTAAGTCGTTGGAGCATTTAATGCTTCTGTTAGTGGGTCCCACTTGTTTTAGCAAAAATGAGAATCAGAAGTTAAAATAAGAATTCAAAAATTTTGGATTCTGACTTCTGCTCTAGAATTGAGAATTTACAAAATGCTATATTTGTCAAAATCCCAACCAAACATGCAGTATTTTTTTTAGAATACATTTTATGCATTGAAATTCGAAATAACTATTTTTTAGTAAAGGATCCAAACACCACCTAAGTGTACTTCGTGGTGGATTATGTGCCTACCCAGACTTTAGTGTGGGGAACTGAATTTCACTGGTATTATGTGCCTACCCAGACTTTACTGTAGGGAACTGAATTTCACTGGTATTAGAGTCTTTGTTTTGAGATTTGACCAGACTTTAGTGTAGGGAACTGAATTTCACCGGTATTAGAGTCTTTGTTTTGAGATTTGACCGAAATTAGAAAGTGGCTATGATTTTGTGAGCTAGAATTGGAATTGGTGTTCCCTATACATGATTATTAATTTGGTTGTGGGTTTTGTGTTCACGTACCAGATAAGATCATTTTTTTTTTTTTTTGGAAGAGGAACAGAATTCGTTCAAAATATTGAATTGCATTGTTGTTTAGAGCCATTGAAGCAAACTTGTAAGGTGAGTCTGATTTTGGGGATCTAAAAGGAGGTGGATTCTCTTGAGAAATATGTCTAATTTATAACCTGCTATAAAACATCTATAAGTCTTGAGAGGCACAATAATTTTCACAAAATATTTCACAATTACCAAGATGTCAAATTGTGAATGATAAATAATAAAGTGATTCAATAGTAAGTTAATAAAAAGCTGCCAACTTAACTGTTGTGAAAATTATTGTACTGGTAACATCACTCATAAAACAAAATGGACAAAAACCTCAAACACATGGCAAATTCTGAACCCAATAACAATATCAAGGGCCATACTCATATTAGTTCTCATATACGATGAATTTTTCTTATTTTGCTGGGTTCTGCAATTTAGCTTTCAATGCTTCAATAACAGCTGAGAAGTCCTGGTCACTAAGGCCATGAGATTTTGCAACCTTGTATAGTTCATTTGCAGCTGCTGCAATTGGAGTAGGCTGGGAAACAGATTCTGCTAATCCCAGAGCAAGCCTCAGGTCCTGTCACCGTTAACATCACCATTAGATCAGAGAATGTGTCAATGTGATACTGACAGTAGCAAATTACAAACCTTCTGCTGATGCTTTAGAGGAAAAGCAGTAGGATAGGTGGATTGGATCATTGATGGACCTTTCATTTTGTACATTGGTGCACTAATGGCACCCTGTGAGACAACCTGCAATCTCATAGAGATGAAAAGATATTAAAGAAACTTCATGACCACTTTCTTTTGGACAAGCAACAAATTTTATTAATTGGACAAGCAGATGTTCATCGACTACAACCACAGGAACCTGAAAGAATAAGAATATAAAGGAATATATCACTAGGTATGAAAAATAAACGATTGTGCAACCAAACTTGATTCTTTTTCAACAAGAGATTATGCTTTGCCTTATTGAAATCATGTAGAATAATCTTCTCTTAGATCAGATAGCAAAACATAAAGGGAAACTCAATTATATTTATTTGTGTATTTAACTACAAATATTCTTACTTATAAAAAAAAAAAAAAAAAAAAATTGTGTATTTACTTTTTGGACAAAAGGCATCAAAATGATTTTTCTTCTTACAAATTTCCCCCATGCATATCAGGTTAATGTTTTGATTAGGAAAATTGACTTCTGTGCCCAGAGTGGTGGCTGGAGGCCCTGAAATGGGTTAAACAATGACTAAATCACATTAGTCAAGTCCCTATATTTGAGATTATATCATGATCCTACGTGTTATCCTCCAAACAAGCTCAATCAGCAAGACACCTGGCAGCCTGTGTACTACTATTCTGCAACCTTTAACCACCACATATGCTTAAATGATTACAATCACATTGAAAGAAAAATTCCAAAAAGCAATCAAGTTAGGTGGAGTTTAATTGAAGATGACATAGAGTGAATAATTCAGCAAGATATGACATGGTTTGAGTTGTACCTCTACTAATACACCTGGATCCAACCCTACTTTCTCACTGAGAAGCAATCCTTCAGAAAAAGATGCCATCATACTACACATTGTTGGAACATGTAAAAGGAAACATTTTCACAATCATAAACAACACAAGCACATGATAAAAGGAACTTTAAGCTGAAATGAATTCTGCAGAACCTTCCCATTATCATATTGACAACAAGTTTCATTGCAGCTCCATTTCCAACATCCCCAAGGTAAAACCTTGACTGGAAAAAGAATAGAGTCTCAGACAGAATAAAAAATCGTAATAAGGATACTACGTTAGCAGCATATATCAAAAAAGACATAATACCTTCCCCATGATGTCTAAAAGTGGAGCAACCGTTTCATACAGAGATTTGTCACCTGAAAAATGCATCTAACGGTTTATTTTCTGTTAGGCTTCCTACAGTGTCACGTGACATAGATTTTGGAAGTGTACAAAAAGTTATATTCCGAACAATGGATAAAACAAGAATGGTCTAGAAATTTGAAGCAGACTGACCATATGATCATATAAACAAAGAACTTTGCAGATACATCAATACTAATTTTTTTGGATTGATAAGTTACACACACCCAGAGGGTCATGAACCCACACCTCACTCTCCAACCAATTATTATGGGAGAAGGAAGTGCCAGTTGAGGTTGTTGAGCTATAGCTCATTGGCACATCAATGACAAAAACTTTCCATAATTTTGGAATTTGGTCATTATGTGTGATGTTTGTATTAGATTGCCTTGAGTCTGGTATCCAGCAGTGAATTCAAAAAATTCAATAAGAAAAATAAAGCTGGCCTACCTGCTGTAAGAAATATCAGTTGACCATCTTCTGCAGGCTTTTTGGAGCCCGAAACTGGAGCCTATAGAAAAAGCACTAAAGCTCAATAAAATTGCATTGAACATTATTGACATGTCCTTGCAGAGCATGCAGACAGGACACAGTATTTATACTTTATATTCGAAATGGAATTAAAAAACAACTCACCTCCAAAAATGATGCCCCGGTCGCGTTAATATGTCCACTAATCAATTTAGAAGTAGCACCATCAACTGTTGAAACATCCACATACCTGTCAATGCCAATCAATGGTATCATACATGCTGTTGATCTGGGAAGAACAAGCTTACAGTTTGAGAATATTAAAGGTCAATGGGGTGCTTGTGTGTATACCATAGATTCTTATATATAAAGTGAAAACATTGGATGCCAATAGCAAGTCATACACGAGCATTTGAAAGCATTCCAATTTACCTAAGCCTTCTAGTATAGTTTAAGAGTAGTGACTGATGTATCATGGTTTCAATAACATATTATCATGAGGGAACACAAATAGTTAGTACCCTTTTCCTGAAGTCATTCCACTTGCAGCCCCATGCTCCCCACAAGCAACCTCCACCTGATAAACAGCAGCAGTAAGTTGCAATACTAGGATAGCAGTGCAAACAAGATAAAATCTAAATGAAACATACGCACTGCATTTTCAGGATTAGCAAGCATGGCAAATGTGACATCACAAGAAGCAGCTACTTCCTGAGGGGAGGATTTATATCTGCATAGAAGAACAACCACCATGAACAAATAATTCCCATATTGGAGCCTCTCAATATGGGCTTTAAGAAGTTGCACATGAAAGCACCGGCAAAAAGTCAATGAGAAACTAGTTCCCAGTAGATAAAGTTCAACAAGCCAGAAAAGCATGTTCTGAATCAAATCTAATACTATAGAATATATATGCTGCACCCTCAAAACCCCCTTTTTATATATAGTGTTCAAATATTGAGCATCCCAAGATTCACACATGTGCAAACTATAATATGCATGAACTTTCCCTCATGTGGATTTATCTGCTTCTTTTACTTTAGCATGTAAAAGTAATTATGGAGGTACACATGGCCCCAGGTTCAAGGATAAACAATGATGTCCCCATTACGTGAAAGCCAAAATTCCCATTAGGGAATCCAAACTCCAGAGGATTAAGCCATCGGGCATACCAACAATTCATGTAATGGATAGATCCCAGTCCTTGGGCAGACCAATAGTGGATCATGGTGAAAGCTAAAAGTCTCAAGAATCTCATCCAAATCATTTTGACATTTAGATCATCAATGCCAATGGAATGCGGAAGTGCAAAAAAAAAAAAAAGAATTGATTTGGCAGCCTACCACGTACTTACTTTGCACCTAAGCTGATAAGAGGATCACATTTGCTTTTGGTCCTATTCCAAACAGTCACATCACACCTGTAACATGCCAATTAGTGGATTAAATTCCAGAGAATAAATATTGACTTCAACATATCTTGAATTAATGGTTAACCATTTCATGCTTATGAATATTCTAGTCACAAAATTTTCCTAGAAAATTATTGGAATATAATTCAATTCAACAGGGTCCTGTCCCCATTTTTTTAACATAATAAATATTTCAATGAATTTGATTATAAGAGAGAAAGAAAAAACAAAAAAAAAAGGTATCATGTATTGGCTCTCTTAGCTAATTAGGCAAAATTTTAATCATACCCAGCTTTTATTAGGTTTTGTGCCATTGGAGAACCCATTATTCCAATACCAAGAAAGCCAATTCGTGCTGACAATCCATCGACTGCAAATTGACAATCATAATTGGGTGAGTGAGATAGCACCAAATCTAGTGGCCACTACAACATATTAACACCGTGAACAAGGAATATACTATACAAGTTAATTGATTAAACTAAAAGGGGTGCTAGATCAAAGCATTTTTGCTACAAAGAAAGCATGAACGACATGGAATACAGCATTTGATATGCTTCTTTTTTCAAACAACAACAAGCAAGCCATAGTCCCAAAACTTTGGGGTCAGCTATGGGTCTTTAACAAACTAGTTAGGGTCGGTCACATGTATTACTTTCTATCATTCTATTCTTTTTTCAAAGAAAATGAACAAAAATAAAAAGGAAAGATTTTCCATATATTCCATCTACAGAAGCAATGTAACAGCCACTTCGCCAACTCGTTTTTTCTAGCCTACCAATACCACCACAACCATTGTCACTAACCACTAGCAAGTCTAGTATCACCATTTTTTACCAGTAATACCCACTATCCCTCTTCCCCCTCCCAAAGAAAAAAATAAAATACCAATATTGTTCTTCTGATTGCAGCCACCACCACCAATGCCATCATTATATTGTGCCACACCTCAGCACAGTCCCTCTTCCTATTTCCCACCTCCACTCGCTTATCACCATGTCTACAACTGTTCATCACACCACATCCACTATTGCTGAGCATAATGCATTACAACTTTGTACCCAATGCTAATCGTATATTCCTTCAGAGTATTTTGTGCATAGATAATTCAACTGTCTCCTTAATTTAGTAACTTGCAAAGACTTTTCTAGCTTTCATTAAAGACAGAAGTGAACCAAACAAGGTTCTGGTGGGTGGGGTTGTGTATCCGTGGTTTACCAATCAGGGGTGGGTCTGAAAGGCCCTGCCTTGAGAGGTTCTGTGTCATCAAAAAAAAAAAAAAAATTGAACCAAATTAGGCCCTTACATTCTTATCCCACTTCCTCTCCAACCACCTTATTCATGCCTTTTGGTTGTTTTTTTTTAATAAAAAAATTGACCTATCATGGCATGCAAAACCAGAAAATCCTATGCCAATTGCCAAACATATTGTTCTATAAGCTCCAGGGAGAGACATAAATTTTAAAAGAGAGAATAGCAATCAAAGAAGCAGGAAGATAGATGAAGAAAATACCTTTAGGTGAAGCATTGGATGTCTCAGAAGAGAAGGCCTTGACAGATAGAGTAATTAGTGATTTTATGGGGAAAGGGCTAATGGGTTTTGCTCTTAACTGGTTTGGAATATGAGGGCAAAAGCTTGAGCACATGGCCATGGCTGTTGAAGATAGTTGGTGACTGTAATTGCTCTTGACCAAGCAGCTCATGACCCGGTTTTACTTTTTGGTCAGGGAGTTCCGACTTCCAACGGTTGTAACTACAAAGCCGGCATTCTAGGCAAAACTACTTTAAAATGTAACCATTATTGTTTGGATAAAAGAAAGGATAGGAAGGGGTTTTGGTGACACGGTCAGACCAGGCCTTAGAGATATTCCTATTCCTGTGCTGGAATGAGCATAAAGAGCTTAGGGAAAATTTGTCACTTGTTCAAACTATATAAACGCTATATTTTATAAACCATGACAATTTATACACTCTTTCCATTTATGTTAAAAATCATTAACATAGAACCTGTCTCATTAACATTCGACTTTCATGTGATTGTTTGCTCGGATGGGATCATGACTCCAAACTCACTGTCGCATCGGATATCTTCGACTGCCGCTGCTCTTTCTTTTAATGGGATTGTCATTATGTCTTGGATTTTTTGTTGTTGTTGTTGTAATTTTTAGTATTGTTTGTTGTGATTGTTATAGTTTTTTCGTTTGTTTTTATGTTGCCTTGGTTGAAGGGTTTTGTGTCAAGATGTATATCTTTTTTGTCACTTTTTGTGTAGGGTCTGTAGCTTTGTTGTATATTAACATTGGATTCTTTTTCACTCGTTTGAGTGTAAGTTTTCCATTGGTTTAATTTCAATGAAGCTAGTTTTATTCATAAAAAATAAAAAATAAAATAAAAAACCCACTGAGATAAAACTTGTTCCAATAGCATAACTACTCGACTAGACCCGATCTAACCAGATATTTTCTATTATTAAGCTACTCTTGAATCATGTATAGGGTGCGGCTTTGATCATTTCACTATGATTAAATTAGTTGGTTTTGGCTTCCTTTTCAATCCCTTTCTGATTGAGCATGTATATTATAATATTGCATGGGTGCTCTCTCTCTCTCTCTCTCTCTCTCTCTCTCTCTCTCTCTCTCTCTCTCTCTCTCTCTCTCTCTCTCTCTCTCTCTCTCATATCAAAGATATGTGAACTCACAATAGTAGGTTAGTAAATGCTAATGGAGAGGATTGAACTCAAGGCTTCATGATGAGAAATCATAAATTATGGAACCACAATACCAATCATTAGGGGTCCATGGTTATTATGGCTTATCATCACATAAAAAACAACTTTGGTTAAAGGCAGAGATTGTAAATTCTGCTACATCAACAGAAGGCAAAATACCTATTCTTGTATTTAGGAGTTAGGACTGCATAGTACCAATACGACACAGTTTGATCAACCACATTTTTCAACATTCAATAAAAGATGAGTTGAAAATATGAGTGAGATTTACAGGTTATTGCTTGCAGCTCTTCTCTCAAGTTCACCTGCACAATTATTTTATCTACAGAGCTGTGCAAAAATGGCTGTTGCAAACTCTAACATGATGCCAAGGTTAAAGTCTCTATAAACTAATCTTCCGATTGAAACAGTTTGAGAAAGACCAACGTATTACAAATTTCAACATTACCATTCGAATTCTTTTCACAATTACAATACATTAAATTGACCCCCTCGGGCAGCTATCAAGAAACGTTCAGAGTAGTAGAAATAATTCCATTTCAAAAAATATCCACTTTTGTCTTCCAAGAAGAAACCGTCCAGTTGCTTCCAAGGAGAGAAACCAATTAATTTAATCTCCAATCATCATCAGATGCTGATTGCAGACTATAAAGTTAGGAGGTTTATCTCACTTTCTGTAAGGATGGTATCTTCCATTTTATCTCACTTTCTGTAAGGATGGTATCTTCCAGTCATAGAACCACCAGTCCTTTCATATCCCTTACCATTGTCATAACCATCACTGCCATCAACTCCTCCATATCCTTTACTACCGCTATATCCAACAGTACCAGCATAACCACCAGGAATGCCATAACTGCCAGCACCATATCCAGCATTTCCATACATGGGCCCACCATACCCAAATCCATATCCATATCCACTATAGCCACCATAGAAACTAGCAGAACTTCCACCGTAGCCTCCCCCATAACCGCCATAAGCACCATAGACGTCATACCCTCCATACCCTCTGTCCATTTTTCCACTACCCCGACCTCTGGTATTATACCCTCCATATCCGGCTGCACCACCACCAAAACCACTATATGACTTAGGAGCATTGCCTCTGTAATCACCACCAGCTCTTTTGGGTTCTGCTTTCTTTATTTCCACCTACATTTGAAATTACAGTACATATCTTATTAACATTTCATATTAAAAAGTACATAGAACATTATTGCCAATTTGAAGTCTTGACATGGTTTTTGACTAACCTGCTTGCCTCCAAGTTCATGCAATTTTCCCTCCAAAAATATTTCTTCAACAGTGTCTTCACTCTCAAAAGTGACAAACCCAAAGCCTCTAGACCGCCCAGTTTTATGATCCAGCATAATTTGGTGCTCGACAATACCACCATAAGAAGAGAAGTATTCCTTCATTTCATCTGCAATGTTTTAACATATAGTTAAAATATTATGATTATTTTTTTAAATTAATGCATTGAATTTTCTTAGAGGAAAATCAAAATGGTTTGTTGGACTACAATACCACTCGTCAAAGAAGGTGGTATTCCACCAACAAAAATCTTCTTTGTTTTTGTTGCCCCCTTAAACTCCATATCCTCCCTAGGGACTGTCCTCTTCACTTCAACCTGATACGGGAACAATTTAATTACCCATCAGGGGAGAATACTAGGGAAAATGTGAGGTACACAAAAAGTCCTGAAAATATTATAAAGTTGAGAAATGGGATAATATATGTTACCATTCTACCATCTATAACATGGTCTTTCTCCAAAACCCTATCAGCAACTGTTGGGTCAGCAAATGTTACAAATCCAAACCCCCGTGGTCTTCCCGAATGTTTATCCAACATAATTACAGAATCTGTTATTTCTCCATACTGATTAAAGTAACTAGCAAAGTTCTCTGAAAATAAAAGCACCACAAAAGGTCATGAGGGCAAAAAGGAGAGCCAAAATTACTTAAGAATACAAGGATGAAAACTTGGTAATAAAAATATATGAAACTAACTAAATCTTGTCTCTATCATATAATTTTTATAATACTGTTTTCTCCCTCTTCCCACAAAAAGGAGCAAAATAGAAATACAAATGAAAAGGATTATAAACTAACAATGGAGATACTACTTGAACAATTTTTTTTTTTTTTTGATAAGTAGAGATACTACTTGAAAAAATAAACTAACAAGATCTTAAACTGTTTAAAAGGACATTCACCGTTTTGTATAATATCATTGCAGCAAGACAGCAATTAACTATTAAATAAGTCCATATCATTTGATATAACATACATCAGTTTGCTGCATGTATCATATCTGTTTTAAAATTTGATTAGATGACAACCATGTCAAATTTTCTTTAGTAGTGGTGATGATCCCAATTTAAGTAACAAATCAATTTAGACAATGTATTTTGTGCTTTCATATGCTATGACAAAAAGGAATGACTGTGTTTTAGTTATTCCGCAGAAACTCAAATGTCAGCTTACTCTGCTATAACAAGTTAACAACTGCAACAGGCCCTCAGAAGCCACACCTTTTAATCACGGGTTACAATGAGCTGAGCCAACCATGCTTGCCTGACTTTGAACGCAAGCCAGCTTATGCCTTATAGAGACAATTTTATGCAACTCAACTCAACTCAACTTAATAAGCCTACTCCAAATACATGTGCATGCTTACAATATTAGTTTCCACCATTTAGGTCAATATATGCTAAAAACATACTTGACAATCATGAATTAAACAAAAAATAATGAGCTTGGGCTGAGCCTGAGTTTTCACAAACCAGGCTGCCCCAACCCATAATATATGCTTCTTTAGATATCAAACTATAATTCTAAGAATGCACCTTCACACAGGATATTATACAAAGTTTGTAATAATTTATTACTATCACAGTAGCCAAAAAAAAAAAAACACATTATGAATTTTAATCCCCACTGTAGACATCTAAGGATGATTTGGTGCAGTTATACTATCATAAAATCCTAGCAATACTCAATATTCACAGCTATATTGATGGGTGAGCAGTGAGCTTCAACCTCCATAACATAATTATTTTATCAAACATATATTCAGTCCAAAGATTTGGAATAGCAGCACAATCAGTGATAAAAACAAAAAATTGTTACACTATCACCTATCTCAACACATGGCACTATTTAATTCGCTTACAAATTATGACTCATATTTATCCTCTCGTTTTTGTCGATAATTCGATAGACGGAATTAGGGATTTGAACCCTGGATGTCTCAATTGGAAACACCAGGAAGTGCCAGTTGAGCTACAAGGCTTTTGGCTAACCCATAATTATCCTTATTTTTCTCATAATGTCCCCCAAATCAGAAGTTCAGAACAAAGGACATGTAGATCCTCATTCAAGTACAACAAGAAGTTTTGGGAATGACATGTGACTGAGAAAATATCAAACCTTATCTTTGTTACCACTAACAAAATCAGATTCTAAAATACAATATAAATGGCCCACATAATGTAATCCATTATCTCAACATTCCTTCCTCAAGCATTACATCAACAATATTGAAAAAAGTTCCATCCAACTCAAGATGTCACAACACCTTACATCCCAATGCCCATAGATTGCTGCCTCTGCCTACCTCTATGGAACCAAATTTCACAGATTTCTCTTATCCCATATGATCCACAAAAGTAGAAAGAGTGAAGACTAATATATTTTACCGTCCACAACCCCACTAATCTTAGTTAAAAAATATGCGCAATGAATAGATTAACTTAAATTACAACAAGGAACAAGCAACCACATAAACCGGGATAATGCAAAATCAACCAGAAGAAAAAAGTCAATTCATATACTCAATTTCATAGCTAAATGACTAGCTGACAGACATAGACAAATAAACCATTGTTCTCCTAATTTTCTGGCACATTCAACATCAACACGAACACCACTAACCCAGTTTATCTCATCCGCAGAACCATAGGAATACGGAATACCCATAACCCTAATATATCATTAGACACAACAATGCTTCATCACATGTTTTCAGAAAAAACGTAACCAAATACACAAAATGATTCAATTCCAAAACACATAATGAATGACTTATATTTAAATAAAAACAATAACTTAAAATTTAAACATTAAAGTACCTTCACTGGTTTCCCAAGAAATGCCTCCAACAAATAGCTTTCTATATACACCACAAAAACCAAAAAACAAATAGAATTTCCATCAATATCATGTTTGAACAAAAATCAATAACTGAAATTTCTCAAACTCTGTAATTAAAAAACCCTAACTAACCCTTGAGACGCAGAGTCACGGTGACCGATCGACGAGTGCTTTATCTCATTGCCTGAGCTATCTACGTTATCTTCCTGTTCGAAACCACGCCTCGAATCGAATTGTTCTCGTTGTTGTTGGTGATGGTGGTCTAGGGTTTCAAAGTCTTCGTGAAATTCTTCGCCATTGTAAGCGAATTGGTCGTCTTCGAAATGGACTTGTTCTGCGTAATCGTCCATTGAAATGAGTTTCGTGTAGGCTTCGCTAGCTAGGACTTCGTTTGGTTCTTTGTTTTTGGTGTTGCAGAAACCCTAGCTCGAAACGGCGCGTTTTGAGAGGAATTTTCCGGAGGTGAAAATTTTGAAATTTTCGATCATTGGTTGTTTGGGTTTTATTTATTTAATTTAATGGCCAGGTATCGTTTTGGAAAACGATGTCGTTTTAGTGTTAGCATGAAATAGATTTGGGCTTGTGGACGTGATTGAGTGATGGTTTTCTTGGATCGTTTGATATGATGATGAGAATGGCTCAAGCTCATTCTTGACTCTTGAGCCCACTATCTCTGCATTATGTCTTTTTTTTTTTTTTTGGTAGTGTTAATTTAGTCATTTTGGAAAGGCCGAACAGAACAAGTTTCTTACCATACTTCTTTCAACCCACACACGAACTCCATATACTTTTCTTTTCGCATGTCGGTATGAAGAAACTACAATACAACTTCATTACATGCCTCCACGGATCAAGTCCCAAGGTTAGATAATGGAACCTTAGGACAAGCGAGAGTTTAACAAGGTTTTTTTGTGTACCTCACTTTTGGATTGTTTATGTGTTTGTCCATAACAATACACTTTTATAGGGCACAATGTCTAACCTTAGGCTAAGGTTTTTGACTTGATGGGCTGTCCACATGGATGCCAACTTGAGCCTACCCAAAAGGCCCAAATGCCAACAGTGATCAATTTACAAAATGTTATATTTTCACGACTTTAAGTCAAAAAATCATGTTAAGAAATGATTTCTATAGTGTTATACATTCCTAAATAATATGGAAACTGTTGTACTTTTACAAATAATTTCTATTTTTGTAATTTTCTCACAAACCCCCTAAGATGTAATAAACTACCAAAGAAATTGGTTTGGATAGGCATGGACGTTATTTCAAATGCGTAAATAACAGCTCCAATTAGTTTTTGAGAACAATTTGAAAGTTTTTATTTATGTTGTGTATGTTTTAGTGTAAAAATAATTTTTTTGGCGAAAATATTTTTAGTAGAAAATATGCTTCGAAAAGATCTTGTATAGTGTAAAACTAGCATAGGCGAGCAAATACAAAAGAACTCAAACAACTACATTGTCCCTCAGAGAACTATCCATACAAAATCCGCGACAGCGTGTTACCTTAGAAGAGTTCATGCCCGAGAAACTCCAAGATCACATATATACATTAGTCACACCATCAAATTGTTCATGGTGAAGAATATTTAGACATTGGGTCATCATATTGGCAAATTAAAAATTTCCACATGTTACTTAGACCTACAAAATCAAGAAAAATATTTCTTCCAATAATATTGAGACACTTGCAAGATAATTATCTCTTATAAAATAAATAAAGAAATAAAATAAAAGGATAGAGATAAATACCAACAAGTCTTAGGGGAACTCTTTGATTTTTTGGCCAATAAAAAATGACCGCTTTCAAAAAGACTAATTTCAAGTAGACTCTCTTTCTGAAGACCACTATAAATAGAGTTACCCTTAACTCATTCTACGTCAATCTTTCAAGTATTGAAGATTTGTCAAAGTCAGGTCACAAGCTTTTGAAGAACTTCAAAATCTTTGAACGTGGAAGATCTATCGGATTCAAATTATTATCTACAAGGGGTTTAAGAAAAATGAGACCATAACTATGAGTATGTGGCATATATGCCAAGTACACCTACAGTGAAAAAAAATTCAGAAATTTGAAGAAGAATTTTAGCAACCTAGCAGTATAAGTTAGAGTTAGAGGCTCAAGATGATGTGTTCAAAATGAATTGGTTGCAGGTATTCTCATCAATTATAATCATTACTAGTTGCAACTTGGAAAAATCTTAGTCCATGAGCCATTAACTTCAGGTGGTGATGCCATTAACTTCAAGGGGGTCTTCGATGTGGTTCCAGATTTGCAAATGGAATTTCCCACTACAAAATAAAATATTAAACTAAACAACCACCTCTCGACCAACTAAACCATTTCTTATTTACATGACAATGATGCCATATAGTGCCGATTACCGGATTACATAGCACTAACACCGGAAAATCTTAATTAATTACATGACAATGATTGCACCGAGGAAAATAACACAAGTTAAAGTCTTGATGACTTTGATACAGAAAGAAGATACAGAAAGAAGAATCACTATGCGATTTTACGTGAAAGACGGTCCAATAAATCTTGCAAATCTCAAATCTGCCCTTTGGCTTTGTAGAGGCCCATTTTTTCTCCCAATAGCAAACCAAGCCTAAAGCCTCAGAAATTTACTTAAGGGCCCGAAACCCATTAGGCCCAGTGATCTACGACAACAAGAAAGTAAGAAGGAGTGGTCTTGAGCTATTAATCAAGCTCAAAGCCCAAAACCGGCCCACTCAATCCCCAAGCTCATGTCTGCTGCAATGACACTAGGTCATTTAAAAATAATTCAGAGAAAAGAGAGGGAAGTGTTCCCACGTGAAGCTCCATTTTTCCCTCCATTTTTGGTGCGCTGCTCGAGGTGCTGAAGGAGCACATTTCCAAGATAGAAGAGGCGGATTCCTAGGCTTCATGATTATGGAAGAAAGCTGGTTTTCTTCATTAACCAGCAGTTATGGTAGATGCCTCCAGAAAAACGTCTGTGGCAGCACCAGCTAAAACAAGAAGTGATGGAGAAGATGAGACAAGAGCTAAAAGGGCCGAGAAGGCTGCCATGGCCGCCAAAGCTCACGCCACTCAAGGGCAACGACCACCATAGCCCAGCACCCCAGTGGTCCTTGCTCATCCTCATCGTGGAGCGTAAGAAGAACGGTTTGGAGGTAGGGGAATCAATTTACTGAATTTTTCTTTGATCTGCCATAACATAAAAGGCATTAATCTGCTGGGGAATAATACCGAAAATGGTAAGATCAAACTTAATTAATGTAAAAGATATATGAGTCAAGTTAGTTTAATTGCTTCAACCCATTGTCAAACATTTAATGCTTATCACCTCCAACATCATAAATAAACTGAAGATCAGCCGTCTGCCGCAGACCAAATCAAATCTGCAGCAAATGAAAACCATCATCTTAATCTCAAACTCACTTTGTCAAATTCCGCCCCTTTATTTCTCGGATAAACAGTAATTCTCATGATTAAGAGGATAATAAGTGGAACCATAAGGCATGAACACCACTATAAAGAGGGGTGAGAAAAAGGGAGAAGGGGTTGGTTGGGGGGCTGGTGGGTGAATCTCAGTCTGAGATTAATTACTCCATAAGAGTTGATTTCAAAAAGCTTTAAGGGAAGAGATAACCAAAAAAGCCTGTAGGACACTTCTTGCAGGTCTACGATAGACTAAACACTTTCAGTCTACCACAGCCAAAAGATCCATACTTGTTCACCAAACACTTAACCACTTAATGACACTGACTCATGTACGTTTTGCACAGTAAATGATTCTCTTCCTACTCCCCAAATCTCCTAAGTTCCATGTTTTACTATAACTTTCTTATCCGTCTCTATGTCTGCAAGTCACATAGAAGGCTAAGTGCATTGTGCTCAGTTTCTTGGTCTGCGGCATTGACTCCTGAGTTTCATTATTTGTTATGTGTTATATCTACTGCCACTCATTGTAGACCCTTGAAAAAAGCTAAATCTGTTGTGTTTAATTTTATTCTGCGGGATTGACTCCCCTCTGTCTGTTGGCAAAATCTGTAATGTATTTCTTATATGTTGTTGTCATTGGATGTCTTAGTAAAAACAAAGCTTATGGTTGCCAATTTTTTGATCTACGACATCAATTCCGCAATTGTGTTGGTTTCTTTCATTTTAATCTGCGGTGCTGATTTTTTGTTCGTCTACCGCAATCTTTCCCCTATGAGTGATGTGGCCTAGTAGATCAGAAAACAACAAGGAAGCACCATCAGCCATCGGGTAGATCAACAGGCTTGGTGTCGAGTTTTGGGCTCAACATCCCCTCTGAATAGCTCAGCCCATGTTCGGTCCATTTGCAAAGCGGCACGTGGTAGACAAAGAAATTTTGAGCATCCACAGGCTTAAAGCCTATATCTATATATATAGATATAGATATTATCATGAGCTAGCAGCCTCCAAATTGCTATGAAACTTCAAACTTCTCTTTAAACTCTTATTTTCCTTTATTATTTCTTCGTGATGGGTGTCTCTTTTGCTACTCATGTGCTTTTCTTATTGTGGGTCTTTACAGCAACCTTCAGTTTAAGCCTCAGCAAAGTAGACTCAAATATCTCTACAATTGAAAAAGAGAAACAAGCCCTTCTAAGCCTCAAACAAGGTCTCACTGATCCTCGTAATTTACATTCCTCATCTTGGTCTGACCAAGAAAACTGTTGTAGATGGACAGGAGTTCGTTGTGACCACAAAACCAATCGAATCACGGAGCTTCGCCTATTGGCAATGGGGTTAGGCGGTGAGATTAGTCCTTCATTGGTCAAATTAGAACTTTTGAATCACTTCGACTTGAGTTCAAACAATTTCAATTGTACTCGTATTCCAAGTTTCATTGGTTCAATGGGCAGGCTAAGACATCTTGATCTCCATGAAGCTAAATTTTGTAGGCTCATTCCTCATCAACTTGGAAATCTTTCAAGCCTTCGCTACCTAAATCTTGGAGGTAATCATAGGTAATTATTGTTAAAGTCCAATGGGCCTAACTCAATCTTAAAGATGCCTTGAGAGATGAGGATTATCCATGGCTTATAAATTGCACAACCCAAGAATACTTGGTCAATGTGGGACTAGACTTTCACTTTAATATGCGGACCAACCAAACACGTGGATCATAATAGGGGGGGAGATCTGCCCAACACTCAAGGGGTGGCTCTGATACCATGTTAAAGTCCAATGGACCTAACTCAATCTCAAAAGACGCCTTGAGAGATGAGGATTGTCCATAGGTATATTAACTCTTTCCAATGTGGGATTATATGTGATAATCTTTAACATCCCCCCTCAAACTCAAGGAGATTGAAGCTTGAGTTTGGAATGGTAGTGGAACTGGATTACGGCTTTTTTTTTTTGTGATACCGGATGGTCACTTTAATATGCCTCCTCACGTGTGGCGGACCAACCAAACACGTGGATCATAATAGGGGGAGAGATCTGCCTAACACTCAAGGGGTGTCTCTGATACCATGTTAAAATCCAATGGATCTAACTCAATCTCAAAAGACGCCTTGAGAGATGAGGATTGTCCATGGCTTATATACCTATTACTCGCTTCAACTCTTTCTAATGTGGGATTATATGTGATAATCTCTAACAATCATGAACTTTATGCAAATAACCTTTGTTGGATGTCTCATCTCTCTTCCATGCAATACCTTGACCTAAACTCTGCCAACCTTCACACAAAAGTTGATTGGCTTCAAGCAATGAGTAAGTTCTCATCTCTTTCGGAGTTATACTTGAATGGTTGTCAACTTGATAGCTTGAATCCATCTTTTGGATTTTTCAATTTCACATCTCTTTAAGTCCTTGATCTTTCTAGAAATAATTTCAATCATGAGATACCTAAATGGTTCTTTAATCTCAGTACAAACCTTTTAGAGCTTAACCTGACCAATAGTTCTATAAAAGGCGGGATATCGCATAACCTTTTGAATTTTCAGAAATTAGAATATCTATCCTTGGCATACAATCAACTAACCAGAAAAATTCTGGAGTCATTAGGGCAGATTAAGCATCTAACATATCTGGATCTCGGAATTAATTATTTTAATGGTCCTATTCCTTCATCCCTTGGGAATTTATCTTATTTGGGAATATTATTCCTTGATGGTAATCAATTGAATGACACTGTTCCAAAGAGTCTTGGCCTTCTCTCAAATTTAGTCGAGTTATCTATCTTAAATAATTTCTTAACAGGCACGGTAGATGAAGCACATTTCACCAAACTCTCAGAATTAAAGGTTCTAACGATGTCCCATACACCTTTGTTCTTTAATGTGAATTCCAATTGGGTTCCTCCATTTCAACTTGAATATATCTCTATGAGCTCTAGCAAGATAGGTCCCAAATTTCCTGCATGGCTGCAAATGCAAAGATCCATCATGGTTTTACAAATGTCCATGTCAGGAATCTCAGACAAGGCTCCGGATTGGTTCTGGAATTGGACTTCAAATATTGATATGATTGATCTCTCTAGCAACTACATAGAAGGGAATATACCAGATGTTTTTTTGAATTCTACTTTCTTAAATCTAAGATATAATAACATCAAGGGTCGGTTGCCTCGATTATCTGCAAATGTCAAAGTGCTCAATATAGCTAACAACTCATTTTCTGGACTCATTTCCACGTTCCTATGTCGAAAGATGAATAGGAAGAATAAATTAATGGTTTTAGAGGCATCAAACAATCTCTTATCAGGAGAGCTTTCTCACTGCTTGAGGTATTGGCAATCTTTGATACATTTAAAATTAGGGTGTAATAGATTATCAGGTAGAATTCCTTACTGGGGTCTTTAGTTGCACTTCAATCATTGCGTTTACATAACAATAGTTTCTTTGGGGATATTCCTTCTTCATTGCAGAAGTGCTCAAATTTGGGGCTTATTGATTTAGGTGAGAATAATTTGCGAATAACCATACCACTCTGGATTGGAGAAATGACAAGATTTATTGTAATACCCAGTCCAAAAAAAAAAGGTGGGGCAACTTAGTAATTTTCTTTTACATGAAATAGATACCTATTAGAATTATATTGGCCTTGGCATGGTTTTAGTTGAACTTATAGTCTAATATTGCCAACTTTTGCTCTCATGTATTCAGTATTGGAATTCAACCTAACAAGTAACCCTATTACTTTGTTTTGAATGTGCACGGCTTAGATATATATATATATATATATATAGCTACAGTCAATTCTCTTTGGCATATTAGGATGAGAACCTTTGAGAGGTATTGCGGTGATATTAGGATAAGTAGAACTTTGAGAGGTAATGCGGGGGCCTTGAATTTGTTTTTGAGGTGCGACTACTTTGCTTTGGTTTTGTGAGTGACAGAGTGATCCGGTTTGTGCTCTGACATTGATCCTATGTAGAAATTATACTATAGAAATTATCTAATTCTCTAGTATTTGGTATTTGATATTTAGAGCTTGGTAATGGGATTTGTGGATCTTAAAGGGATTGCTTTGAGAAAAGTATTCAATCTTATAAGTTTGTTATGAGGTAAGTAACGTTTTCTTAACTAGTTATATTTTGCTAAAACTTCCCTATTTTATTTATTAAAATACATTTGTTTTTCTCTACATATTATTATTTTAATTATTTTAGATACATTGATTTAAAGAAAAGAATTAGAGTTTCTTCCTTTTTGAAATATACTAAATGTATTTGATTTAGTTGGTTGTTTAGAAAATTCTATTTCTTCAACTGGGATCAATCATTTTTTAATTTTGTGAAAAGAACCAAACATTGTTTGAACTATGATTTTATTGAATATGATCTTTTGACAGTGACTGAAATAAAATTGAATCTGAAAAGAATCTGAATCATTTGACTGTGCTTTGGACCCCGCCAATGGGGGTAAATGTTGGCACATAAATTAGTTTCTTCTGGGGCTTACCACCGGCCTATGCGTGGTTCTAAGCCTAGTCACGAGGATATAGCGTGACCATAGTCATAATGTCTTACTTAACCATTTAAAATCTAATTGATTGCATTATTTTAAGTAAATTGAGACTTTTGATGTTTTGAACTTATTGTAATTTATATATAATTTTCCGCTCAACTGTGTTATATTTCTTAAGTTTATGAGATTTATCCTATGAACATTTATATATTTTATTTGAATAAATGCTTGATCTACCCTTTTCAAACTATGGTTATTTACCGAGCCTCCCAGCTCACCCCCCTTCTTTCCCATTTCAGAATCTAAGGATTAGCTAGCGCAAATGTTTGAAATGCATTAAAACACTTCTCAACTGCTCACGTTTATCAAACACCATTTATCTTTATTCTTTTGTTTTGCCGTTTCTCTCTTTTCTCTAGAGCAAACATCAACACAACAAAAATTATGTCATTCTCTTCGATAAAATCATCAATCCAAAACACTCCTTCTCATTCTTAAAATTTTCAAATCTTTTTACCTTGCATCCGTTGGCCTTTCAACAGTTATCCATAAGCGATTTTAAGAGGTTGAACACCATTTATCTTTATTCTTTTGTTTTGCTGTTTCTCTCTTTTCTCTAGAGCAAACATCAACTCAACAAAAATCATGTCATTCTCTTCAATAAAATCATCAATCCAAAACACTCCTTCTCATTCTTTAAATTTTCAAATCTTTTTACCTTGCATCCGTTGGCCTTTCAACAGTTATCCATGGGCGATTTTAAGAGGTTGAATTTAATAGATCTACCGTTTGGGAATAAAAAGATTGAGAAATTGTAAACAAAGAAATAAAAAATACATAAAAGAAATAAAAGTTTCTTCTCTGGTAATGAAGTTTGACAGTAGTCTTTTAGATTTTAGAGATGAAAATGGCAGGATGTGTTGTTGTGCTAATATCTGCTACAAAGAAAAGAGATAAACTACAAAACAAAAAAGTAAAGAGAAGCGATGCTTGATAAACGTTAGCAGTTTTTTTTTTTAGAATAGATAAACATTAACAGTTAAGAAATGTTTTAATGTATTTGAAATACTAATTTAAGTTTTTAGTAGTGGATTGATGATTTTTTTATTTTAAATAAAAGGTTGGGATTTAAAGAACTCTACCTTGTAGAGTACCCTAAGAACTCTAGAGTATCTGAATCCATGTCCTAATATTGGTTCATTTATGTTAATTTTGTAGACTTGTAGTCACCATCTTTTAATACATGATTTAATTGTGGGTTCAAGTTGACCAGGTTAATTGGTAAAGTCTCTTGTCGTCCCATAAGGGACTTGGGTTCAAATCCAGCCTACACTAAAAAAACCAATTGGTGTCTATCGTATCTATATATAAAAATAATAATAATAATAATACATGAATTCATTCATAACTAAATGTTATGGTCATTTGGATTCTTATTATTTTTCACAAATTTAGCATATCATTAGGGAGTCGTGGGCGTGGGGGGGGGGGGGGGGGGGTGGGGAGTCATGGGAATACCATGAATAGAAACAAAGTGGTGTTATGCTAAGCAAAAGTTTTTTTTGTTTATCTCATGTACTTACATCATCAAATATGAGTAGTACTGTAGACTAGACTGTAGTAGAGTTTTATTTATTTATTTAGTACGGTGCTTAGCACGATTAAGCTCCAATTTCATAGGGTAATACTCACTTAAACCAACTTACATACCCATAGCACTATTATTGATGATTGCAGGTCCTTGTGTATATTTCAAGAAGTGATATAGGTTCATGCTTTACAACAACCCAGAAAGAATTGTCGGCAAAGAAAATGTACTAGATCTTGTTTCATCCTAATTTATCTTAAAATGTACCTGGTGCGAACATTAGGGATCACACCAGATTATTTCCCATTTTCATTAGTTGACTTGTTATGATTTGATTCTGATTTCTTAATTTATGGTGATTTCTTATTTTATGGGATGTATCTTCCTTAATTTGATTATTTCCTTTTTGATGTATTTCTGAAGTCTTTTTAAACAAGACTCTAGGAAAGGTTTACGAGACTTGATTTTGAAATAAGAGTTATTTTTTAGGAATATTATTCTCACGCTTGGTGGTGATTTCAGGCACCCTTAGGTGGTGAAGCCTAGGGTTTGTTCTATTGGTTCCTATTTCCCCCTTTCAATAGCCGTCCGGCATCAACCTGGTATCAGAGCAAAACCCCGATCCCCACATTCGTTGTTATCCCAACCAAACCAGAAAATAAGACTCCCAACCCAACCCCATGACTAAGACAAACTTCATATACTTATCTCACGAAATTTGTGTCGCTGCCAAAGCCGCCGCCAAAGCAATCATCCCTTCCAATATCCCCACACAAACAAAACTCATCGTCAAACCCACCATTCCCCTTCATGCTCGGCTATGATTCTATCCTCAGCAACATACAGTAACCCGAAACTCACAAATCAAAACCCACCCAACCCGGAACCAAAACCCCCAACTACACAAATCAAAACCCACCCAAATACCCGAAACCAAAACCCACATCAAAACCCTTAACCCACGACCAAAACCCACGGCAAACCCCTTGTGCCACCACCATCCTTGCGCCACCACCACCTCGCGCCGACAACCCCTTGCACCGATGACCTCGACTTCACAACTCCAGCACCAATCTCACCAAGGAGCCTTTTGCACCGTCGCTGACCTTGCACCGCCTCTGGTGCTCTCACACAAGATTCGATCTCACCAAATGACTCCTCTCTCTACACCTCTTTTTATCTCTCATGTTGTTTCTCTGATTCTAGAAGTGTTTAGTATTTTCTTTTGTTTAAATGTGTTGTGCCTTGTTATAGGCGTGTATTTGCTTGAGTTATTAAAAAAAAAAAAAGAATAGTTGTTATTTGAAGAGCACAGCAGCCAAGGAGAACAGGGACCCACGTGATTGACATTACACAAGCTTTGATAGATTCAAACACAAAGACCAGCCAGGGGACCCACATGATTGATATTACACAAACTTTGGCAGATCCAAATACATCCACTCGGGTTAGACTTACTCAGCCAAGGTACGCACTGCCATACTTGTGAATCTAATTTTGCGGAATTCAAAATATCAACAATAATTTTTATGTGTTTGTAGGATTGTTAATTCACTTATCATATGTGGTTTTAGTCTTTTTTCACAATAATTTATCCTTTGTTGCTTGGTTGCTGGCAGTACATGAATTTTTGGTAGAATTGTTTCAATACATTTACATCCATTAAATTACCACCACATATTTTTTTTCTTTTAGACCCACAAAAAAAAAAAAAAAAAAATCCTTCTAGGTTATTAAAACTTAGTATTAATTGTTGAGCTTCGAAGTTAGTATGAGTCATTGACTACCTAGTTCCACCCATAGCATTTTAAATTGCTAGCACTACCTGCTTACCGTTTGCCTCATCCAATCATCGACTAGTTTCCTACGTGATTCAGCCTCTACTGTAGTTGTGTAATTTATTCATCCCTAGTGTATGCGCTTGCGTAGTGGCCATGTCGTATCAAATCCTACATTCCTGTCCACTTTGGAACCACACTCTAGTTTAGAGCCCCACCCCTCAATGGAGCAAAACATGGAAATTATCATGAAGGCCCTTCAGGATCTTAGACAAGATAATCTTGACCTTAGGCAAGATAATCTTAGGACCAATGCCCGGTTAGATGACCTAACAACATCCATCCTAAGACAGCACGAAGCACCTCACATGGAGGACACTAAGGAAGGCCATGATGCAGTTCCCAATAGGCCACCCCGTCAAGGTCACCCTTATAGAGGCCAAGATCATTTCCATAGGGACCAGGACGAAGGGATGAAAGGAATGAAAGTAGAAGCCCCACTTTTGATGGTTGTTTAAATCCATGGGTTTTGATTGATTGGTTACGTCAAATGGAGCATTTTTTTGAATGGTATAATTGGGCTGACAATAAGAAGGTTAGATTTGCAAAGATGAAGTTAATAGGTAGAGCCCAACTTTACTGGGATGAGATCACCAATAACCTTGCGAGAAGACAGGAACCCCCAATTTCTAATTGGCCAGAGATGAAGCAGGCCCTAACACGGAACTATCTCCCCACAACCTACAAGAGTACCCTTCTCGAGAAGTGGGATAACCTTAGGCAAGGCCCTAGGTCCGTGATCGACTACATTGAGCAATTTCAAGAATACAAGAGGCATTGTCAAATAGTCGAGGAAGAGGTAGTGACACTTGGTAGGCTTAAGAAAGGATTAAATGACGATCTTAGGAGAGAATTGATAATTAGAGGCGTCACCTCCTTAGAACAAGCCTATGAATTAGCAAAGAATTGTGAGTTGGCGGCCAAAACTCCTTTCATGAGACGCTCGGACATTCAAGGAACCACCAATAACCTTCACCCTTCGAGTAACCGACCTCCCAGGACCGGACCAACTCCTTCACCCTTAGGAAAGTATGTTAAAGGGAAAGAAGTCGCTCGTGACCCTTCCAAACCCAACACTCGTATCCAATGCTTTAAATGTCAAGGTTTTGGTCATGTCGCTGCTCAATGCCCCAACCGCACCCTTTTCATTGCAGATGATGAATGTGAGGATGACTTGGAAGAGGAAGTTTATGAACCCGAAGGCCTTGTGGATCTCGATGATTATGAGGGTGACACAAAGTGCATAGGATGTATTAGAGTCATATCACCCCATGGAAACCTCCTTGAGGATGCCACTGATGTACCGAGACTAATTGTCGTTAGGTGTGCCCTGACCCTACCTTAGGAAAGTGAGGATTGGCGTAGAAGCAACATCTTCCACACCTACGTCAAGTGCGGTTCCACAAATTGTAAGGTCATTATTGACAGCGGAAGCTACATTAATGCTGTCTTTTCAAGTCTTGTTACCCGTCTCGGAGTAAAACTCATCCCTCACCCCAATCCTCATGGGTTGATACCTCCTCCATAGACATCAAAGAAAGATGCCTTCTCCCTATCCAATTCATGTCATATAAGGATGAAATATGGTGTGATGTGATTCCAATGGATGTGGGACACGTCATTCTGGGTAGGCCTTGGCTCTACGACTTAGATGTCACGATCTATGGACGGACAGACTCTTGTTCCTTCACATTCAAGGGAAAGAAAATTAAGCTTAACCCCTTTTAACCAAGGCATATCATTGAGGGGAAGAAGCGTGAAGAAAGTAAAGGGAAAGGCTTGCACATCATAAGCCCAAAAGTGGCCGAAAGACTGGTCATAAAATGGGCAACCATGTTTGCCTTGATGGCCCGAGAGATTGAACCCAATATTCATGAGGACCCCCCAGAGGACGCACTGCCCATACTTAAGGAATTCTATGACATATTCCCTGATGAGCTCCCAAACGAGCTACCTTCGATGCGTGATATTCAACATGCTATCGACTTCACTCCGGGAGCAGCCCTCCCAAATCTGCCTCACTATCGGATGAACCCCACTGAACATGGTGAACTAAGGCGACAAATCGATGACTTACTTCACAAAAGGTTTTTACGTGAGAGCTTGAGCCCTTGTGCTGTGCCTGCACTTTTAACCCCAAAGAAGGACGGATCTTGGCACATGTGCGTAGATAGTCGCGCAATCAACAAGATCACAGTGAAATATCGTTTTCCTATCCCACGGTTAGATGACATGTTGGATATGATGGTTAAGGCCACATTATTTTCAAAGATTGATTTGAAGAGTGGCTACCACCAAATTCAAATCCATCTAGGAGATGAATGGAAAACGGCATTTAAAACTAAGGATGGTTTGTATGAGTGGTTGGTCATGCCTTTTGGATTATCAAATGCTCTTAACACATTTATGAGAGTAATGACACAGGTGTTGAGACCCTTCATGGGTAAATTTGTTGTGGTGTACTTTGACGACATCCTCATATATAGCAAGTCCAAAGATTAACATTTGACCCATCTGGAGCAAGTCTGTAACGCCCTAAGGAACGAAAGTTTATATGCAAACCTCAAGAAATGCTCATTCTTCACCGATAAGGTCATTTTCTTAGGTTTTGGGGTTTCTTCTGAAGAAGTATCTGCTGACCCTCAAAAGATCAAGGCCATAGTGGACTGACCTGAGCCTAAGAACATCCATGAGGTTCAGAGTTTTCATGGTCTAGCCACATTTTACCGGCGTTTTATATGCGGGTTCAGTACCATAATGGCTCCCATCACTGACTGTATGAAGCAAGGCAAGTTCAAGTGGTCTAAAACTGCTACTCGAGCATTTGGGGAAGTAAAGAAGAAGATGACTGAGGCGCCTGTAATGCGTTTACCTGATTTTGCCAAACTTTTTGAGGTGGAATGTGATGCATCTGGTTTAGGCATAGGCGGGATACTCAGTCAAGAGCGTCACCTAATAGCCTATTTTAGTGAGAAGTTGAATGATGCTAAGTTGAGGTACTCCACATATGACAAGGAGTTCTACGCAGTCATACAAGCCTTACGACACTGGTGCCACTATCTACTGCCTAAGGAGTTCGTCATTTACTCTAATCACTACGCCCTTTGCCATCTCCATTCCCAGAAAAAGCTCAATTTTTGACATGCTAGCTGGGTCAAGTACTTGCAGCGTTACTCTTTTGCCTTGAAACATAAAGCTGGGATAGAGAACAAGGCCGCGGATGCTCTTAGTCGTCGAGTTCAAGTGGTCTAAAGTTGCTACTCGAGCATTTGGGGAAGTAAAGAAGAAGATGACTGAGGCGCCTGTAATGCGTTTACCTGATTTTGCCAAACTTTTTGAGGTGGAATGTGATGCATCTGGTTTAGGCATAGGCGGGGTACTTAGTCAAGAGCGTCACCCAATAGTCTATTTCAATGAGAAGTTGAATGATGCTAAGTTGAGGTACTCCACATATGACAAAGAGTTCTACGCAGTTGTACAAGCCTTACGACACTGGTGCCACTATCTACTACCTAAGGAGTTTGTCATTTACTCTGATCACGACGCCCTTCGCCATCTCCATTCCCAGAAAAAGCTCTATTTTCGACATGTTAGTTTGGTCGAGTACTTGCATCGCTACTCTTTTGCTTTTAAACATAAAGTTGGGATAGAGAACAAGGCCGCGGATGCTCTTAGTCGTCGAGTCACTCTACTCTCTATGATGAGCACGAATGTTACCGGATTTGAACGACTTCGAGGTGAGTATGAATCCTGCCCCGACTTTGGAAAAGTCCATGCAACCCTAAGTAGCGCGCCGCATCCTACCATTGAGGATTATACCATTCAGGATGGCTACTTATTTAAAGCCAACAAGCTTTGCATTCCCTGCACTTCAGTGCGAGATTTCCTCGTGTGGGAATTGCATAGGGATGGGCTTGTCGGACATTTCGGTCGAGATAAGACCATTGAGGAGGTAGAGCAACAATTCTATTGGCCAGGCCTTAAGCGTAATGCCGCGAAGATAATTGGGCATTGTCGTCAATGTCAGTTGGCCAAACACCGTAAGCAGAACGTCGGTCTTTACACCCCTCTTCCCGTTCCTGGCAAACCGTGGCAAGATGTGAGCATGGATTTTGTGCTAGGTCTCCCCCACACCTTGAAGAAACATGACTCCATTTTCGTAGTGGTTGACAGATTCTCAAAAATGGCTCACTCTATCCCTTGTTCCAAGACTTCGGATGCTTCCAAGATTGCCAAGCTTTATTTTGATGATATTGTCAAACTTTATGGTCTTCCTAAGACCATCGTGTCCGATAGAGACGTTCGGTTCATGACCTACTTTTGGAAAACCCTGTGGCACTTAGTTGGTACAAAGTTGAAATTCTTTGCGGCTTATCACCCCCAAACTGATGGTCAAACTGAGGTTGTCAATCGAAGCTTAAGAAATTTGTTAAGGTTTCTTGTGGGCGACCATGCTAGGACTTGGGACTCTATTCTTCCTATAGCTCAGTTTACGTACAATAACTCTGTCAATAGGACCATAGGCATGAGTCCATTTGAGGTTGTATACGATTACAAAGCTAGGAAACCTTTAGATCTCCTTCCTATGTCCCCATAGGTTCGCATGTCTAAATCCGCTAAAGCCTTTGCTCGGCATGTCCACGATTTACACAAGGACATCAGCAATCGTATTCACTCGAGTAATACACGATATAAAGTTCAGGCTGATTCCCGTCGACGACATCTAGAGTTTGCTGTAGGAGATTACGTCATAATTCGTATTAGGCCTTAACAGTTTCCCTCGGGAACCGTTAAGAAACTGCAAGCCCGTAGTGTTGGCCCGTTTAAAGTGTTACAACGGATTGGCTCTAATGCGTATGTTATAGAACTCCCATCTGACTATGGTATAAGCTCAACATTTAATATTGAGGACTTGGTAGCCTACAAAGGTCTAGCAACCATTCCTGATGATCCATTTACTGAGCCCCCCCTGCCCCCACCATTAGCCCTGACTTTGACACCATCCCCCAAACATCCCACCCACACATAAAGAATCTATTGATGCTATTTTGGATGAGAAGGTTGTTTTCACCAAGGATGGAGCAGTTCAGCATTTCTTGGTTCGATGGCACGGACGACCAGAGTTAGATTATACATGGATAGCCAGAGAGGACCTACAGCAGCTCGACCCAGACCTATTGGAGTACTACCGGAGCCGCATTGATGCCCTTCCATCGACGAGTTATTGCCCTCCCATTACACCAGTTTACGGACGTAGGAAGAAACATTCAGTTCCTCCTGTGACCTTATGGTTGGACAACGATGGTTCATTTGCTGTTTGACCGAGGACCATCTTGTTCTACTCGACAAGGTCGAGACTTTTCCACCCCGGGAGAGTTGGTGCGGACACCAGGGATCACACCAGATTATTTCCCATTTTCATTAGTTGACTTGTTATAATTTGATTCTGATTTCTTATTTTATGGGATTGTATCTTCCCTAATTTGATTATTTCCTTTTTGATGTATTTCTGAAGTCTTTTTAAACAAGACTCCAGGAAAGGTTTACGGGACTTGATTTTGAAATAAGAGTTATTTTTGAGAAATATTATTCTCACGCTTGGTGGTGATTCCAAGCACCCTTAGGTGGTGAAGCCTAGGATTTGTTCTATTGGTTCCTATTTCCCCCTTTCAATAGCCGTCCGGCATCAGTACCTAGAATAAAATGCTAGGGATTGTGAATCATGCATATGATGTGTATGAACTATATATCTAAATAGTGCTAGTCATTTAAAGAAGAGCATAACATGTGATCTTGACCTATAAAGCATAAGAAGATCTCATCTCTCTGAAAGCGTATCTTAGTTAAATATTTAGCTATGTAGCTACAAGTTTGTTATAGAACAGTTGCATTTATTTTCTGCAGTTACAAGTTGTTTCAGTTTGTTATGCATTCTGTTGCAACTCTTTTTAGAATGTGTTTGATTAGTGTAGATAGCTATAAATACAGAAGCCTGCATTACTCATCAATTATATCTCATTTTCTCTTAATGATATGTCTCATTTTTTGCTTCTAGTAACGCTGTTCTCCTCTCTCACCAATTATCAGCATTACTAGTTGCACCCTAAAAATAAATCATAAATTATACTCCATCACCCATTACCTTCAACTCATTTTCGCTTAATGATATCTCATTCTTGTTGGGGAAGTGCCTCAAATTTCTATTATGAATTGGAAAACTAATTGAGTTTCCTTGATGAAGAAGGAAAACTAATTAGTTTAATTTTGGGTTTCCTTGGTGTAGAAGAAAATGTGTGTCCTTGGTGTAGAAAGAAAGACTATTCCTTAGTGTGCAAGAAAAGTTTATTCCTTATAAAAAAAATTAATGTATTCTTTGTCTACCAAAGAATAGAATTGAAGTCTTATAAATAGATAGTGTTGCAAAGAATTCAGTGGCTTGAGCTCCAGGGGTCCTCCTTATAGGGAAATGAGAAGAAATAGCACCACGTGAAGAGTGCAACTTAAATGAGGTTTTAGCCCAAGAGGTCCTTGCCTATAGGGAGAGGAAAAAAAGAGCACCATGTGAAAAAGTGCAACTGTGAGGAGGTTTGGAGCCTTAGGGGTTCTCTCCTATGGAAGAGGAGAAGAAAGAGCATCACATGAAGAGTGCAACTTGAAGGAGGCTTTTGCCCAGGATTCCTCCTCTATCAGCAACTATTGGGTCAGCAAATGTTACAAATCCAAACCCCCTATGGTCTTTCCGAATGTGTATCCAACATAATTACAGAAACTGATATTTCTCCATATTGATTGATGTAACTAGTAAAGTTCTTTGAAAATAAAATCACCACAAAAGGTAATGAGGGCAAAAAGGAGAGCCAAAACTACTTAAGAATAAAGGGATAAAATTTTGGTAATAAAAACAAATATACGAAAGCAACTAAATCTTGTCTCTAACATATAATTTTTATAATACCCCTTTCTCCCTCTTTCCACAAAAGAACCAACATAGAAATACCAATGAAAATGAACATTATAAACTAACTATGGAGATACTACTCAAACATATAAACTGACAAGATCTAATACTATTTAAAAGGACATTCACCGTTTTGTATCATATACAAAGCCAGCAATTAACAATTGCACTATTAAATAAGTCCAATGCATTTGACATAGCATACATCAGTTCGTTGCATGTGTCATATCTGTTTCAAAATTTTGATTGGATGGAAACCATGTCAAATTTTCTTTAGTAGTAGTGGTGATGATCCCAATTTAATTAAGAATCAATCTTAAACAATGTATTTTGTGCTTTCATATGCACAAACAAACGACAATGACTGTGTTTTCCTCTGCTATAACAACTGCAACAGGCCCACAAAAGCCACACCTTTTGATCAGGGGTTGCAATGAGCTGAGCCAACCATGCTTGCCTGACTTGGAACGCAAGCCAGCTTATGCCTTATAGAGACAATTTTATGTAACTCAACTTAACAAACCTTATCCGAATACATGCGCATGCTTACAGTATTAGTTTCCACCAATTAGGTCTATATACGCAAAAAAAAACATACTTGACAATAATGAATTAAATAAAAATACAGAACAATATAAAAACATCAATATAATAACGAGATTGGGCTGAGCCTGAATTCTCACAAACCATGCTGCCCCCATGATATATGCTTCTTTAGTTGTCAAACTATAATTCTGAGATTGCAGAAAATCCTGATTATAACCTTATCTAGCAGTAGAATCATATCCATGAGACAACTACTTCTTCATTCAGAAGTTTACATTTTTTCTATAAGTAAATAAATTATTATCAAAAAATGGCTAAAGCCTAAGTACACAGGAAGTATACAAAAAAAACTTTACATTCCGACTTCACAAACGATATCATACAAAGTTTCTGTACTTATTTATTGCTATCACAGTAGCAAACAAAACCACATTATGAATTTAAATCCCCACTGTAGACATCTAAGGATGAATTGGTGCATTTAATCTATGATAAAATCCTAGCAATAGTCGATATTCACAGCTATTTACATGGGTGATCAGTGAGCTTCAACCGCCACAACATAATTATCATATCAAAAATATATTCAGTACAAAGATGTGGGATAGCAGCATATTCAGGGATTAAAAAAAAAAAAATTGTTACACTTTCACTATCTCGACCTACGGAACAATTCAATCCGGTTACAACTTATGACCCAACTTTATCCTTATTTTTTCTCATAAGATCAGAAGTTCAGAGCAAAGGAGACATTGATCATCATTCAAGTATACAAAACAAGATTATTCAGCAAGGAAAAAAAAAAGTATACAAAACAAGAAGTTTTAGAATGACATGTGACAGAGCATATATCACTAACAAAATCAGATTCTAAAATACAATATAAATGGCCCACATAATGTGGTCCATTATCTCAACACAACATTCCTTCCTCAAGCATTACATCAGCAATATTGAAAAAAAAAGAGAGACAAAATTACCTCAAATAACTAATGTTCAGTGTATGAGGTAAGGAGAAACACACTATGATGAAAACAGAAAGGTTCCATCCAAGATGTCACAACACCTTACATCCCAATGCCCATATATTGCTGCCTCGGCCTACCTCTATAGAACCTAATTTCACAAACTTCTCTTATCCCATATTGATATGATCACAAGAGCAGAAGGAGTGAAGACTAATATAATTTACCATCCACTACCCCACTAAGTCATACCTAACACTACTCTCATCTCTTCTCTCTTGCTGAGCATAGTAAACTCAACCATTCCTTATTTATCAAAAAAAAAAAACCATTTCTTAATTTTGCAATGCTAAACCTTCCACTACCAACTTAACCATTCCTTATTTATCAAAAAAAAAAAAACTCAACCATTCCTTAATTTTGCAATGCTAAACCATTTCAGTTGAGCTCCAGTATCTGCATTCAGCATCATGTAGCCTGCATCATTGAAGGCTTAACCACCCTCTAAGGCCCTGGCTTCCTCCAACCATTATCTCCCATCCACTTGAGCTATAGAAGCAGGTTTGGAACATTCGCTTAGTCCCAGAAGTGTGCCGCCATCTTTTTTGTTTATAGGTAATAGAGAGAATTTTATTAAAAAATAAACACCTCTGTGTGCATAAAGTATGAACACAAGAGGGTCAAATAATTACAAAGATGAGGAAATCTTATGATGAGGATCTAAAGAAGCAATAAAACTAATAACAGAAGAACAAGAAGTGTAACCCCAACTCCGAGTCCAATGGTACAATGTGGTACATCTTTCTCTAGGATTTGGTTCTCTGAACATTCTGAATCCTAAAAAATGCACCTATTACATTCTCTCCAGATAGTCCACATCAAACATGCAGGGACTAGATTCCAAACTGCGGAACAATGTTTTCCAAACCAATTTCGCCAGGCAAACAAAAGATCCACAACTCTAGCAGATATAACCCATTGAACCCCAAAAGTACGGAAAACATACTGCCACAAACTAGCTGCTATCGGGCAATGTAACAATAAATGACCAATCGTCTCCCCATTCCCATGACACATACAACACCACTCCGCAATGACATATCCTCATCTCATAAGATTGTCATTAGTCAGGATTTTACCCCGAGCTGCAGTCCAGACAAAGAACAAGACCCTCTGAGGGACCTTACTTCCCCCATATAGTTTTCCAAGGGAAAGCCTCAACCTCCGTATTCCCTTAGATATTATAGAATGGCCTGATATCAAAGACACCATCTTTCATTGTTATGTTTGCATTTGGCTATTTGGTAGTCCACAAAACCCCCATAGCTTTTAAACAAATTGACCCAGATATCTGTTATGCCAATTCAGGAGCTGTCGTAAGAAATTATATAGGAAACGAGATTTAGCCACTACAAGTAACTGAAAGATTACTTCAGTACAACACAATGTTAACTACTTTTAGTTTCCAATGTTTAAAATCTTAAACAGAAAATTCCATATTCTACTACACACGTGGAAATTCTATCCAAACAAGCTACTGAAAGATTTAAGGAAACATATGGTACAAAATGTAACACACAAAACATGCATAAGAAATTACACATACAAAACTATTCATCTTGAGCATCATTTCCAAAAATATGTATTTGCTCCTTGAATTGGCGTTAATCATCTACTTCTTCATCATCGTCATCTTCAACCAATTCTTCTTCGTCATTTTCTTCTTCTTGTTCCATATCCTCATCATCAACAATAAAGCCTCCAAGTGTTTCATCATCATTGTCATCATTTGCACCACTAGTTTTCTTTTGCAGAGAGCTTGTAACACCTTTGGCCTCCTTGGGAGGCTTGTCACGGTCTTTTGATCTAGTAGAATATTTCGGTCTCTCAACCTTTCTTAGTTTTGTAACAAGCTCCTTGTCATCATCACTCTCACCTGTAAAATCATCATCATCATCATCATTGCCTTTAGCTTTCCTTCTCCTTTTCATCACACCTCTCTTTCCTCTCTTCTCAAGATACGCATCATCATCGCTATCTCTTTTAGGTTCCTCAAGAAACCAGTCCCAATTTTTTATATCACGAATCATTTGCTTGGGATAGTGATCAAACTCATGCCCCATCACAAGAAAACCAAACTCTGCATTTACCAAATTTTAATTAACCAAAGCATCATGATATCAAAGATGAAACTAAGACATAAGATTCAAACAGTAAACTGCATTACAGACAACTTAACTAGTTATATACGACAACTGTATATATTTACAGAACTTCTATTATGTATCTCATGCACATAATAGAACAAACCACGATTCTATATGGTAAATAAGCAGTAGGAAATCAGTCTCAGACACTGTCCTAGCAAGTGCATGCATGCGTGTGCACACTTACACTCACAGAGAAAGGCAAACGTATCAATGCCACAAACAGCCTACTATGAAAAATATTTCTCTGATGCTGAGGTTACAATCAATATTAGAAGGGAAAATAAACTGAAGAAAAGAAATGAACTGGAATTGATATATTTTTTTCTTATTTTCTTTTTTAGTAGGTAATGTGACTGGAATTGATATCACTTTCTACTGTTTGGTCATAAAGAGTGATGTATTGACTCTTCAAAAAGAAAAAAAAAAAAAAAAAATTATATCTTTGGTATCTGTAACCCCTTGCACTTAACTCTCTCCAAATCTCACCTGGTTTTAGTGTAAGATTTTAATGAGCCAGAAAGAAAATATGTCAATATCTTCCACACACTTTCTTTTCTTTTCTCTCTCCCTTGAAAAAGAAAAACCAAAAACCAGCAAAGGGAATTTAAAAAATTCCTTTTCTTTTATTTTTTCTAGGGGTGAAACAAACATGGTGTAAATGACATTTCTAAGGGTAAATGACTTATCTGAAGCTGAAAATAAGACAGAGGATCATTCAGAATTATGTGTACGCTAGTTAGCCAAAGATTTGGTCACTAAAAATCAGGAGCATTAAGCACATCTATATTCCATATAAGCATTAAGCGAACAAAATTACTTATTTTCAATTTCCACAGTATAGAATTCTACAATTCAACTACACATAATGATCCAAATAATTTCACCACAAGAAAGAAAAGCTATTCCTTATACCAAAAAAAGGAAAATCATGAGTCTTATATCTCTTGTACTCTTGCTAACCAGAAAAACAAAACAAAAAAGTCAACACTAAGCCAGAAAACAAAGAGATTTTATAGCTTCACATTCTATTCATTTCCTACATTTTCTAAGCAACCAAACACCAAAAAATCACAGCAAAGCATGTCAGAAACACAAAAGACACATACCTTTAACAGGGTCAATATCCAAAACATTAGCATCAACTCCATCAAACTCAACCCCACTTCCCAAATTCTCAGCCAAACCATTCTCACTCTCCAAAACCCTCTTCTCTCTCTCCCCAATCCCACATTCCCTCACAGCAAACCAAACGGGTTTGTTCCAAGACAAAAAGCAGAGCCAATCACCAGCCACCACGTCACCCTTGTCACCCTTCATAAAAACCCCGATTTTCCCACTCCCATGTTCCCTCACCCACATGGGATTCTTCCCAACAACCTCAAACGAAAGCTTAACCTTGGACCCCGATTGGCTCCCACCACTTTTCGCTTCAAAAACAACGTGACGACGTGACACGGTATTGTCTTTCGTGTTAAAACCCAAGCCACGTCCAAACACAGTCTTGTCCCCATTTTGTAACACAGTTTTGGAACCGTCTTCTCCCTCAACCTCCATATCTTCCAAACTGTTTTTTATTTTTATTTTTTTGGGTCTTATTGCTTTAATGTATTATCGGGCCTGACCTTTATGTCCAGCCCAAAAATCTGAGTCCATCTCGCACAGTTTTTTTACGAAGCACAAAACTCGCTTCAAAGCCCAATCATATATATATATATATATATATATTAAATTCTCTATTAATTAGTCGTTCTTGTTTGATCAGCAATCCCTATGATAAAAATTTATGTTTGGATTCATTTATTTTCAATTATTTAGTTTTTCTACTTCATTAATTTAAACTGCATTTTATTTTTAGAAGGATTTTTGGAATTTTTTTTTTTTTTTTTTGGATAGTTGCTTTTGAAATGAATTGGTGTGCTGTGCTTTACCATTATTTGTGCCTTCTTATCTTTCTCTCTCAAACACATTTACGTATGTATGAATATTTTATTGGTAAGTAATACACGCATGTGGTGGGGTTTTGAATCTACAATTTCATGTGATTGTCATGTCAAGTTTCACATGCCATTTAAGGGAACAAAACAGTAATCTTGTCGATAGGATTAGTGATATATACTCTCAATTAGAAACCCTAATTATCCTTCACTCAAAAGAAAAGACTCTAAAAGATAAGAGGTTAAAGATTCTCAAGGAGAGAACCTTAGAAAACCTATTTTCTGTTTAATCTAGTGGCTACAACTCAAACTCCTTGTAACCTAGATTGAAATTGGGGATTCTTGATTTGAGTCACGGACATTGTGAAGCAATTGCATCTTCTATAGAAGGTGTTTTTCTTTTCTTTTTTTTCTTTTTTTTTTTTTTTTTTTTTTTTAAGAAAAAAAAAAATTGAAGATTATTTTTTGATTCTGAAGATAGAAAACTTTATTGATTGAAAATTGAAGATTATTTGGTTGAATTACTATGGCTTAGTTCTTCAATTTATGAAAATCTAGCTCTCTTTTTTGTTCATAATTAGATTTTTTTTTTCTCCATTTTAATTCAATAGGAGAGGTCTTTGTTTCATTTGTCCAGGTTCTAGGATTATACTTTAATTTGTTATTGCCTTAGAAACTAAATGGACCAAAACCAAGGAAATAATATTGCCTTGCGTTTAAACTTTAAAGACTTTTTCAACATTCTCATGTTTTCCTCTTTGTGTTGCTGTTCCCACGGTTATATTGTTCTTTTAAGCACCAAAAGAAAATAAAATAAAATAAAAGAGAAGGAGTTGAATGTGGGCATAAGGATTCTCTCCATTTGGAAATCTCTCAATTTGTCCATTTCATGGTTCAGATTTTATTTCACAAATCTAATGATATATAGACTGTCTTGTCATTTAAAATTTTAAATGATGTGGCAGTCTGTACACTATTAGATCTGTGATATTTAATCTGGACCATGAAATGAAGACTCTCCATTTTATTTCAAATGGAGAGGATCCTATTCCGGCACGACTTGGGGAGAAAAAATATTTTTCAAGAATTTTTAGGAAAGTATAGATGTATTAAATAGACTTGGAAACCTTATTTTTAAATAAATAAATAAAATTGTACCACATAAGCCCCTCCATTGCATAAACCGGGTGTAAATAAGAATTTTCACCCCACATTCCTATTGAATTTGGATCGAATAGTTTTAGACGTTTAGTAAGATGAAATATAGTAAAAAGTTATTTTTTCAATTAGACGAAAAAAAGTGAAATTTGTAAAAACATATGATGTAAATCCATTGAATTCAATCCTCTGAAGACATTGCGAGAATCAATGCACTATACTGAGTCGGAGTTGGTTTCAGTCAATCCAACGCCTAGCTACAAGAGAAAAAAGATTTAGTGCGCATAATAAATTACGTTATTCCTAATATTTCTTAGTGATTAGAAATTTTTATAACTTGTACTATATACCATGGAAAAAAAAAAGAAGAGTAAATCCACAATAAACTAACCTTGAGGAATGCATTCCCAGCATCATTAGATGTTAGAATCCGGCTATGGGCGGTTCAAGGCCTAGGCAACTTGGGCCTTGGACAGTGTGACAAAATATGTCCAAACCCAAACCTACTTACTAATTAGTCATCCAAATCCACTTATTTAATAAATGGATAAATGGGTACTAACCCAATTAGGCTCAATTAAGTTGGATTTAATTAGGTTTTAACTGGGTTGCTTATTGGATATCTAACAAATTTACCCAAGTCTACCTATTAATCATTTGGGTATTTTTGTCATTTCTATTGGATTACATTTGTCATTTTAGAGATTTTAGGATATTTTGACTATATACATACATAAAATTATTGGGTAAATGGGTAGGTTGGGTTTTACCTTAGATAATTGGGTTGAGTTGGGTATGGGTAATACATACTTTGTTAAATTAAATGGGTTTAAATGAGCAATTGGTTTTTAAAGACTCAACCCATTTATTACCCACCCAAACTCAACCAAACCCACCCATTTGACACCCCTATCCTTGGCCTAATGAATAATTAATTTTATAGGAAAAAAAAAATGTTTTGTTGTATGTTCTCTTTTTTATTCTAAAAAATTCTCTCAAAATTGTGAGTTAGTAGAAATTTATTCCAATTACATTATTAGATGTATCATCTTTTCATTAAGTCATGTCATGATCATTTTTTTTTCTTCCCCTTTTTCATTTTTTCAAAAAATTAATTGCTATCCTCTCTTAATTACAACCTTAATTATCATTTGTCATCAACTTTCTTTCTAATGACATGTTATATAATTGAAGTTGATGCCCCAAATATTATAACACATAATAAGTATTATAAATGTGTTACAAGATCATTTCTTACAAAATCAAAATGCACTTCGAATTGCATGGGACATCGTAATCGTGTTACTAATTTTAAAAAATTTCAAGTCTTCACGACTTTAAGTCCAAAATTCGTGTTTGAAAATACACAAATTGCATGCTCTCTAATCATGAAATATGGTGCATTTATGTCATACTTTATTTGCATTTTGTATGAAAAATTTTAACCTTTATATGTCAAATGATGAATGATTTTTAACCAATTAATTTATTATCCATATAAAATCCAACTCTTTTATTCTTCATATATTCATAATTCGAATAATTTAGGATATTGGAGTAAATTAAACACATACTAAATTATCGTCTTAGGCCTCAAATTATATTGAGTCGGTCCTGATCCTACCTTACTACGATCTCTAGTATCAAGGTTAGACAACAAATCTAACGTAGGATTGCCTACCATGACAGCCACAACTAATCTTGATTTTGTTGAATATTATTGACAAGTAAATTCCTTAATGGTGGAGCTCGTAGAAGTTGTGTTGCTAATAAATATGGTTGATTTTAATATGTGGCAACTTCATCATTAATATCCTTGCTTAGATGTTCCTTCATTTCATATCTAGATTCATCATGTACTTATTGAATTGGTACCATGTTTGTGTTGGTTAGGAGGAACTAGTACTAATTTTTTGAAGTCCGCTGACATTTTTTCAAGTTTTAAATGGTAATTCTATATTATGGAGTAATTTGACTTCACCAATTTACATCATTGAACGCGGTATAACAAGTGCTTAACATGAACACATAAATAAGAGTAGTGTGACAAATACAAATGAATGATGCTTAAGATTAAGCTTAGAAAAAAAAAAAAAAAAAAAATCATACCATTTGGGCCCAGTTCTTCCACACGATGGTGTCCAAAACCTCCTCACTAGCTGTTGTTGCACTTGATTAAGAAACACATGTTTTCATACCATTTGAGAGCATATATTGGGATAGGCCTCACCAAATAATCACAAGCTAGTAGTGATAATGGGGAACACTTAGGTCATTCCTTTGAGGATGACGGCATCAGTCACCAAAATAACAAGAAACACAAAGAATCTCACTTGATCTCTGTTACTGGCATGGGTCAAAGAATCCTATTGGTGCTGTGGAGCCAAATAGTGAACCAACCTCTCCCATTAAAGTACAGACTAGTATTAGCTACAAGGAATCTCTAGTAGGTGAGATGCCAGGAGCCTATGAACACGCTTTTTTTGGGAATAGTATGGAAGAAGATGAAGCCATCAGCTCAGATGAAGATGAAGATGAGGAGAGGAGCCTCCAGAAGAAGGTGAAGTTGTTATCAAATTCACTCGTGAGTTAAAGCATAGAATCAGAGCTCCTTGGAGCTCTTCCCTTATTGTTAAGGTATTTGGCCGATCAGTTGGTTATGTATTCCTTGTCAATAAACTAAAAAATATGTGGAAATTTGCTGGGAACTTCTCTTGCGTAGACCTTGGTAGGGGTTTCTTCCTCATTAGGTTTGATTCTAGAACTGGCTTTGAGGATGTTTTAAAGGGTGGTCCCTGGTTCATTGGTGAGTACTTCTTGTCTCTCAGGCCGTGGGTTCCTAATTTCAGAGCATCTGAAGCTTTTGTCTCATCGGTTGCTATTTGGGTTAGACTTCCAGAGCTTCCTGTGGAATATTACCATAAGGATTCGTTACTGCGTATAGGAAGCGGTTTAGGCCCGGTTTTGAGAGTGGACTTCAATACGGCAGCTGGAACAAGAGGACGATTTGCAAGAATATGCATTCAACTAGATCTTGAACAACCATTAGCTAGGACTATTAGAGTTGGGAAGACTAAACTAGCAGTGATTTATGAGGGTATTGGGTTATTGTGCTTCCACTTTGGAAGGATTGGTCACCGAAGTGAAAGCTGCCCAAGCCGTGTTCTGGAGGAAATTGAAACCCCGATTGACACGTCGACAAATCCAAAATCAGCGGAGGAAGACAAGCTGAAAAGATTTGGTCCTTGGATGTTGGTATCTCGCCGTAAAAGACAAAACAAGCCAGCTGGATTTTGTGAGGTTGGTTCCGTAGAAGGCGTTGATGCTTCTGGTCGAGCTAACGGGCTTGGAGCAACTGGGCGTGGTGCTGTCGTTTCTGATGTGCAGGGATGTGGCAGCAATCATCAAAAGTTCAGGTACTCTCCACTGGATAAGGGTAAGACTAAGCAAGCTGGTGGGCTCGGTGAAGTCTCTGTTTCTGGGCCTTCCAAGTCCAAACCAAAGTCTGCTGAGCAAGCTCATTTTTCTGGGCTTTCTGAGCCCATTCTGAAATCTGCTGAGCCCGTGTCTCTTTTTAATATCCCTAACCCAACTGATAGCTCCCTTCAATCCCAACCGTTCAATCCTCTAAACCAAAGCAAAGATAACACCAACTCCATCTCTTCTTCACAGTAGCCGCAAGTCTCTTTTTCTGCTATCTCTCTCCGTCCTCAACTCCCTAAATCCAAAAGCAGAAATGACAAGCACATGTTGGGGGGTGTTTCCGCTGTTCAAGGATTCTCCAAGTTGGAGGATTCGGCTGGGGACTCAATTAATCCGGATCGACGAAGACGTGATCGAGTTGATCCGCAAGGATCCACTCCATGTGTGGGGCTGGTACGACGCTGAGATAGCCCAAGCTTGGTCCGAAATAGCTCCAGCAACTCAAGTAGAAGATTGTCTCGATCCCCCTCGCCTAACCGACATGGTTTGGTTGCAAGAGATAAGCCCGTTTTGGAATTTTCTCACGGACATTGTCGACACTGGCGGAAAATTCGACCTACAAGTTAAAGGTTAAGGTCTTTTCTTTTTTCCTTGATCCCGACCCCCATTTGGCGAGTGTGTGTGTGATCCCTATCTTTTTTCCGTTTCGAGATATGAGTTGTGTGTGTGTGTGTGGGAACATGTGTACGTGTGTGCGTGTGAGCACAAATTTGGAGTCGCCACCAACCATGGGAAATTCAAGGTGTGATTGGGCACCTATGTCTAATAGATTTTATCTTATTTAGACATTTAAAACAAAATGGTCTTGAACCAGAGATGGGTTCGGGGGTTTGCTTATGCGTGGGGAAGGTGTTAGGCACCCCACGACATCCGTTTAAGAAAACGGTTACCTCCCTTCTAGTGTTCCCTTTATTTGCTAAGCCTAGGTTTGTTGGTTTTAATTATGAACAAATGTCCCAAATTCCGTCGTGCAATGTACCAAAAATGGCAAATGCAATTTGACTTCATTTGGTTTTGATTAGACTCTTTATTTCACCGTCCCTCATCTTTGTATTTTTTAAGTTTCCGGGCATTTCGGTGGTAGGATGTACTTGAAATCCTAACACCTAGTGCCGGGACAAACAATTAATGTTTTTGGTGCCATATTCGGGATCTCTTTACCCTTGATTTCCAAGAGTAAAGCGGTCCGTCAAATGGCGGGGTTTTGGATGATTAATTCACACTTTGGGGAATTTTAGACCATGATCCTATGGGAGTTAGAACGTGTAGAATCCCTTACACGAAAGCACGTACCAGCCACGCCCCCGTGTAAAGGACTCATACCATGGTGTCCCAAAAGCCAAGGCGAGCCGTAGCCCTTGGGTTGCACCAACTTCGTTTATAACGCCCACATTACCATGTTTACTCTTTTTAAAGTTTTCATGGCAAAGTGTGTTTTAATCACATTTTTATATCAAAGCGATAAACAAGCAAGCAAGTAATCATGGTATCAAAACGGTAAAACATTCAAACAAGTAATCACGGCATGGTCGCAGCACATAAATCACAAGAATGAATGAGTATGGAATGATCATGGCATGTTTGCAGCACATAAATCATAAAAATGAATGAAGATGACGAATATGGGTTGACATAAATATAACGCTTAATCGCAAAGTGCAATTTATGACAACGTGAGAATTTTTAAGGAAAGAGTCAAGACCTCGTGGGGTCGGGATTCGATGCTATTGAAAGACTTACTCGAATCTCGACACCACCTTAGGATTTACATGAATAAAATAAAACAATTCAGGAAAAGGACTCAGCGCCTTTCTGGGTTTACACGAAGGATTAGTGCTATTGAGAGACTTACCTAATCCTACGAGGCCAAATAGGACTTATATGAGTGAAAATTATTTTTGAAAAGGGGTTTTCAATGCTTTTCGGGCTTATACAAAGGGTTAGTGCTATTGAAAGACTTACCTAAACCTTTGATGCCAAATAGGACTCATATGAGCAAAAATCATTTTAAAAGGGGTTTCAATGCCTTTCGGGCTTAGACAAAGGGTTAGTGCTATTGAAAGACTTACCTAAACCTTTAATGCCAAATAGGACTTATATGAGTGAAAATCATTTTGAAAGGGGTTTTCAATGCCTTTCGGGCTTACACAAAGGGGTAGTGCTATTGAAAGACTTACCTAAACCTTTGATGCCAAATAGGACTTATATGAATGAAAATCATTTTGAAAGGGGTTTTCAATGCCTTTCGGGCTTACACAAAGGGTTAGTGCTATTGAAAGACTTACCTAAACCTTTGATGCCAAATAGGACTTATATGAGTGAAAATCATTTTGAAAGGGCTTTTCAATGCCTTTTGGGCTTACACAAAGGGTTAGTGCTATTGAAAGACTTACCTAAATCTTTGATGTCAAATAGGACTTATATGAGTGAAAATCATTTTGAAAGGGGTTTTCAATGCCTTTCGGGCTTACACAAAGGGTTAGTGCTATTGAAAGACTTACCTAAACCTTTGATGCCAAATAGGACTTATATGAGTGAAAATCATTTTGAAAGGGGTTTTCAATGCCTTTCGGGCTTACACAAAGGGTTAGTGCTATTGAAAGACTTACCTAAACCTTTGATGCCAAATAGGACTCATATGAGCGAAAATCATTTTAAAAGGGGTTTCAATGCCTTTCGGGCTTACACAAAGGGTTAGTACTATTGAAAGACTTACCTAAACCTTTGATGCCAAATAGGACTTATATGAGTGAAAATCATTTTGAAAGGGGTTTTCAATGCCTTTCGGGCTTACACAAAGGGTTAGTGCTATTGAAAGACTTACCTAAACCTTTGATGCCAAATAGGACTTATATGAGTGAAAATCATTTTTTGAAAATATGTTGGTGATTTTGCGGGTCCAACGCCTCATGGATTTACATGAGGTTTAGTGCTATTGAAAGACTTATCTAAAACCACCAATACCGTTCGGTATTTTCATGCCCAAAATTCAAGGGAAGAAAGGGGATGGGTAAACAATATTTACAACGTGGCAAATAATAAAATAGCGACAATAAATAAATTTAAAGCATAACGGGAAGCAATAAATGTATTTAAAGCGGTGATAAATCTAATACACGGGATTTTCGTGGGTCCAATGCCTTATGGAATTACGTGGTTGTTAATGCCTCGTTAAGGTCTTACATAATCCACCGCGACCAATCGGGATTATCACGCCCATTTTACAAAGGGAAATATGGGGAAGACAATAAATAATCACAACGTAGTAAAGCGGTAAATGACGTTATTTAAACATGGGGGTATGTTTTTCGGGTCAAATACTTCGTTGGCTAACATGGTTGTTACGGCCTCATGGAGGGCTTATGCAATCCGCCAAAGCCACTCGGGATTGTCATACCCATTTTTCAAAGGGGAAAAGTGGGGGGTATTCACACTATAATATTCACAACATAGTAAACATAAATAAAGCAATAAATGAATTTAAAGCATTTCGGAAAGCAATAAATAAATTTAAAGTAAGTATGAATCTAAAGCAAAGGGGGGTTTTTATGGATCCAATGCCCTATGGAATTACGTGATGGTTAATGCCTCTTTGAGGTCTCACATAATCCATCACGACCAATCGGGATTATCACGCCCATTTCACAAAGGGAAAAATGGGGAAGACAATAAATAATCACAACGTAGTAAAGCGGTAAATGACGGTATTTAAACATGGGGGGTGTGTTTTTCGGGTCAAATACCTCGTAGGCTAACATGATTGTTACGGCCTCATGGAGGGCTTATGTAATCCGCCAAAGCCACTCGGGATTGTCATACCCAAACACACGGGGAAGGGGGATAGTCACAACACAATATCCACAAGTACATAATAAATGTAAACAAAGCAATAAATATACTCAGATCTACAAATGGAAACAATAAATAACTCAAGGCATATAAGTAAAGCAATAAATAAAGCAATAGATGGACTAAGAGAGCATAAATGAACTAAAATGAACTAAAAAGCATAAATAGAACATGAATAAACTAATAAACATAAACCAAAGTGGATCCTTGTGAATCCCTTCCCATTTTAGGGATCATCACTAGTCACCTCCACTAAAAAAGGAAGAAAAAGAGAGAAAAGAGGAGAGAGAAAGAGCTTAGAGAGAGAGAGTACCTAGAGAGGAGTCTCTCACTCTAAAACTACCCAAAAACCCCTCCTAAAGACCCCTAAAACCCCTATTTCTGCCTATTCTACGCTCAAGAAGGCCTAGAGCCCGAGCCAAATCGTCCCAATGAGGGGGGGGTATGGCTTTATTTATAGGCGGAGCTGCACGCCTTGCGCGACATCATGCCGCGCGGCGCGTGATGATGCCGCGTGAGTCGTACAGCTGCCACGTGGCAGTCTTATCTGCCACGCAGCCCCTCCTCCGAATCCTCCTCGATTTTCGTACGCGTACCCTTTTCTGACCCTATTTTCAAGGGAAGTTTTGGAGGCCTTTGGTTACTCAAAATGAGTCATGCAGCATATCTTCAGAAAGCTCTCGACGTCTACTTTCCAACGATATAAAGTTTGCACGAATCGGAGTTTGGACGGGAGAGTTATGGCTCCCGGAAGTCGAGGTGCCAGAGCTATTTTTGCACATTTTTCCGGCGAAGATTCCGATCAAACGGGGGATGCCACCGGCGAACCGAGAGTTGCACGTCGTAGCTGGAGTCATCATCTTTCCAACGCACCCAGGCCTACGGGTCAACTTGCAGCGAGTCGGAAAGACTCTGCGCGCGAAAGCGGTTGTCCGGGAGAAAAATGCGTCAAATCTTCGGCCCATTTTTCCTCGCTTTTTGTCTGTGTTTGCGCGCGTATTTGGCCTAGCTCCCGAAGTCGGTTTTCGGCGTTCTTGGTGTCGTCTGAAAGCTTACGCTACCCTTTCTCTTAAAGTTTTGGACTTGCGGGAAACCGAGCTTGGGTTCGCGAGATATGATTCCGCGAACAGGGGCCGCTGGAGTGTTTTTGGTCCGTTGGAGGACGTTTTTCCGATCAAGATTCCGGCTAGACCGGGGAAAATCTTGGCGATCCGAGAGTTCCACACTGTGCATGAACGCGTCCTCTTTCCAACGTGTCCGGGCTTGCGGATCAACTTGTTGTGAGTCAGGAAGACTCTGCGCGCAAGGGTGGCAACGTCGGGGGAAAAGATCCGGAATTTTCAGCATAGCCTTATTCCGTCGGCCTGTTTTCGCGTGCGTGGTAGACGTAGCTCCCGATGTCGGATTTTGGCGATCTTGGTATCGTCGGAAAGCTTGTGTTACTTACTTTCTAAAAGTACAGGCCTTGCACAGAGGCGAACTTGGGTTCGCAAGATATGGTCTTGCGAACAGAGGCCGTTGGGATGTTCCTTATACCAAGGGGTCATTTTCTGATTGAGATTCCGGCTTGACCGGAGGAGCTCTTGACGATCTGGGAGTTGCACGTTGTAACTGTAGCAACCCTCTTGCTTAAGGGTTTCAGCTCGCGGACCAAGTTGCTGCGGGTCGGAACGAATCTATGCGCAAACGTCGCCTCCCAAATAGGCTGTTTTGTCAACAACACTTAGTAAAATTTGACTAAGTGTTGGACCTTTTTCACAGTTTTGTCCATAACTCCCTCGTTTTTCGTCCATTTTTTACCCGTAAAGTATCGAATCGAAGCTCTTGATACGCTCTACACATTAGCCAGGGGGTGGTCAGTCCGATCCAGTCTTCGGTCTAGTCAACGGTCTGGTCAAACCTCGGTCAAACCTGGTCAACCTTAGTCAAACTTGGTCAAAGCTCTCCGAACTCTGGGAAATGTATCCCGGACCACGTTTTGTGGGTTCTCGGGCATAGTGGACCCCAGTTGGGTCAGAAACGGCTTGGTCAAAACTTGGTCAAACTTGGTCAAATTTCGGGAAATGTGCCCCAGATCCCGTTTTGAGGTCATTTGATGTGGCAAGCCCTTGTCGGATCAGGCCGGCTTGGTTCGGGCTACCTCATTTTGTGTGCCGACACCCGAGAAAATCCTGGAGGTAAAAATGGGGTTATGACAGACATTCCGAGAATCGATGGGATTCATTGTCCACTAAGAGTTCGTTGTCAGCCATTGCGGGAGTTGAGATTTGTCCAATTTCTAGAGGAGGTCTATTGCGCAACACTACCTGAATTCGAAGAGAGGAAAGTTCTGCTATCAACCCCAATTCACTTCAATTGGGTCGGAAATCGAAAATCTCTCAAATTAGCTTAGATTGCGAAATGCGTGCCTCTGTTCCAACTTTGGATCCATTGCTCGGAGCCGAGGAGGGAGGGGGTTCTAGAATACCGATTTACCTCGAAAGTGATTCGAAACAATATGTAGGAGATGTGGCCGGAGAAGGCATGGAACTCGCTAGAGGCAGAAGGAACGCTGTTCCCAACCACCAATCCCCCATTTATGTCGAGTAATGAGGTTGGTGTGAATATACTCACTTGGAATTGCCGAGAAGTATTGAACCCGTGTTTCCGTAAGGCGTTACTTGATACCCTGCATATCAACAACCCAAAGATTCTTATTTTGACTGAGACTAAACTTGGAGGAGATAGAGCTGCGGAGCTGGCTCAATCTTTTCCCTTTGATGGCTTCTTGTGCACTAATACCATTGGTTTTGCTGGGGGTATTTGGATTCTTTGGAAAACAGCGACATTGGAAGTTGATCATCTTTGTTCTACTGAACAAGAACTCCATGTATCAGTGAAGGTAAGAGGCTCTAATTCTCTCTGGTTACTTTCTGCTATCTATGCTAGCCCTCGTAGGTCTGAACGTAGGATTTTGTGAGAAAACTTTAAGATCATTGCTGGTTTAAATAATTTGCCTTGGGTTATTCTTGGGGATTTTAATGATATTTTGTCCTGTGAAGAGAAGTGGGGGGGGGGGGGTAATAGGCCTTCAAACAGTAGAATTCGGGAATTTAGAACTTGTTTTAATGTGTGCAACATGATTGATTTGGGTTTTTCGGGTCCTAAATTTACTTGGAGTAACTGTCATGATATTAATTCCTTGATTATGGAAAGACTTGATAGAGTCTTGGCGAATCCTGATTGGAGTATTCTTTTCCCTGAAGCCTCAGTAACTCATTTAACACGTACTCATTCAGATCACTGCCCTGTTCTTTTGACTCTTTGTCCTCATATCCCTTGCATTTTACCTAGACCTTTTCGTTTTGAAAGCATCTGGTTCTCTCATGTGGATTTTCTCTCAGTTGTTGAAAAAGCTTGGGCTACTCTAGCCCTTAATTTGTCAATTACTTTTGCTATATTTGCTGCCTTTGTGTCTGCTTGGAACAAATCTAAGTTTGGTAACATTTTTCATAGGAAAAAACGTATTCTTGCTCGATTGAATGGTATACAATGTGCTTTGACCTTGAGTCCCTCAGAATCTTTGTCTAGGATTGAGAAGTCCCTTAGAGAGGATTATTTTATTTTCCTAAAACTAGAGGAGGAGCTTTGGGCTCTTAAGTCTAGAGTGGGGTGGGTAGTTGAAGGGGATAGAAACACTAAATTTTTCCATACTTCCACCCTGGTTCGCAGGAGGGCGAATAAGATTGTTAGACTTAGGAATAGTGTTGGGGAGTGGATCATTGATAGTGATCTCATTCGCCTCCATATTCAACAGGGATTTGTGGGCTTGTTTTCCACCTCACATGTTCATCCTCCTAGTGGTTTTTGTCTGCCTCTGTGGGCTCCTAGAGTTTTAGATCAAAAGGCTTTGTCTCTCACTGCTCATGTGGATGCTAAAGATGTCAAAATGAGCCTTTGGTCTTTGAAGGCCTTTAAAGCTCCTGGACCTGATGGATTACATCCGGGGTTTTTCCAAAAATGTTGGCCTACAGTTGGTGATTCGGTTGTTAATGAGGTTAGGAAAATCTTCTCTAATGGGAGAATGCCTAAGTACTTGAATAAGACCTTGATTTCTTTGATTCCTAAATGCCTTGGACCTGAGACCCTCAGTCAATTTAGACCTATTAGCCTTTGCAATACTGTCTATAAGATTGTTACAAAAATCATTGTGTATTGGCTTAGGCCTATTATTGGTAATCTTGTTTCCCCTTTTCAAGTTGCATTTGTTCCTGGTAGGAGGGGTCTAGATAATGTTGTCATTGCCCAAGAACTTATTCACTCCATTCATAGGAAAAAGGGTAGATTGGGTCAGCTCATCCTTAAACTTGATCTGGAAAAGGCGTATGATCGTCTTGAATGGGATTTCATCCGTGAAGTCTTAACTTTCTTTAAGTTTCCCCCTCCTTTTGTTGATCTAGTTCTTGAGTGTGTGACTACTTCTTCTTTCTCTATCCTGGTAAATGGAGGCCAATTAGAAAATTTCAAACCTTCTAGGGGCATTAGACAAGGAGATCCTTTATCTCCCTACCTCTTCATACTTTGTATGGAGTATTTGAGTCTTAAGATCCTTGAGGTATGTGATAATAATAGTTGGAAAGCCATTAAAGCTTCTAGGAGTGGTCCTTCCTTTTCACACCTATTCTTTGCTAATGATCTCCTGCTTTGTGTTGAGGCTTCTAGTGATTGTTGCCATACGATTACTAGAATTCTTGAGGATTTTTGTATCCACTCTGGTCAAAAGGTTAATTTGTCTAAATCCAAGGTGTTCTTCTCCCCTAATGTCAACCTTGTCCTTAGGCATCACCTGAGTGGTATTCTTAGGGTTTCTAGTACCCCAAACCTTGGTAAATACTTGGGGTTTCCTCTTAGCCCCAATGGTCGTAGTACTAGAGACTTCGATTTCGTTGTGGAGAAAGTTCAAGCCAAGCTTTCCAACTGGAAAGCTAAGCTTCTCTCTCCTGCTGATAGAGTAATCCTAGTCCAATCTGTCACCTCTGCCATCCTTGCTTACTACATGCAAAATGTTGCCTTACCTATTAGAATTTGCTCTCATCTTGATAAATTGAATAGAGATTTCCTTTGGGACTCTACTGATGAAAGGAAGAAAATGCACATGATTAGTTGGGATAAAGTGTGTAGACCTAAAGATCTAGGGGGTTTAGGCTTTTATTCTACCAAGTCTAGGAACCTTGCTCTTCTTGCAAAACTAAATTGGAGAGTTATGGAAGAGCATGACTCCTTATGGGCAAAAACTCTGATTGCAAAGTATTGTCCTAATGGCATCATGGATGAGAGGTTGAGAACTAAAAGGAGTGGGTCTAGTAATTGGAAAGGTTTAAGGAAGGGTCATGAGGTGTTTAGGAAAGGTCTTAGGTGGGTGGTAAACAATGGGCATGATATTTCCTTTTGGCATGATCTATGGGTTAGCGATAGTTCCATTCGTTCTTTGGTGCATGGTCCCTTGTCTCCCTGGGAGGATTCCCTTCGTGTTTGTGATGTTGTTGAAGGTGTGAGTATGTGGAATTTTTCAATCCTCTCCCTTGTTATTCCTACTTGTACTCGGGAGGCTATAAAGGCAATTTCGGTTTGCTCTAATAGACCTCTTGCTGATAAGCGTGTTTGGGACACAGTTGGGGGTGACTTTAAACTTGGCAAAGCATATTCTATAGCATGTAATAACTTTTCTGAATGTTCTAGTCTTAGACATTCCTTTTGGATTTGGAAAGTTAGGACTAGTCCTAGAATTATGTTTTTTCTTTGGCAATGTTACCAACTTTGTGTTCCTGTGCGGGAAACACTTGCTTCACGTGGGATTAATATCCCTACATTTTGTCCTAGATGCTTGGCTCCTAATGAATCCTTAGTCCATATGCTTAGAGATTGCCCTGATTCTATTGCTTTTTGGAACTCCTTTCGGTTCCCATCCGTAGGCAGTCACTTTTATTCTGCTCCGTTTTCTGATTGGATTCATTCTAACTGTATTGCTTTGTCTTCTCATGATCATAACATTCCATGGCAAACTCTGTTTTCTTTTGGTATTTGGAGTCTATGGTTGAGGAGAAACCAGTTTATTTTTAAACCTGACTCATCTTTTTTGGATCTGGTGGTGAATGCCATTTCATATGCTTCAGAATTCTTCTATCTTATTGGCAGTTACTCCAAGGACAAAACTATGATTTCTACTCTTATTAAGTGGGTTTCCCCTCCTTAGCGTTGGTTTAAACTGAATACGGATGGTTCATCATTGGGAAATCCTGGTTTGGCAGGGGGTGGGGGAGTCATCCGTAATCATGTGGGTGATTGGTGGATGGTTTTTCTCGGGCCATTGGTATCACAACTAGTGTTCAGGCTGAATTGAGGGCTCCAAAAGATGGTTTACAGTTAGCCATTGAACTTGGAATTCTTAACCTTGAAATTGAGATGGATTCTTTAGTTGCAGTTGATTTTGTTAACTCCATATCCACCCTTAATGTTTTTCTGAGTACCATTGTGGCTGATTGCAGGTCCCTAACGGAGAGATTTGACCTTTGTTCCCTCAGGCATATATATAGGGAAGCGAATGGTTGTGCTGATTTACTTGCAAAAGCTGGTTGTGACCAGACTCTGGATTTTATTTCTTTTTCCATTGCCCCAGCGTATGTGCTAGAGGCTTTGGCTTTTGATATATCGAATGCTACTCGTTTCCGTTTGATTAGCTCGTAATTTATATAATTCCTTTTAACCAAAAAAAGAGAAGATAATCACAAGCACCATGGCTAATTAAGTAACATAACAAATATTGAGAGGTTAATTAGATCCATAACACATGCCGGACGGTAATGAAATTCCGTACGTGTGAGAGAAGCAATGCTAGCCGGGATACCATAAGTTTAATTTACTACATTACCATAGCAATTTTTTTTTTTGGATGAGTACATTACCATAGCAATTTGTAAGTTATTTTTATAGTATCTTTAGCATTTTTTTTTAGCATTTTCCTTGAGAGGAACGAATAAAAGTGTGTACTTAGCTATAACAAGCAAATTCATCTATTGTATATATAACAGGTTCAAAAAGCATTAACTCATCCATATCAATCACAAAGCATCCTTTGCTAGATTGCATTCTGATATTCATTCTGTAACTGAAAAGAGATGCTAGTAAGAGTGGGGTGGCAATTAATAAGCAATGATATTCATTCTGTAACTGAAAAAACATGGTAGTAAGAGTGGGGTGGCAATTAATAAGTTATGATATTATTATTACAAGGAATCAAAAACCATTGCGTAATTAAGATTTCCCAATTAATCCCAATAATATGTGAATGAAAAGAGCAATTAATTGTACATTTAAGAATGTTGGAGAACTCAGAGCTAAGGTCGAAGCCCGCATTGTTTAAGGGGTAAAACTTAGGTACAATTCCTTAGGTCAAGTTAGGGATGGCAACGGGGTGGATTGGGACCGGATCATGGGTGACCCGAACCCGCCCCGCACATGTACTACCACTACCCGACCTCGCCCCGCCCCGGTGGTCGGGGCAACTTATCCCGCCCCGCTCCCGAACCGCTCCGCCCCGCCCCGCCCCGATCGGGTTATAGTGCAGAGCTGCGGCGTGACTGAGCGAGGATCTGCTGATCTGCGGCGTGACTGAGTGAGGATCTGCGGCGTGACTGAGAGAGGAGCTACGGCGTGACTAAGCGAGGATCTGCAGCGTGACTGAGCGAGGAGCTGCGGCGGCGTGATTGAGTGAGGAGCTGCGTGAGGGAGGCTGGTGGCTGGCAGCGTGAGGGGCTGTGTAAGGGAGGTTGGTGGGCGGTGGCGTGAGGGAGGCTGGGCAGAAAAAAAATCTGAGCGGCGTGAAAGGCTGGGTGAGGGAAGCTGGGCAGAAAAAACAGTGAGAGTGAAATGAAGGGTTTATATAGGAAAACCCTAAGGGCAGTTTTGTAATTATCGTCGAGGCGGGTCAAGCAAAATCCATGACCGCCCCGCCCCGGGTATCGGGGCAATTTTTGTAACCCGTAACCGTCCCGTCACCTCTACGGGGCGGGGAATACCCGCACGGGTCGAGGCGGGTCGGGACGGGGCGGGGCAAAATTGCCATCCCTAGGTCAAGTATATTAAGTTCCCTAATTGAATTTAAACACATAGATGCATTAACCAATAAAACACAAACAATGTTATCTTTTCCAAGAATACTTAAATTCAATGTAACACTTATCTTTATTTTGTCTATCCATTTCTCAAAAACCACCACTGCTAAACAACCAAACTAATAGAAAAGCAGCCGTCTGTAACTGTTTCTAAGAATGTTAGGGGAGGAAAAAGGTCTCAAAAATGAAAAAAAGTTTGAGCCAAAGCCGAAAGTATATATATTAATATATATATAGGTATACAATAAAAAAATAAAAATAAAAAAGGGAAAACATAAGTACAGTTCCTTAGATTAGGTACATTAGGTTCCCCAATTGAATTCAAACACATGGTTGCATTAACTAATGAAACACAAACAAAGTTATCTTTTCCAAGAATATTTAAATTCAATGCAGTTATATGTTTGAATTCAATTAAGAAACCTAATGTACCTAATCTAAGGAACTATAGCTAAGTTTTATCCAAAAAATAAAGGATAATAAGGAGCTGGTGTAAACCTTCTTTAATCTTTTACACCTACCAATAACACCTAGTCAGATAATCTCTTTTCAAATATTCTCACTAGCATCCCAAAATTCTTCTTAAAATTTATATTTATTCTAAAAAAAACAAAAGAAATGAGAAGTTGAATCCAATTCAGAGATAGAGGACATTGGGCGACCTGATTTCAACGGGGCAATTCAAGCAACAGCCGCATCGAGCTTATGGGGAAGACCATTGGACAGCATATGGGTCCCAATTCAAGGGTCAATGTAAAGGTGGGTTGTTATATATGTAATAGAAAATAAAACCAAAAGAGAAGACATTACTAAAAGATTGTGACTAAATTCTTTTGTTGTTGAATAAAAAATTTAGATTCGAATTCTGTCTACACCAAAAAAAGAAATTCAATGGTATTTTGCCTTAATGGTAAATGATAATAAAGATATAGCGAACACCATAAGTTTTAATCATTTAAAAAAAAAATAGTAAAGGCCACTCAAAAAATAAAATAAGTTTTTAATCAATTTTTTTAACACTATAAAAAAAATAAAAATAAATTGAGTTTAAAACCTTGAGTACTTTTTTCACTTGATTCAGTAAGGCCCTCTCTCTCTCTCTCTCTCTCTCTAACCAAACTCTCTCTAATTTGTATGACTATCACATGAATTGGGCCGAGCTGAGGAAGGTCCAACGCCATATAATCTTATTCTTGTCCAAGCCCATACCCAATTTTTTATTTTCAAATCACTTTATCTCTTTTATTAAGTCCAAAATATTTATTTATTTTTTTAAAAAAGAAAAGAAAAAGAAGATCCAGGGCTCCGGTCTTCCCAATACAAAACAAAGTACGACACTTCCGTGGCCGTCGTCGACGAAACTTCCCACTTTACCCATCGTCGTTTGGGCAAATATTCCTTTATTTTTTTTTAAAATAAAATTCTTTTCAGGTCAGTGAATGTGAATTACTCTTACTCATGTCGTTCTTCTTCTTCCTCTTCTTCTCCTATATGTCGTCTAAGTTTCTTTTTTGTGTGTGTTTGTTTTATCATTTCTGAGTTTCAAAGCTTGAACCTTTACCACTAATTTGCTTAAATTTCTCAAATTAAAGTTGATATTTGAGTTGGGTTTTTAATTATCTTTCTGGGTTTTAGTTAATTTGTGGGTTTGGGTTCTGTAAGTGCTTGTTAAAGCTTTGTTTGCCTCTGTGGGAAAATACCCAGAAATTTTTTCAGTGAAAAACATGGTTTAATCAAGCTGTAAAAGGAAGGAAACAGTAATTAGTGTAAAGAGGCATTTTGGTTTGTAAGAAGTGAGAGAGAAAGGGAAGGAAAGTGCTTTTAGAATATGCTTAGGAAAACCCAGTTTTGAATTCTTTAGCTTTTTCCTTGTTCTCTGTGAAACCAATTCAGAAGATAAATTGAAAAATTCAGCTAAATTTAGAGAAAGTGGATGTTTGTAATTGGAAGTTAGGCTTTTTGTTTTGTTATTAATCTTTGCTTTTGGAAATGTTGGAACTTGGAAGGAGCTAAGGTCTATGTACAGTGAAGAAAGCAGTACTAAATTAAAATGACTTTACCCCTTTGGTGATCATCCATTTCAGATAAACTAATGGAATTTAGGCTTTTCTTTTACTTGTTAATCTTTTTTGCTTTTGTATATATTGGAAGGAGCCTCATCTTTACTCTCCAATGCAAATTTTATGTCTTTTTAATTAAGGTTAGTGTAAAGTGAAGAAAGCATTAATTTTTATTACTTTAGCAATTGGTTGTCTATTTTTATCTCAATAGGTTTACTATAAATTAAGGGTCATGTAAATGTGAGTCCTGCCAATTCAAGCTCCCCAAAATATCTTGAGTCTGAAAATCAACTTGAAATTAGTTTAAAGCTACTGCATCATACAAAAGTTATTTATTGCTCTTGAGGTACCACTATATGGAGCTAACTTAGCATTCCCATTTTTTTATTGTATTTTGTTTTATAGCTCAAATGGAGCCCACTGGAGATCCCGGGCCAACTGATAATTTTGTACTATATGATCAAGATAACCATGTCTCTTCAGCAGTTTGGGATGGGCAGGTTTGACAACATCTTTCATATATCTCCTTTTGATTTAATTTTTTTCCCCCAAATTTTCAAATGACTGCAATTGCTTGCAATTTCATTGACACATTTACAGGAACGAGGGGTGCTTAGATGTCATGAACACACTTCACTGCTTGACCAATGGAAGCTCACACCTAAACAAATCGAGTTGGTTGAGAAGGCTGGATTTCATTACTTACGAATGATTCCTGCAATTAATTTTGACAGTGCACTCATAGCGGCACTAGTTGAGAGATGGAGGAGAGAAACAAATACCTTTCACTTGCCTGTCGGAGAAATGACAATAACCCTTGAAGATGTAGCACTCTTGCTTGGACTAGCAATTGATGGAGAGCCTGTTATAGGTGTAACAAGCTGCACACCCAGCTCTTTGTGTGAAAAATTACTAGGAAGAGTACCAGAGGACCTAACTGGTGGAATGGTGAAGCTTACCTGGTTGAAAGAGTTCTTTTCTCAATGTCCAAAAGATGCACCAATTGAAGAGATTGAGTGCCGAACACGTGCCTACCTTCTATACCTTGTAGGCAGTACAATATTTTCCACAACAACTGGTAACAAAGTACCTGTCATGTACCTTTCATTGTTTGAGGATTTTGACAAAGCAGGAAAGTTTGCATGGGGTGCAGCAGCATTGGCATTCTTATACAGAGCACTTGGCAATGCTTCACTTAAGACTCAAAGCACTGTTAGCGGCTCTTTGACTCTACTGCAGGTTTCAGATACATAACTGTTTTCTTTTGCTTTTTCGTGGGGAAAGGGTTGTGTAATGTGTAATAGATTAGTGAAGCAATTGACATCTAGCTATGTTGATGACTTTCACTTATAATACCGACTTTGAGTGTTTGTTATATATGTTGTAGTGTTGGAGTTATTATCGCCTGAATGTTGGTCGACCAAGGTTCAATCAGGAGCCAAACCAAGGTTGCTTTCCACTGGTGCTTTGGTGGAAAGGAAAACAAAGTGGTTCAAGAATGAAATGTAATATAGTCTTGTATCGCAAGGCCTTGGATTCTCTTAAACCTTGCGATGTAAGTTTATATACATGTTAGTCAGTGTAGATTCTAATACGTATTGTCTAGAAGATATAATCCAATTGGTATGGTGTTTGATGTACAGGTAGAGTGGCTTCCTTACAAAGATATCAACCATACAGTAATACCAGAAGATATTAAAAATACTTTGACCTTGCGGGCATCAAGGACTATGCTCATATGCTTTGAGAAGGCAGAAAGACATCTCCCAGACCGTTGCCTTAGGCAATTTGGTATGCTTCAAGGTATCCCAAAAGATGTTCATCGATGGGAGAGAAAGAGCCGTGCCTATGATCACGGCGTTGACATCTTGGGGAAAATGCAATATGAGCTTGATGAGTGGTCAATGCGTAGATTCCATGTTGAGGAAGGTGATGATGATGTGGATGAAAAGGAGTACATGCAGTGGTATGAGAAAATTACCCGGAAATTTGTAGGAAGGCTTACATCTGTTGAGTCTGAATTTAAGGGAAAAGTAAGGCTACTAATAATTAGCTATTTTGATGTTTACTAGTCACTACAATTAGATTTTAGATACTTGATTAATCTTCTTTTCCTTTTTCTTTTTTCTTGATATTTGGTTATTCTTTAATCTTACAGGTTGAAGCTTTGAATGAAATCGCAGACATGCTAGATAAGTTTTCAGAAGATGGGATGGATTCCCGGGATAGGAAGTTACTTAATGAGGTCAAGGATATTGTGCATAAATATTTGATAGACGAAGTTGGAGATTCACCAATGAAAATTGGAACAAAAAGTACTAAGAAACGAAAGCGGAAGGATGATTCAACTTGTGAGGATGGCCAATGTTTGTAGATGCAGCTCTGGTTATTGAGCTAAAAATACAGAAAAAATTCTCTTTGGCAAGGAAGGAAGTAGGTTACTTATATCTAAACCTAATTTTGGATTTGTAGTGCATAGCCTATAGTCACCTTGTATGTTCAATATGTAAAAAAATCTTCAATCAAGATGTCAAGTAATTTAAGTAGTTCAGTAGTTCTTCACTAATTTACAATTTTCAATGCTTGCTGGGATGGATTTGGTGTTGGCTAGACTCTCTGTGTCCCTCTTTGAATTTATTAAGTTATTTTTGCTGAATTTATTAAGTTCTTGGAATCTCTTTGAATTTATTAAGTTCTTTTTGCTGAATTTATTAAGTTCTTGGAATCAAACAAGCAGTGCTGGAGCGGTTGTATCAAATGAGCAGTGTGGACTGGATTGTCATTTTAACCGTACTGGAAAATGAAGTTTTTAGATAGCTAATGACACAACAACTTTGATTTAAATTTGACTGTTTGGTTTTATTGCAGCAAAGTAAGCCACTTGTTCCAAGGGATTGGGGATGAAAGAAATTGCAGATTGCTCATTATCCATTGACCCACTTTGCTTCTCTCATTTTCTTTTTCTTTTTTTCCTTCTTTTTCTACATATGAATATCTTGAAATGAGTGTACCTTTTAACTCTTTTATCGATATTACAACAATAACAATCAAGTCTTAGTTCCGAAATTGAGGTTTGGTTATGGATCTTCAGCAGACTAGTCAGAATTGGTTATGTATTCAGCTTTCATCAATATTCTCAAAAGAATTTCCTATACATGTTTTTCAACCTATTCATCTATATGGTAAGGTCGAACTTGCCACCCCACCAAGGATAAGCGAGTTATATGGTCACTTTTTGGATCAGAAAATAAACTGATCAACCCAAAACCATCCATGCTTTGCATTCGGGAAAGAAACCCAAGAAGGCTAACCCAATTTTGACCCCTTTATCGATTAGTTTGCATTTTAAGTGAATTCTTGTTATTCATTATTCATAGGTGACAAATGTTACGTCATTATATTCAAATCATCTTTTTTTATCCTAAAATGAGTAATATTTTGAGAAAAATCTTCTATGGTTAGCAAGTAAGCCCAAACTCAACTAGCTAGCTCCCTTACCACTTGTATCATGTAACTCATTCAGCTATGGAAAGACAATTTGCTATCCTTACAGCAAGTCTAGCTTCTGACCATGGACTAATTAAAAATTGAAAAATGAAGAAACAAAGGTGTTGCTTGGACCATCTCTGCAATCTAAAAGTGCATTCAGTTACCCAAATGAATTGAAAAAGGACCCCAAATACTAAATCAACTCATTTGTAAATTGATGCAAACTGCTCAAGAGTGTTTATCTACATAAATTTAGAATCAGTGTGTCACGTTGGTACATGGGATTATATACATGTCATTTTGATACATCTCCAAAAGCTCTTTTCTTTCTAGTGATGTGCGACATATCAAAGCTATTGCGACACAGCTGCCTTGGCTCCAGGCTGACCTAATCGTCTCGTCTCCTCTTTTGTCCCTTACTCTCAATTTCCTACCCAAAGAATATCATGTTAGTTTCTTAAGCAGGAGAAATAGAGAAGACAAATGTGAACATGGCTCACCCTTGTTTGAAGCATATGCTTTAGGCCAGCAACAAGCTTGAACAAGTACTCATAAGCAGATTTGTGGGGCTCCTGCGTTCAAATCTTTAGGTTTAGACCTCTGATGAAGAGAGTAATAATGGATAACCCAAAAAGATGCTATTACCTCTAAGTTGGGAGGTAGTGGCAGTCCTTCTGCCTGAGGAGCCTGTGGAACTTGAACAAGTTGGGTGCCACCCGCATCATCCGGCAACAGAACACTCCAAGAAGGGGGATTAGAAATGCCCAGTGCCTCGAAGTCAACCCCAGAACCCATCACAACTGGAGAAGATTTTTGAGATGAAGAAGTGGCGGCAATTGAGGCCTGTGCATGCTAATTAACAAAGAAAGTCCATTTTATCAAAACTTGTCTGAGAATAATAACAGGGAAAAATGGAGAAAACAGCTGCCAGGAGCATTATAATCAAGTATAAGGGCCAGGGACAATCAAAATAAATCTTTCATATTGCAAATGAAATCCCAAATGAGCACATGAGCAGGGAAAATGTAACAAACATAATAGTGCATACTATAATGATCATAGATATTTCATAGTATACCAAAATGTCTTTTTTTTTTTTGATAAGTATAGTATACCAAAATGTAATAAATACAAACATAAGATATAATGCTGCAAGAATTAATCTGCCTTGAATTCCAAGCATTTCACAGCATTCAAGTTTTCTTTTGGAATTTTTAGTCACATAAAACTTCCAACTTTCTAAAAAAGATTGAAAATCTTTTCCAATTTAATGTCACAATTGATTTCCATCTTCCATATGAGCAAAAAAGAAAACAAATAAAAACTTCTCAAAAGGGGACTTGTTGTTTGAGGAAATAAAAAGAGAACAAAAGGACTAAGAATTGGGGCCAAGAAATGAAAATAGAAAAATAAAGCTGAGGAAGCACCACCTAGGATTGCTTGAAATCACCACCAAGCACTGGAACAAAACTTACAACCCAAATTTCATAATCAATGATCAACTATCAATAATATTGCATTTTGGGGCCTTTAAATAGGACTCCCAAATTACATCATAGAAAGAAAATAAATAACTTGTAATTGGTTACATCAACTGTGAAACTAAAAACGAATTAAATCATAAAAAGTCTTGGCATCCATCAGCATCAATCAATATTAATTACGATCAATCAGGTTAACTGGCATATTTGGTGCCGACACCAGAGCTTATCTTACTAATCCATCTTCCCATATATATATATATATATATATATATATAAGAACATGCTACATATGTAGCTATTACATGAGTTTTATTTAACTTTAAAATCATTTTAAGCAAAATTTACCTACCATAAAATTCTTTAGTTTCTCCCTAAAGATCAACAATAAACAGATCATTTGAAAATCGGACATAGGAATTACACCTATTTGTAAGATTAATTAAAAAAAGAAATTCAACTTCATGCCTTGTTGATAAACCTGCTGAAGATGTTTTCCCCCAAAGCAAAAAGAAAGTGGACTAGGGTCTTCAGATATCAAACCCCAATTACAGCATTATACCTTATTCATTCAAGTTGCATATATCTCTTAATTAAACAAGGGCAGCAAGAAAAATTTAATTTAAACCAGCCATAGTGAACAACAGAAAGAATCAAAGACCTGATACACATTAGTCAGAGCATCATATATTTCACTTGAACCAGAAAAAAAAAATATATATATATATATATATATATATAAATGAAGGGCTAATTTCCTCAAGAAGATATTACCAACTTACCGTTGATGTGATGTTTCGTTCACCTAAATCTCTCTCGTCTTCATCATCTGATGATGCTATCTCAACTTCACGATTACATGATGCTATCTTATCTTCGTCATCAACACTGACAAAAGGATCTGCCTGTGAAGCAAGTCGCATCGAGTTAATTGGATATGTTCATGCAGGCATGATTTACATGATACTAGAACCCTTTAAAAAGTTCTATTGGTCATTTCCCCAACCTGCAGCTAGATTCACATGTTCTAAGCATGCAATTACAAACTTAACCATCTGCAAGGGGCCCAAATCAAGCTCCCAGAGGGGAAGTGTCCTTCAAGATTTTTTGTTTTTTTTTGTGTAATAGAAATAGAGGCTGGGCCTTGGTTCGATGGAAAGTGCCTTCCACCAAAAGCAATAGGTCGTGGGTTCGAGTCCGAGAATCAACCTCTCCATAAAAAAATAGGGGTAAGGCTACCTCTCAATCACCTCTCCCAGACCCCGCAAAAGTGGCAGCTTTGTGCACTGGGTACAACCTTTTTTTTCTATATTAGAAATCTAATTTCTCCATTTTATAATTCCTTTTCACTTTTTTTTTGTTGTTTCTTACCCATACAAGAAAGAAACAGTGTCTTGGAGACCATATGTTCTTCAAAGGTTGGATTCCATACCTTTGGTCTTTCTACAGCTTTGAATGAGTGGAAGGAAGGACTTTCAAAATTAGGAGACTTAAGTACAGCATATGCTCCTTCATTGGTAAACATTTTTCTACCAAACTGCATAATATGCAAAGTGTAAGCTTAGATAGAATACAACTTCTGTAGTAAAAAAATTAATACTTCTGTAGCAGTTGACATTAACTTCCTTTCTTTGAACATCAAGACTACTATGTTTTACTAATATTACATGCTGTAGAAAATGCAGTAGATTTATTTTTCTTTTTGAAATTAAAATCCAAATAAAATACGTACAAAAATTTCTGCTCACAAAAGGAAGATGAAACAAAAAACTACTATCCAGAAAATACACCAACTAGCAAGCTAGCTACAAACAGCAGATGCTATTTTATGGGAGTCAATTGTAGAATGCCCTTCCTTTGGGATGCAAAGACACCAAAAGAGTAGACCACAAGTGCATTGGATTCATCACTATTATTAATATTAGTAGTGGCCTCTCAATCTTGACACACACAGCCATACTAATTGGTGGCACATTATTATGTTTTTCAGAAAGTAAGTCAAGTCTTAGTTTGGGAAGGGATACAGGCTTGTTTGTTCAGAATATTAGACGTGGTGCAACATATCTAGGCATTCATAATGTATTATATTTAGAGAATACACATCCATTATCCACTCTCCAGGTGTTGGATGCAAACCAACTGCTACAAGTAGAATTTTTATGAGGTAGAATGAATGAAGAAATGAAGATAAGAGGCACTTCGTGTCAACACAACTAAAAGACAGATTTCACACAAAGAATAAATTTGAACACTGCAACCTGTTAGACGAAGCACACAATTTTAATCCTATATTTGAAGAACACATTTTATTCAGAAAGAAAAACGATTAATTTATATCACATTATGCAATCAAATTCAGAAATTCTAGCCCGGTTATATGTTTCTATTTGTACAGAAGAACTATGATTACTTTGTCATACGAAAAATTAGATGATATGCTCATATTGGTCAATTCCAAAGTAAGGCACCCTACATGTACCATCAATGATATTCGCATATAAAGTTGATAGTTGCCATATAAACAAAATAGAAGCATTACATTATTTAAATGTAAGTCCACACACACACACACAGAGAATGCCCTTTTGATGTAGCAAAATGATATAAAAAGCTGTAGCTAGTTGCAAAGATAATCACCATAGAACTAAGAAATGTCACTTACTGAATTAAAGATAGCAAAAACATTAATGGTTAAGTCTTAGAGATACATCTCCAACCTGAGGGTAATTCGGAGCACTAAACAGAGTATACAGCTTCCCTATTTCTCCATCATGATCCAAGCTGTACCCACTTAGCATATCACCAAAAAGATGTTGACCAGCCCTCACATCAGGACCTTCATGTGATCTGATGATCAACTACAGCAGAAACAAGAGGCAGAATATACAAGCATAAAAAAATCTAGAAGTGAGTCTTTATGCAAAAGCAAACTATTCACAAAATGGAGCTAAAGCAAGATAATTGAGCCAAGTTCTAAGTTTATTGCCTGGGTTAAATTAAACTCAATATGAGATATGTCAATTAAGGAAGTAATAGAGAGTATGACTTCAGATAGAATAGAATACATGTGGCCAACCTTGACTAGTCCGTTGAGGATTTATACCCCAAAATTTTGGGACTAAGGTTTGGTTGTTGTTGTTGTTGCTTAGAACCTAATAGGTGTTCATGATTGTATGTATGTTATTAATCTTGAAAAGTTTGAGCAAACACCAAGTAATAAGCTTTTACAAGCCTCACTCTTCGAAATACAAGTGGGAACAAGGCATTGGATCCAGATGGCATGACCAAGGCCTTTTCATGGAAGATCCTGGATAGTGGGACAAGATGTCCTTTTGTATACTCCTAGTATACTGGGACCTTTCTAATAAATTGCTCATTACTTATCAAAAAAAAAAAAGATGTGATGAGGTTGGTCCAGTACCTGGTGTCAGAATGAGCCATTAAGGTTCTAGTTACAGTATAAGTTTGTAATATACACATTTTTATTACATGTAACAAAGTGCCGATGCATCAGAATGTTACCAATTTTGTAACTTGAGAAATGGTCAAGTTGCACTCAAAGAGGCTGGATTCTTTGAAGAGAATCTTCTTGGATCCTCACATGTGACAATATCATTAAGAGGAGTTACACATTTGTAGGTTGGTGTTGTATTTGTAGGTGTAGTGGAGATGGTGGATCATCTATTGTTAAATTGCACTATTTCATTTGATTTGTGGAGTTTTGCCTTTAGATCTTTCGGGATGCAACGGGTGCTACTGGAAAAGGTCATTGATCTCTTGTGTGGCTGGAGGAATTGGGTTGGTAAACATTCCTTGGATATTTGGAACATGGTCTCAATGTGTTTGATGTGAACATTGTGGAGGGAACGAAATCGTCATACGTTTTAGGATACAGATAGTTCAGTGACTCAATTTGTAGCATTGTTTGATTGGTCTGATGCATGGGGTTTTACTAACTTAAGTTATAGTGTTGTTACCCTTCTGTACATAATTCTTTTCTTTGTAATTCGTTAGACTCCTTTGTGTCCTTATACATGAAGTAATCTTCTTTCAATAAATTATTTCTTTACTTGTTATAAAAAAGAGGAGCAATAATAGTATGCAGAAAAAATCCATTATTTGGGTCAATGAGTGGAGGTGGGAATGCTTCTTCACTGCTTAAAGAGATTTTAGGTAGGAGCAGCACATCAAAGATGACATCGTTTGATTTCAACCTCCATTGTATCATTTTCATCTTTAGTATGTTTTAGGGCTCTTGTAGAGTCAATTATGAAAGATCGGAAGTGAGGAGCTCAAATCCTTCCTAAGTTATGAAATGGGTCCTCTTTGCATCAGTGTAACATAATGTTAGAATTCTTAAAGCTCAAAACCTAAAAGCAGAAAATAAATGTGCAATTTAAAAGCTTAACACGGATTAATTGCCATGGTAGAGGTCAGAAAAAGGCTGTTCATTAAACCTTGCAGGTTCTGGTATATCAAGGATTAATCTCATTTTTTTATTGGTAAGTTACACACACCCAATGGATCCTGAACCCACGACCTCACCCTCCACCTAGAACTTATAAGAGGAGAAGGTGCTAGTTGAGCTAGAGCTCATTGGCTTACGGATTAATCTCTTATTTGTTAACAAATTCTTATACTATTGAAAGAAGATTGTACGTGGTACAGAACAATTTGCAAAACCATTTAATTGTCCAATGAGTTGCATCAAATGGACATAAAAACGAACAAAAGAACACTTAGAAACATTTCAATTTGTAATGACTATTTTTTTTCCAACAAAGCTTTGAAAATGCCTAGTCCAGAAAAAAAAGAAACAAATTTAGCTTTAGCTTTAGCCAAAGAAAAGAACAAGGAATTGATAAAATGAGACCATTTAGGAGTCCATATGTGATATTAATTTCATAAATTCGTCACATCTAATATGAATTCTATTGTGACCAATTAAGTTTGTAGTAGCTTCAATCATGTCAAGAAAAAATCAACTTAATTCAACAGCTATATAGAGAAATATTACCTTTAACTTGGACATTTTTAAGAAAGCTTCAGTGCAATCAGGACCCCACCATAAACCCCGTCCTTGAGCTCGATTTTTACACATACCCTGTCTCTTTGATGGATCTGACCATAGCACATCAGTTAATATCATATTTGGGCCTTGATATGGAGGATCTACAAGAGATCTTTTAACTTCAGATAACTCTCCTAAAGAACCAAGTTCTAGCCTCTGTGTCCTTTTTCTTCTAGATCTTCGTGAATATGCAATGCGTGTACTACGAAAAAGCCCTCCATGACTGGTATAAACAGATCCAGCAATAACTGAGGCCAAAGGAAGCTCTTTAAAGCAATCCAAGCATTTATTGTAGACATATTCACCTTGATCACCAAATTTGGTCTTCACCTCCTTTTCAAAACCATATGCCAACGTGCATTCTTTCGACTCATGATTTCCACGGAGTAGATATACTCTATGAGGCATCAAGACCTAAACATCAAGAAGTTAAAAATGATACTAAAAAGCAATATAAACGTCACTAGTTATTAAAAGAAAAAAATAAATAAAAATAACTACGAACAAGTGGAATATATATTACATGTGCAGGGGGAAAAACCATCTACTCTGTTTCTTTTATGAAAAAAACACTACAATATTTCCGATAAATAACTAAGATGAGAAAATAAGCAAAATCAAAATAATGAATGCAAAGTTATCAAACAAATCGTTTAACAGCCAATTGAAAAATATTATGCTACTTAGCCACCAAAACAAGTACATTATACATGATTGTTTTACATATGCGTTTTTCTCCATTCTTTTTCTTTTTTGGACAAAAATGTGCATTAAGCAAATGGACAACCACTATAAATACCCTTAATATCATCATACCTTCAAAGCCAATAGGAGCAAAAATACCTCCAAACCCCATGCTCCTCTATCTACATAGTTGCCATTGAAAACATAGAACTGATTCTCAGAGGGAAAACCAGCATTTTCAAGGAGATAGAGCAAATCATGGAACTGACCATGAATGTCACCCACTACAACAACTCTTGAGTCCTCTCCATGGCAATCAATTTTCACACAGTTTGGTTCTTTGGAAAAAATTCTTGAAGAACTATCAACTAGTTTATCCACCAGAGCAATTGGCATGATGAATTGAAACTCAGAGGGGGCATGATCCTGTGAAAACTGCTTAAAGATGGATATCACATCCTGGATCCAGTCTAAGGTTATGCGATCATCTGGAGGCCATATAAGAGATTGCAAAAGTGGTGGTTGTGACAAAATTTCCTGCACCTGATTTTGACCATTTGCATTTATTAACTGAGCATCCACTTCTAGTGGCTCATCTTCAGGCATCTTCCTTTGTGTCTCTCCAATCTGCACATCCTTCTTGCTGGCAAGCTTTGCCCTAGTCACAGGCCATTTCTGCACCACATTATGACTGTCTTCATTTCTTAGCTCAGTTTCCAACTCCAGTGACTCTTCAACCACCATAATTTCCGCACCTCCAACCAGGACATCCACACTGCTTGGCTGCATTTCCTCACCTGCCAAGTTTTCTTTAAACCATGAATCACTCTCAACACTTGCAACTTTAGCATGTTTAGACGCAATGTCTTTCACCCTTGATAATGATTGAATCCGTTGGTCATCTAAGCCTTTATATGACATCTTACTTAGTTTATACACAATATCCCTGCATGCACTGGCCTGCATGACATTATTGCCATCAATCATCACATTATGTAAAACAACTTATCATGATATAAGTAGTACTTACCATCTTCTCAATACTAGAATGCAAAGCCCTAGTCACATCACTCTTAGTTACCTATAAAATAATAATGCAATAAATGAGAGTAATTCACATGATAAACAAAATAAATTGCATATACGCTCTTCTCTCTCTTACCTTTCTATCCCGATTTTCAACAACCCCACGTGCTATTTCTCGCATCATCACAAGTGAATTCACCCGTTGGTCATCCAAGTTTACAAAAGACATGGCATTTACACACTCCACAATATTCTTGCATGCATTCTTAATTTTCTCTTCTCGTTCCATGACTACATGCAACGATGGGGCACATATTAGGACAAATCTATCCCAAACTACAACCAAACATTCACATTCAATCGCAAGTAGACATATAGCTTGGTGATTTCAAACTTCAAAGCATTATGCAAAGCAAGTTTAATGTCTCATATAAATAGAAAAATATCTTCTAGTAAGGACATAAAATGCTCAATTATTAAAAAAGGCCTTAGACACATTCAAGACAAAGAAGAAATGATCTTGTTAGCTATACTAATAATAGCAAACTCTTTACTCAAGGAACAAATCCCATGCCAGCTAAACCTTCATTTATTTTATCCCAAAAATGACAACCCTAACTTACTTCTGTTCCACTCAAACACCAAAACTTCTCGTGCAAGTCTCCTATTGCAACACTTCTTAAGGTCCCTCCATCACCAAATCTGCCATTAGAGATACACAAATACAGTCAACTCGCTGAAGCTTTACATGTATAAGCAGGTACAAAACTTTTAGTATGAACACTTTCCTATCAACTTAAGCTTTTAGTATAAACAACAATTTATCATGGTGTAAGACTAGTTTTGAGTTTGAATCCCTTCTCCACTCTAGCTCTCATTTAAAAGTTAAAAAACTTAATTAAGGGCGAGTTTCGACCCACACATGATAGATAGTGTTAGAAAATGCTTAATGCTTAATGCTTAAGCTTTTGGGATAAGTGATAATTTGTCACAAACATTATTAAAACAAATAGCACACATTAGCTAATAGTCAAATAAAACACATTTAAAAAGAAATTCTTCTTTAATTTTCAAAAATCAAAAACAGAAATTGAAATTGTACAGAAGCTAATCAATGTAAACCGTAACTGTTTCATGCTTTCTAGCTCAATCCAATTTTAAGCAATGCAGCTTCAAAATTCCAAAAGAATAAGGAATATTCAAAGCTTTGATTTTTATCAAATTTTCCAACATTTCCTTCGCACCCAAACCAGTTTACAACGAATTCTCACTTGCTTTTGGTTTCAGGTCTGGATTTTTACGCTTTTACTTACTAATATTAGGCAAAAGTTTCAGCCTTTTTTTTTTCACTCTTGCAGAATCCTAGGCTTCCCTTTTGTTTGGATTTTTCAATGAAGGAAAATGAAGCAGAAGAAGAAAGTGAAAGTGTACCTGTGTTTTTTTGGTTCTTGAATTCGCTCCAGAAATTGAATTGAAACCCTAGGATTTCAAAATTTTGAAGGTCCCAACGCCATAGAAACAGTAATACGACAGAGTGCATTGAAGGGTAGTATTACGTGTCCATTACTATTAAGAGGCAGCGACTTGTAGCTTTGGAAACGCCGCCACTTTGAGTTTAAGAAGCATTTTTATTTATTTATTTCTTTCTTTCTTTCTTTTTTCTTCTTTCTCACTATAGCAATTAGCAAGTCTATGTATACACAATTTTCATATATTTTTCTTGCAATTTATTTAAGACAATACGTTATGATTGATGGGTTAAACAAATATAATAATAGTAGATTCATATGAAGATAATGTTAGATTGATCACAAATTAACCACCTCAATAACTTATAAAATTATGTGTAAAATTAACAAATTTAATAAATATATATATATATATATATATATATATATATATATATATATTTTATAGATTGACTGGGCTAAAAATAAACTCAACCAAATTCATCAATCTAAAAAAAAAAAAAAAAAACTAATCTAATACATCGGTTTGGATGTGGCAGAATATGATATATCTTAACCAGGCTTTTTGCATGGCGCATTGTGAGATCTAGACCCTTGGTTTAGTAGGTAGCACAAGTGTCATTCCTATATTAGACTCCATAAATTGTTTTGGTGACACCATTTCCTAATTTGTTAGGCAAAGCACTATTAAAACATATTTTTCAACCTAATAACGAAAATTACTATTACAGTAGATCTTTTTAAATCGACAATCCCTTCAAATATTATTTTGGGAACGAGAAGTTGCTAACTCGTTACAGCTCGCTCCCATAAATTAAAATTTCACTTTTACAAGAGTAATTCAATAAATTATTAAGTTAACGAAGCATACCAAGAGTAAATCTTTTGCTCCTTGGTTAAAATTGCCCTTCACACAATGGAACAGACTAAATCCTTAGGGCCTATTTGGTTGGTGCTTTTAAAAACGGCTCAGAAAAAAAAAAAAAAAAAAAAAAAAAAAAAAACTATTTTTGAGATTTAAAAAAAATATATAGAACCAACAAGGTGCTTTGCTTGGTCGGAGGAACAGTAGTCTTGGTAAAATCTGAAATTAGAATTTGTCCGAAAGTAGTCTACTTTGTATTTTGTCAGGAATATTGTCATTTTAAAACTTGTCAATTTGAAATCTTTGAAATTTGTCTGAAGTCTTTTGCGCCAAAAGTATATATATATATTTTTTCTACATACCTACTAAAAAATATGGTTACCCAATGCTATTCTTGTTACCTAATTTTTCTATGGAGTCCGTTATATCATGAACTTTTCATTAATTATCAAAAATTATGTGTCACATGAGCGTCCTTTTTTAACATGTTATGCTTATACCTCCAGTAGTAAAACTGCTAGGATAGAGATCCTTTTTTACGTGGTTAGAATCTGCTGGGAGACTTTAGAGTTCTAAAAAGATAAGACAATCTTAGACTTTTGTTCTACATTCTACTCGAAAGGAGACTTTAGAGTTCTAAAAAAATAGACAATCTTAGACTTTTGTTCTACATTCTACTGGAATGTCAGAGGATTAACAATGCCTCCATGTTATCGTGTTTATACTCTAAAATATGTTTAAAAGGTCTTTGTTATCATATATTGAATTAAAAACGCTGAGGTAGCAAACAAAATTCATGAAATGGAGATTACTTTGATCATGTGGACCTTATGACATGAAATGAATTATGTTAGTCTCACCAGTTTTTTACATCTATTAAGTTACATATCAACCTTTTTGTTGTGACAAATAATAATCTTTTTAAAACAATTTTGAATGTTTAAAATTTAAAGTATAAAGACGATTTTGAAACAAATATCAAAAGTTGAAAACCAAATAAGCTACATATTACATTGGCGTTGAATTTACAACCTTATCTTCCATGCATTGTTGTGGGAGGAAAATGTAAACATTTGGCCTATATAACTCATTGACAATCTAAGTTTACTACAAGCTTTCAATCACGAAATCACATAACAATTATGTGTCTATATATAACCTAGTGCATGGCCAGCTGGTGCCTTAAACCAACCAAGCGGTTGCTTTAGGCCCTAGGCAAAAAAAAAAACCACATTCTAAATAAAGAAAAAGAAAACTAGAATGTTTATATTATGTTAAACTCTAAGTTCTATATTGCTTTGGAGTGGACTTCCTTTATGTATAAACAAGACATCCTTATATATAATATTATAAAAAAAAATCTATAAAATCTATAATAGAAAATGTCCAATTTTTTTTTTTTTTATTAACAAAAGACAAAGTCCTATACATAATTTTTGCTTTAAGCCCCAAATGGTCTAGGTCCGCCTGACCTAGTGAATTATGGAATGAGGACAATGTCATAGTGAAGTCAAGAATTAAGGATCCAATATTTCTCTATTAATCTTCCTAACCATTTTCTTTTGTAAGTTGCAAGTTACAAGTTACAACAAACAGTTAATTTCTTCGTGGCAATAGCAAAACTATATGCACCAGTCGCCGACACAAGTCTTCATAAGTAAATGTTTTGAAATTTGTCTTAAAAGCAATAATATACTGCAACTAATACTGTAGGAACAGTTGAGCTACCACCTTGGCGTCACTACCATAATACGTGCATTACCAATCCCACCAACAACCCCTCTAATTTCTTGTCGGCCTACATTGCTACAAAGGAAAATATTTTAATTAAAGGTTAAATTATAAATTATACTTTATAATTTTAATATGTTATCACTTCCATCTTAATAGTTTCAAGTTTTTGATTTCAATAATTTAATTTACATTTGTTTTCAATGATAATAATTTATCATTCTGTCAATATCATGTTGTCAAAATACATATATAAAATGATACGATTTTATTATTGGAAACTGATGGAGGTTTAACGACATAGTTTGGATAAGGATGGACAAAACGACTACATTGAAAACAAATGTAAGTTGACGGACTGAAATTAAAAAGTTGAAACTATAAAAGATGAAAATAAAAACATGCCAAAGTCAGAACTTAGAAGACATAATTTATAATCTAGTCTTTTTTTTAAACATTTCAATTTTATCAAGCATTTATAGGGAAAATAACAACACTAATATGTGAGGCTTTGTGAGGGATATAAAAGAGTGCGTCCCAACTCCTTTTTGCTTAAGAACGTGAAAGGCAAAACTTTTGGTCGCTGATAGGATCTATATTCTATGCTAATATAAAAATAAATGTAAGATGTGCATAGGGAATCATTGAATAAATCAATAAACTCACTTGAACAAATCCTCAACGTTCTTCTTAATTTAAAGATTATGGTGATGATATAAAACATACAATAGTCCCAACTTGAGCAAATTGCTTGTATGCTATTCTTCCAAAAATTAACAAATAAAAACAAAAAAACAAAAAGAGTGTGTGCTTGAGGTAAATTCTACTTTCTAATTTGTTAGGAAGTTCCCGAAGGCACTTGCACCTAAATTTTGTTTGCCTCTGTGTATGATTCAAAATTAAAATTATAGATATAACATGTTAAATGAGACTCCTTCATAAGCAAATTGTTTTAACACATAGAAAGCAATGATTAATTTATTAAAATCTCAGGACACAGATATGACTGACGCTACCTTTTAGGCTTCTACAATAGTTGCATCATTTGGTCTGAGATTTCCATTCAAATTAAGAGACCCCACAGTGAGGTCAAGTGGTAGCTTGCCACGTTTAAGGGATAATGTTGAAATTTTCTCCCCAAAACACAGTGCATAACATGACAAGATCTTTTAAAAGGAGAAGCCTGTTTATTGATGCTCAGAGTGACGCTAATCACGTTATGAATTGTATCAGATTTTGGCTGGATGGTATCTCACAGGCACTATACGACATACATTTCCTTTTCTTTACTCAGTTTTATCTATTCTTCCTTTGTCCTCCCAATTTCTGCCTAGATTTATGGACCACACATAAGTCACACACAACCCACCTTGGCCTCTTAATTCAATCTTATAATCCCCATCAGTTTTATAGATGACAATTAAGACATGTTGCTAGCCAAGTTAATCAATAATTAAAAACATGTTTAATTTTTCATGGCAGTTATATTCAATTTATAGTCCCATTCTAACCAGAAATTATATAATTAAAAAAAAAGAAAAAAGGATTGCTTTGTAGCATGGTAGTATTAATTTTTCTCTCTTCTAAAGGGGGGTTTTAAAGTTACAAATTAAAAAAATAATTTTATAAATAAATAGGTTTCTTCACTAATTTCACATAAATGGGGCATGTTAATTATATGCTGTCATTAAGGAGTAAAGAAAGTGTTATAGAAAGAGATCTACAAAATACTTATACACCTTAAATGTGGGCTTGTTCTAATGTTACCTAACAAATGTCTTTCTTTCCCTAACATAATAAATGCCAGGTTTAGTAAAAACGATATGTGAACATAAATTTGGTGTTCAGATTTAATACATCAACTATATGGAAATGACTTGAATTTATAAGTTAACATACATCATTACAACTAATCTAATTGACCTGTTATAACAACAGTCCTCATCTAAAATTTTACTTATGAATCAATAATTTAATCTTGTCCTATTATGTATTATCCCTCTAAAAAGCAACAAAATTTTGGCAAAAGCTTTCAACATATCTCACCGCCCCATGAAGAATACAAATGGGCTCTCCTTTTAAAATTTGACTTATATCAATCTCACAAACTAATCATACTTGCCCTCATTTTTTTAAGTTGATGTTATCAACTCTAAGAATCTTAGTTACAAAGAAAGAATACGTGCTATTTTGTCTTTAAGGATAATCACCAGTGAATTAATAGTAGTTGTTGGTCCTAATATATTTGTTACATGCTTTCATGTGCTAATAAGATTTACTTCATAATAAAAATTGTAACCTTCTTATATCTATTCACTATTAATAAACCATACAGATTCATCCTCTCAACCCTGGAAAGAAACCCACATTTTCATAAAATAAGTATCCAGATCTGATTGAGCCATTCATAAGTTATAAGTTATATCCAAACAAGAAAAACAACTTCACCACTAAGATACTCATACACCATTAAGAAAATCCACAAAATGGGGTCAAATTAATTGTCTCAAAGCAACATGTTAATTTCTTTACCTTCCCTACCACTACCACCGTTACCACCACAGCTCCTCCATGTATATATGAAATTCAAATAATTTAATAGTACGTGCTAAACACCAAAATATAATTTTAGGATATTTTTAGGATCACTGATCACAACCAAATACGGGGCGGAGCTAGAAAAAAAAAAATTAGGGTGGGCTAATTGCAAAAAAAAAAATTCTTAATTGAGCTAATTGCTTAATTTAAGTTTTTTTTTTTTTTTTTTTAAATATAGGTAAAAAAAATTTAAAAAATAATAATAAAAACTTGGCTGGACTACAGCTCAGCCTACCTTGAAGGTGGCTACGCCACTGGTAACAAGTCATTTTTCGGTAAAAACGTTTTTTTTTTGGATTAAAATAGTAGAAGTAAAAACTTTTTTTCAGTTATCCAACAAGTAAATATATCCAAACAAATGGGGTGTGAATAAAGCTTAAGCTATTCTAATAGTACTAATAAATTTTTTCTAAAAATATTTTTTTAACATATAGCAAGTTTTTATTATTTATTTATTTTTATTAATATTAACATATAGTAAGTTGTAATTAACATAATATTACTTTCACATGAACTATAAGTTATACCAAGTCGCTCGTGTAGTTATTCAAGTAGTGAATACTTTTTTGATTACTTCAAGGAGCAAATATTAGGTATTCAATTTTATACACCTTTGTTGGTCTTACCAATCCTTCAATGATATTTAATCCTTAGATTTTTATTTCTTTTATTTTTTTAAAATTCCATAATTGGAACAGTGAGATTTGAATCCAGGAGATATTTCTTTGGTCACTTCTTATTTCATTGCATGAGTGATTTTGTATAGCTGTTTTTTTTTTTTAGGAAGATTTTTGTATAACTGTGTAACTAGAGATATTTTTTCCATTATCAAAAAAAAAAAAAAAAAACTAGAGATATTTTTTCGTCATTAATAACACTTTATGTAACAATCACAATATGTGATCCTCAACCAATTCGTCATTAATAACACTTTATGTAACTTTTATCAAAAAAAAAAAAACACTTTATGTAACAATCACAATATGTAATCCTCAACCAATGTGAAAAATTATTACAAAAGCTAACAAAAAAAAATGATAGCAGAAAAAAAGGAAAGTGAGTGTAGCAAAACAAAACCCCTTCTATTTTCAATTGGATGACTGTTCCATCTTCCTCATGTCTTAATGATGCAGCCATCAGTTACTCTTCTTTTACCCCAAAACTAACTTCTCAATCTCTCTCTTTCTGTCTCACACGAAATAACGCCGTTTGAACCGGTCCATCTTTCTATCCTTTTCATTCTCACCGCTTTATTGCCTTCCTTTTCTTCCTTCTCACTTTCTCTCTCTTTAGGGTTTTTCTTTGATTCTTCTACACCCAAATCTCTCTCTTTTTCTCTCTGTATTTCTCTGAGTCTATGATATGACTTCGACTTCGGAGAAGAACAACAACTTGTTGCCACCGGGCTTGGTTTCCAATCTCCAACAAGTTCTAAGCAAGAAAAACAACAACGACAATAATGATAGCGAAGCTGAATCCAAAGAAAGCGACAATGCTGAACCCTCTTCTTCCACTTCGGTTTCCGATGCTTCTGAGGCAATAGACACTTCAAAGCCCATTGTTTTGGTCACCAATGGCGATGGGATTGAATCCCTTGGCCTTGTCTACCTCGTTGAAGCTCTGGTTCGTGAAGGCTTATACAATGTCCATGTCTGCGCCCCGCAATCGTGGGTTTAATCTCTATCCGCTTTTCTCAGTTTTTTTGTTGTGTTTTGTGTTTAATTGTTTGGTTTCCTTGATTTTCTCATCTGGGTATGTGGGGTTTTTCATTGTTTTTGATTGCTTGGTTGTAAAATTTTTTGATTGATTTTGATATTTGGGTATGTGGGTTTTCTTTCATTTCCTGTATTGGTATGTGAGTTTCTTTCATTGCTTGTTGGTTTCTGAGTTGTATTTTATGTTTTATTTCTTGTTTCCCTTGATTTTCTCATCTGGGCATGTGGGGTTTCATTTTTTATTGTTTAGGCGTGTATTTTTGTGCTTCTTGATTAATTATGATATGTGGCTATGTGGGCTTCTTTCATTTCTTGTATTGGTATGTGAGTTTCTCTCATTTCTGAGTTTTTTTTTGGCTTCGTTTTTTGTTTCTGTTAATTTTATCATCTGAGTAATCTTTGTGGTAATTGGTTTAATTTACCTTTTGTGCATGTTTCTCTTAATTGCCTCGTATGGGTTTGTGGGGATTTCAAAGTTATTTTGTTTGCTTATTTGTATATAGATGTGTGGTTTTCTTTCATTTCGAGTATTGGTACTGAAGCTGGGAATATCTTCTGATTTGTTAGCTTGTGATTCGGTTTCTTTAGGGACAAATCAGTGTCAGGTCATTCCGTGACTTTCCAAGAAACAGTTGCTGTAAGTTCCACTGAGATTAATGGTACCACAGCTTTTGAAGTTTCAGGTATGACTGATATCTATGAATTGGGATCTTTACCGATTGAAATTATCATGTATTTCATGAATTTATCGTTCCTTGCATGTTGGCTTTTGTTTTATGTTTATGGAATTGGGTAGATATAATGTGGATTTTATGATATTCGACTTTAACTGTGAGCCAGATTGATTCATCATATGTATGGAAAACTCCAGTGCTTTTATTTATTGATATGTTTCTTTTGAAATTGGTATCAATGCATGCCTGACAGATTATGTAATAATATAAAATTGACCTGGATTTTGCGGTTTCATCATGGTTACTGAGAGTATAGGCTTGGTCATGATTCTTAAACCCAGGGACTCCCGTGGATTGTGTCTCATTAGCATTATCCGGGGCATTGTTTTCTTGGTCAAAGCCTCTTCTGGTTAGCATTTATATGATGTCAATATGATTATACATATAAATTCCAGTGTCTAGAAGAATCATAACTGATCTCATTTTCAGGTGATTAGTGGAATTAATCGGGGAACAAGCTGTGGCCATCACATGTAAGTTGTTAGTTTATTGCTTTTTATTATTCCTATTTTATCCTTTTCAAGTCAAGCAAGTTAAACTTTGGAATCATATCCAATATTTAAAATTAATGTTTGACTATGTTTACCCTAGTAGTATCAGTTAAAGCTGTGCGTTTTTATTTTTAATTTTTCCCAGTGACTACTAGTCCTTATTTGAATAGCCAGGGTTCTTTTATTTTAATAACTGAAATGTCAATCAGGTTTTACTCGGGAGTGGTTGCCGGAGCTAGAGAAGCACTAATATGTGGTGTACCATCATTGTCGATATCCCTGAACTGGTGACATGGATTCTTTGTTATGGAAATTTGATTTCTTTTTTCTTTTAAACTTCTGTTGATAAGTAATTCTTTGGTCATATAATCTATTGCAGGAAGAAGGATGAAAGTCAGGAAACTGATTTTAAGGATGCAGTTTCTGTCTGTTTACCTTTAATAAATGCAGCAATCAGGGATATTGAAAAAGGAGTTTTCCCCAAAAGCTGCTCTCTGAATATAGAGATTCCCACTTCTCCTTTGACAAACAAGGTTTGCATCTCTAAATTTCTAAGGAAATAGGTTGTTAACTTGTTTCTAATTGAAAGTTTGTTTTGAAACATTATGTTAATGCACACTGAACTTTGACCAGTTGTTTTACAAAATATAATACTGGCCATCGTAAGACTCTTGAACCACTCTCATTGATGACTGGCTATTCTTTTCATTTACCATTGTGGTTAGTGTTGTTGTTTTCATTCAATAGTTATATTTGGGGTATATATTGAAATCCTTTTTAGTAATTTTTCCATTAATTAGGCAAATCCAATTGTACTTGAGGTGAAGGTGGGGCTAGCCTCTTTTGGGATTGGTGTTGAAGGTGAAGTGTTCTTTGGTCGTATTAGAGGACTTGGTGGCTTAAGATGGCATGAGCAGTATCATGTTGAGAGCCTTATATGTTAAGATGGATTGATTACTGGAGAAAAAGGAGGTTATACTAGGTAAGCAGGCAGTGAAAAATCTTAGTGCTATCAAAAGGTACCCTGGAAATTGGCATCCTCTGTCAAGCATTTAGAAGTATCCTAGATAGTCTTCAGTACTCAGTAGCAATGTCTTCAGGGTAAGGTTTAGTTTTATTTATAGAACCACCACTACTCTTGGTGCATGTGAGGCATGCAGATCTAAGATTATTTTCCATCGCTATTCTTTGCCTTTTAGCTGCTTACTTGGTATCTCTGCTAGTCAGAATGTATGCTGTTGACTCTATAAGATCAACAATAAGTATGATAACTGTGATCACATTCTTGTCACTGACTCACTGTTAGACTGGAGTTCTACAGTTATTGTGCTTTAGTGTAGGGGCCTGTGTTGCTCCCATGGGTCAAAATTTTGAGAGAGAATTTTAATTTATTGGAGTCAAAGTATCACATGCTGAATTCTATGGCAAATGAGCTACAATCTGGCCAGTGGTAACACATTTTTCCTTCTCCCAGTTCAAGCAAGTGCTTAATTGTTAGATGTTAGTGTTAGAACTTTCTTCAAGTAACCCTAGTCCCTAGCACAAACCCCTGATTGACTATATCATCTGAGCTATATAGTTGGTATATTATACAATTCTAATCAATTTGGATCCTCTTCTGGGAAGCTGGTCTCACTTTATTGGTCACATACTGAACTATTGACTTTAGTCAATCATTTGTTTTTGTAAAACTTAAAAAAAAAAAACTGTGGGTTTTGATATAAATCCTTGCTTTCACAATATTTATTCTTTATATTTTCTCTCTTACATATGTGTGAATCTTTTGCTTGACAGGGTTTCAAATTGACCAAGCAAAGTATGTGGAGATCCACTCCTAATTGGCTAGCTATTTCAGCCAACCGGTATCCTGCTGGACATTTCATGTCCAATCAACAAAGCCTTGGCATTCAGCTTGCACAGCTTGGCCGAGATGCTTCTGCTGCGGTCAGTAGCTCTTACTATATAGATATATTTAAATTCCTAGTCGGGATTTTGTATACTGAAAAAGAAAAAAAAGTTCATGGAAGGATTATACTGCCTTTTTCCAGTGTTCATTTCTTTTTTTGGGTGTGTTTTTCAGGGTGCAGCTCGCCGTTTGACCACACAAAAGAAACAGGTGGAAATTGAATCAGTTGGAGTGGCAGGAAAATCTGATTCCAACCGGGTGAAGAAGTATTTCCGGCTAGAGGTATAAAAAATATCTAGCAATTGAGGTGGCTTTTAGAAACAACTTTATAAGTGGCTTTTACTTGCTTTCTGATGAATTATAATGGTTGGAAAATGGCAAAGGAGTTTAAACTTCTGCAAGAAAGCAGTTATACTTGCTTCTTTTAGGACTCCCTTCATCAATGAAGTTGCTTGAAATTGTTATGTTGCTTGAAGATCCACAGCAGTTTGTAGTAATATAGGAAGGGTTGATATTGAATTATGAATCACTCTTCATTTAAGTTGCTTGTAACAAATAAATAAAAAATGAAGATAATCCTAGTTGTTTCATGAAGTGATGAACTAAGGCTCAGGCATACTTACATTTGCAGTTTCTGGATAAGGAGCAAGAAGAGACGGATGAGGATCTGGATTTCAGAGCACTTGAAAGTGGATATGTAAGTAAAGTATCTATAATTTTTGTTTTCTCGTCATATTATGTCATTCAATCGTATAGAAGTGAAAATGACTGAATCTAGATTTTCACTAGTATCATTTTCGTGAGGTCAGCTCTTTCTCCCCACTAGGTTTTTCTCCCATTACTGCCAGTTCTAACAACTGTAATAATTGCAAATCGGTCCCAATTTAAAGAGTGGATTCCACTTGCCTGTGATTGGTGGTTGTACTACAAAGAAGTAACAGGAGTCATAAATAAATTTAGTTATGTTTTACGTAGCATGTGAAGGTAAAAATAATCAAGTGTGTGGTCATTGCAGGTGTGCATGCCATCATCCTTTGACTTAATGTTACTGTTTTCATGTCATTATGACTCATACTTAATGTTATGGGTCCCCATGTCTGATAAATCTTTAAAAGACTTACAATAAAACACCTAGGGTCATATGCATGCTTATGTCTTTCATGTTAATTAAAATAATATCCTAACTGTTACATTTTTTCTTGGGTGGTAGGGTTTTAGTATCTGTTAAAATATTTGAAATGGGATGTTTCATTATGGCCTATATGTTGGTCTAAGACATGTTGTAGATGGTCAATTGTCTGCATGTCTTTTTCAATATTATTATTTAGTTTCCTTGGTTGCTGATTTTTATCTCATTGGATCAACAGGTTGCAATAACTCCTCTTTCTCTTTCTCCACCTTTTGAGATGGACACTCAAACAGCTGCCTCAGATTGGATCTCTGCTGCACTTGTTGGAGAGCAATAAAGTTTCCTTGGTCCAGCATGATTTAGTGTACATTTGGAGTTCTGATATATAGAATTTCACGTCTGCAGTTATGATAGTATAGTCATTAAGTGAAATGATTAATTCCGATTTGTGCTGTTCTTTTCTATCAATATATTTTTTTCACCTAGGCCTTTTCTCCATTGTTTCAGTTCTTTAATCTCTTATTTCTGTTCTGGAGCAAATGCTTCCTGTAATCTTTTTGGCATGTTTTAAAATGCCAGTTTGTTGTCTTGTTTTGTATCTCTCTTTTTTTGTTGGGGACACAGTTGTTTTTTTAACTACCAAAATTGTGGAGCTGCTTGTAATGAACGGGTTCTTCTTTCATCTAATTTCTAATTGATCATAGGTTGACTTGGGATTTTGCCACAGTGATTTATCAAAAGAAAGTGTTTTTAATGTGTTTGTGTTCCAATTTACCATCCTGTTGACTCTCTGGGTTTTTTAAGACAAGCAATGGAACCATTTCCATTTGTGGCTTTATTGTCATGTGACCGGTTAAGTCTTGAGTTTGGATTGAAGAGTAGCACTTGACATGGAACCATTTTCATTTGTCTCTTTGGTCACATTAGTGGTTAGCCCAAATGTGACCCAAAGGATAAGGTCTCTGAACTTGGCTTCCTAAGCCCTTTCAGGAACATGGGTTGAGATCTCAAAAGTATCAGGAACATGGGTTGAGATCTCAAAAGTATTGCATAGGGTGTAATATCTTTTTTCCTCTCACAACTTTTTCACTTTTTCATTTTTTATTTATTTTTTTAATTTTTTAACAATTATTTTTGAAGTGGTTGATTGAAAGTTAAGAAGTTAACTTTAAATCTTAACCACTCAATATGTATTTCATGCAATACCAATTGCATGAGATCTCAATCCCAGGAATATAATTTTAAAATGCAAAGGAAGCGGTGCATTTTGAATCAAAAGCCCGTTATCATTTCACTTGACCAATGTATGGTGGCCTATTTGACTGTCTTTTACACAGTGTTATTCTTCACCAACGTGCTTGTTTTTATTTTTTGGTTATTATAATTGCAAAACACTAGAATACTGTCGCATGATTTACCCAACGATCCTGATGACATCTTTATTAGAACGAACATCTTTATTAGAATGAACATGCTCGTTTTCTTGAGCGTTAAAATATGACATTCTCTTATTTGGTGGGTGGACCACTAGGATTGTTTGACTTGGTCCAACAGTTGGACCTAATAACTTCTCGAGAATCACACCCCAATTAGTTGGCAATATCATCGCGTTCTACTAAATTGATATCAGGATCGTTGGATAATCACGTCACAATAAGGAACCGACAAACAAAAAGGGCATCCAATGCGCTGCAGAAACTACCATATTTCAAGTTTCAATGCTCAAGAAAACGAGCATGTTGGTTTGGATAAAGATATCATCAGGATCGTTGGATAAATCACACCACTTTAAGATCCTTTTTCAATTCAAAACCTGCTCCCATTTCAAGTCAAGAGATAGATAAATAAACACACCTCATTACATTGATCTGGGACATTCAAATCAAACTTGCTCCCATTTCAAGTCAAAGAAATAGATAAATAAACACATCCCATTGCACTGATCGGGGGAATTCGTAGTGACTAAGGGGGTTCAAGACTAAGAAGTGAGTTATTTATCAGCCAAACATTCTTCTTATGGTTAGATCTAATCTCTTGGTCAAAGGAAAAAGAATTTCAACTTTTTCCTTTTGAAAAGGGACTATTAGGAAAATCCTATTGATTGCAACTTTCTCTAGACCTCTAGGAAAAGAATGAAAAAATAGGCTCGATAGAACTTATAGTAGGGTCTCCAAAAATAAGTAATTTTTGTTGGACTTTTATCATTTTTTTAGGCTCATGTCAAATAGCATCATAAACAGTTAAACACTCATTCCTAAAATGGTTTCAATTTTGAACATCAAAATGTTGTTAGTAACAAAAGGGTCATAGATTGCTATTTAATCTTTACAATCAAGTCAATACACTAATAAGTTTATCTTTGGTGTAGGCAAGATTCAAATTGAGTTAACAAGAACCCACTCTTAATCCAAGATGTTATTCTTCAAAACCTATTAATTTATTGGACCTCCATTTGCTTATACACTACATAAATCAAGGTAATCCCTTTCAAAGTTTCACATACTATTACTTTAGCGGTCTCTAATCAAGGTAAAGTCGTTATTAATGAGTAAAATCCAACTTCCTTCCTTTATCCAATCCCTCTCCAACCATTGTAATTTAAATGAACCTATAAATTTCGAACTCCCACGTACTCTTTTACAAGAGAGGCAATGCCATCATACCAAATGATCATTGGAAATTCGGAAACTCAAAACACGAAGACACAGATCTTAACAGCTGTGCAAACTGCAAACATTATTAAATATTTCTTATAAAAGCAAAGCCCACCACATACACACCTATGGCCCAATATCTTCCCTAGTTAACACAACATAGGGCCCAACATCGACCCAAGTACAAAATTCCAAATATACCCCCATCCCTTCTCTCAGTCTCTCTGTGTAGGGTTTTAGGCTTAGCACCAGAATCGAACCCAATTTACCATTTCTTCAAACACACACAAATGGCGTCGAAAAGCCTAGTCCGAACTGGAGCTTCTCTCGTGAACCGCTTTTTGTCCAACCCCTTTGTTCGCCAGAACCCCAACCCGAATTCGAATCACCAGATCATCTTATCTCAGGGCCTGGATATCACTCCGAAGCTATTCCCATCGCTTTCCAAGTTCGAAAACTCATTCCATTTTCCGCAGTACGAAAACGACGCCGAATCGCTCCGCAAAGTCGCCTCCGAAGGTTTCGTCTACCCCTCTGGCCTCCCTTCTCTCCGCTTCTTCTTACCGGACGGTACTCTCTCTCTCTCACTCCCTCTCTTTATATATATATGGCTATCAAATTGAATAGTGGATCCTTCAATTATAATTTATAAAAACTGCTAATTACAAAAGATGATTCCTATATCCCTTGTTTGTCTACATAGCAATGGAGACCTTGATTGATGGACAAATTTATTTCCTTTGGTGCTTCAAAGCAAAAGAATGTCTTTTTTCTAAAACTTCGTTTTAATGGTTGTGCTTCTGGTATCTATGCTTATGACTGTAATTTGTGTAACATGATAAACCCCATAAGATCTGTTTTGTGCTGAATGATATGTGGATGCTGATGTGGTTATCCCTGCTTTTGGTGGTAGAGATTTTCCTCCCTTGGATATGGCAGGAAGATGTTGGCTAATAAGGCTTTGCCTTAATGTGAATTAGAATAAATTTGTAGTCCACATTTTGTTACAAATAATTGCTTTCATTACTATTCAATACAGAAGCGCTTTTTTCTTTGCATAAGCTTTGAAAGGGGGCTGCATTACTTGAACATTGCGGTAATTGTTGCAATATGGAAGCTATTATTTAAAGGCATAGCCGAAAACATTTAGCCTAGAGTTTTCAGGGGTTGGGTTAACGATTAAGTCAACAATATCATTTGTGTTCGGTCTTTTTGGTTTCTGCATTACTGGTAACTCTTCTGTTCTGCAGGAGATGATTCTTCTTTAAATGAGCCAATGATTTTATTTCCTAAGCGGACTTTCCAACCTAGCACTATCCGGCGTAAGAGGAACCATGGATTCTTTGCTCGGTACATCTCTCTCTCTCTCTAAAAGAAAGAAAATAAAAAATGTCATAGTGTAGGAGAACATATATTGAGCATAATTAGGATGATACGACAAATCAGACAATTTGTGAACTGGACAACACAATGTATTAATTTTTTAACTGCATAGGTTGTGGACCACGTTCACTCCGCGTTGGTCAGGGGTGAATGCCCCTGAATTACCCGGCAACTGGTTCTGGCGGGTGGGGTCAATTGTCCGTAGGTTTTACTTCCTAAAAGTGAGTCCAAAGGGCTCTTCTTAGAAAGGTTTCCTACGTTATCAAGAAAAAAAAAAAAAATAGTTGGATTGCTTGGGACATCATTGGATTTCTATATTACATATGAGGACTAAAGGCAGAGATTGTTAGGAATTTTTGTCCCACTTCATGGTCAAGCGTCTGTCTTCTGGCCTGTGTTTAGCAGCTTTATGATTTTTTCTTCTTGCCTGAGAAATTTGTGAACAGAACTATGTAAGATTTGCTTGTTGGCTAATGCACTTTTTCACTTGCACAGCAAGGCAACCAAGGGTGGGAGGAGAGTTATTGCTCGAAGAATAGCAAAGGGCCGGTTCAGAATTACGGCTTAGCACCTTGCCTCTGGTTTGAATCAAATCAAGTCTGAAGCTTGCTGGACTTCATGGTATGACTGCAAATCGAAAGAATCTTTGCCTTTTGTGGTGGTTTAGCGTATCCTTAAGGTGTAGAGGGCATTTGAATGCAATTTGTACGACCTCTTTTCTTCTATGGAACTTGAAATGTAAAACTTCAGATTCTGTTATTCTCCATATTTGCCTCCCAGAATTTTTTGGTTTGTTACTCAGGACTTGGTTATGCTAAATTTTGTAGTTTGAATGCCTGTAAATTTCAGTTTTGTTATATGTGATTTTAGTTTAATGTATAGCTGTTGCAAGAAGAAAAGGGCGCTTGGAAGGAGCAGCTATCTTAAGTGACATTAGATGGATAAAAAAGAGATAAAGGAAAAGAAAAAAGAAAGAAACAAAATTGAGTTGTTTTCTATCTAGCTCATTGTTTATAAAAAGCTTGGTTTTGTCTGTATATGGTGGCTTGTGCTTTGCAAATAAAGAGCGCATTTCATTCCATAAATCGTGGAAGGTTAACAGGATATAGTCCAAGGTTGTATTTAAAAAGCTTTTAAAGCTTATTAAGGATTATATAAAATCACGTCAAATGAGTCATTCTATGGCACTTTTTTGGTTGTTGTAGATGAAATAGTCATTTTTATTCAAAAGCCAAAACGTACGCATATACACCACAGGTATAGAAGAAAAAAAAAATTGTTATAAAATAAAAGGGAAATAACAAGAGAAGATAAATATAAATGAGAGAATATATATAAACTTCTTTGTTCAAGTGGTCATCCATAATATATTGTTAAACTTTTTGAATTGATATCTGATACCTCTATACATATACTCATCCTTGGGGAGGAGCATTTATTAAAAAGTAAATCTAGGTGATAGTGATAGAGAGAGGGGACAACTACTATCTACATAGTATTTAGTATGAAAACTCTTACAAATTACTTTGTCAACAAAGGTTGGCTGAACTATCTGCTCAAGCCATCTGTTCACATCACATGGGATTATTCCCATGTGATCTTAGTCAACAATCACTACAAAAAACACGATTTGTAGAGGTGGTTTAGTTTACAGACAGCTATTGAGGCGGTTTTCTTGACCGCCTCTACACTTTTTAATCTGTAGAACCGCCTCAATTTTATTATTATATAGAGGCGTGGAAATAAAAACCGCCTCACTAGCTGCATAAAACCGCCACAATAGATATTAAAGTTTTTTTTTTTTAGTACCTCTGTGATATTCCGACCCAAATATGTGATTAATTATCGTATTATATAATTAATCTTATTTATAAGGTGATTGAGATTTCTTATTATTACATGGGTGTGTGTAAAACGATATTTTGTAAAACCCATTAATTAAATTATGGGAACTTTGGATATATATATATACATAAATAAGTGTTTACGTATAATTATTTATAATTGGGTTAAAATAGAAACTTAAGGAAATAGTGGGGGCTATTGCATAATTTTACTAAATAGTGATGAGTCACTATTCTCTCATTCCAAATGAATCCCACGTAGCCTCCCTTTTTCCATTTGAATCACACTTTAACCCCCCCCCCCGTAGCCTCCCTTTTTCCATTTGAATCACACCTTTAACCCCCCCCCCCCCTCTTCTCTTTCTCAATTTCTCACTCGGTTCTCTCTAGCTCTCTCTCACCCAATTCTCTCTCAATCTCACCCGAAAATCCCTTGCTCCAAATCTCCATTATCATCTTAAGGAAATCAACTTTTCATCAAGAACAAGATTGAGAATCAATTGAGGTAAGGATTGATGAAATTAAGTTAGGGATTTTGATTTGGGAGTTTAATCTTTAAGTTTTGTCAATGGAAGTTGTTATGGGAGAGATGTGGGTGTGTATTTTGGTACTATGGTTTCATCCTTGGTATTTTTGTATGATTGAAACTATGTGGTTTGTGTTTATATTTTGAAGTTTGATTTCTAATTTGGATGTCTTGATATTTGAATCAATCAATTAAATGGGCATGAATTTGTTGTACTCCAAGTGTTTGATTAATTGTTTCAATGAGTATGTGATGCTGAATTTATTTGGGTTTTAATCCGTGAGTTTTGTTAATTGTAGTTACTGGGATTTTATGTTGCTATGTGGGTTTGGTGTTCTATTCTAATTCAAGGATTGCATGTTGTGATTTGAGTATTAATCTATGCTTGGATGTGCCATTAGAGGTGGATTTGAGGTGAAATCTGTAAATATGTTTGGGTTTGTAAAATTCTGGAATTTCTGAGAAGAGCAATTAAGAAACGGTTTTCTTTAGCTTATTATATCACATGTCTACTGCCCATATATTAAATTTCACTTGAAAACAAGGTTGTTTGATAATTATTTGTGATTTTACAAGAAAACTGTACAAATCTGTCAATTTGACAGATTCTGTGTTTGTCAGTTAGAAATTTCATAATAAATCCAATACTTGGAATTTGAGTGATTGGAATAATTTTCTGGAATCCTGGGATGTATATGTTCTTGATGGAATTATCCCCATGCAATTTTAGTAAATAAGGAATTGTGGGTACTGATCTAAAGTTACCTTCAAAACTATGCTGGCAGATTTGAGTCTTTTGTCTTGGTTGAATTTTATAATTTTTTATAAAGCTCAAATAGAACTGTAATTTTTAAGTAATGTACTAGACATATAATAGAACAAGTAAATGAAATATCAAGGAAATTGGATGGTGAATGGATAGTTAAATTCACTGTTCAAATGGACTGCCCTGTAGTGGGACAGAACCTTTATTTTGTCATTGGTTAAGAATTCCTTTGTAATTTTTGTGTGTTAGGCTCTGTATGCAGAGGGGTCTGCAGCTCATGCTGCTTGTTTTGTGTCAAGGATCTGATTGTATTCTCTTTTCTTTTGAAATAAAATGTCTCATTCATTGAACCGAAAAAAGTAATAATAATAATAATAATAATAATAAGCCCAACCTCAATACCTTGCTTCAGCCCATTGCACCGAACAACATGAAGTTGGTTTCCCTCTTTCCTTTTTCCCTCTAATGCAAGTTGATTCCTTTTCCCACTGAAGTGGTTTGATGCAATAATGGAACACTTTTGCCATGATGAGTTTACATTCTCTACTAATAATGTTCACATTATCACTCTGCAGAAGCAAATAGTGAAGGAGGGCCAAGTGCTTTGCTATATTGAACAGCTTGGTGGCGAGCTCCCAATTGAGGTTTGTGTCTTGACTTTCAAATTTTTATTTATTTGTGCAAGTGTTAAATGAGAGCAGTAGGGTATTCTACTTTTTCCATCCTCTGCCACCTCTTCTTTCTCTTCCCTTTCACTTTATGTCCAATATTTACTTTGCAATTCCTTGTTTATTTATGTTTCTACTTTTTAAGTGCGAGGAACTAAAAAAAAAAAAAAAAAAAAAATTTCGACGTTGCCCACCATTGTCAGTACTTCTTTTTTCATTATTGATTAGTTTCTTAGGGAGTCAATCAGATAAGCATAGCTTGTTTTCATTTATCGTATTGCTACCACTAAATTGAGTCTAGTTTTCTTTTCTTTCTTTTTTTGAACTTATTTTGTTGTGGACCATTTATCATAGGTCAATTTCATTGTGTTGTTCTTTTTTACTATTATAGGAACTTATAAATTCTCTTAATTTGTATGTAAGGCAATGTTGGTGTTCCGGATCAATAATCTCTAATTGGCCAAAGACCATCTGTTGCATCTCATCAATCAGAAAACTTGGGAGAATTCTAGTTTTGAGGATTAGTTGTACTAATTAGTTTTTTGAAACATTTATGTTCAAGTAAAGTGTTGTATTGAAATTATCAAATAATTTGAAACTTTTAATATTGTAATATTGTCTTAGTTTGTCCATTGTTTTGAACTCTTTAGACAATACCTTATTTGTGTTATACATATATGATGATGGTATTATAGATATTTGTTCTGTTCTAGTTTGGAATTTTGTATCGTATATTAGGAGAATCAAATCAGTGCAAAAGCAAAAAAAAAAAAAAAGATCTATAGAGGCGGTTTTCAAACCGCCTCAATAGACAACTTTCAAAAATAGATTTTTTTTTAAAATATTTTATCTATAGAGGCGGTTATATAACCGCCTCAATAGATAAATCTAGGGCGATTTTAAAACCTATTAGAGGCGGTTTGAAAACCGCCTCTATAGATCATATTACTTATAAATGTGGTTACAGATGATTTCTAGAGGCGGTTTTCTCTATAGGTTTTTCTATAGAGGTGGTTTTGAAAACTGCCTTTATAGAGCGTTTATGTCTATTGAGGCAGTACTTACAAAAGCACTTTTGAAATTTTTAGAGGCAGTTTGAAAACCGCCTCTATAGAGCATTCATGTCTATTGAGGCGGTTTGATAGTCTATTGAGGCGGTTTTGAGCTTTTCAAAACCGCCTCTATATGCTGATTTTTTTGTAGTGAATTGTGGCTTAATTGTCAAGCCATTTGTTCACAACAGTATAGCACTTCTTAGCATTTTTATTTTCTGGTATTGGTATGCGTTTTTCGGAAGCAAAGTGAGGTTGGGCTACGATACACAGCAATTCGTAGCATTGACCAAAGAGAAGACTAACAATATATCAAAGTTAGAAATTTACAATGTTTCAAAATAGTATTGAACATAGTTGTTAGTATAGTACGATATGCGAAATGTATCGAATCGTGTACAAAAAATATTGTATTATAAATGTGTACTGGAGATACTCATGAATTGTATGATACATACATGCGTATTGTATAAACATATGGCTTTAAATTGGGTTTTACAAAAAAATTTGCTTGGAATTAAGTCCAATAATTGTTTTTCACACAATATTGTTGGGCTATTTGGTTGAGCCATGTCCATGAGGTTTAGTTTTTGTTCTCTCATTCCCTACAAAATTTGGACCACACATTTGACATTTAACTTTCAGATTTCCTTTCTCCTTCTTTCCATGGACATGAAGAAGATGTCAAAGATGAGATGATTTTGCAAGATGATAGTAATATTGATTTGGACTATGGAGATGAATTTGATTAGGCAATATGGTGAGGGAAAAAAATTATTTTGGCTTATATATTATGTATTAATACTTTTACATTTGATCAATTAGATTTTCGATGTTATAAATATATTTTATTTGATTTATTTAATTAGTTTTGTTAAATATCATTGCATAAGTAATGATTAAATTAGTAATTATTTACATATGTTCCAAGTTTATAATAAATATACCATTTATCACTACAAAAAAAATGACTTTTTACAAGGGTCAAAACCCTCGAAATAAGTATTAAAAACCTTCGAAAAAGGTCATTTCGACGGTCAAGATGACCGTCGAAAGGCGTCGATAGAAACACCGTAAAAAAAGATGTTTCGACGGCCTATACAAAGGTTGAAGAAAGTATTTTATCTTTATCGATGGTCATAACCCTTGATAAAAAGGGTTATAACTCTCGATAAAGAGTGTTGGATACTTCACAAATATTACTTGTATCGAGGGTCACAACCCTCGAAATAAGTAATTTTGTTTTTATCGAGTCATAACCCTCAATAAAGGTTTTTTTTTATTTTTCTAAAAAAATTCATTGAGCAGGGACCTATACCAAATATACAAGCAATATACCACATTTGTACCAAAAATCTCATTACAATGCTTGACAAACTAGATTTTATACAACTTAAAAAAGCGTATGAAATCAAGTAAACAAAATTCAATATGGACTACTACAACAAATCCAATCAAGTTCAATGTGTAAATCAAGTCTAATTCTACTACAACAAATCCAATAAATCCAATCAAGTCCAAATATGTAAATCTAGTCAAGCTACTCGTGCGGTCTTCTTCTTTTTGCCGGCTTCTCGTGGGGTCATATAAACCATCATTTGCACCATGAGAGCTTCAACACGAATAGCTTGTTGCTCCATTTGAGTAGATCGTTCTTCTAACAAATCCTTGAGCTGAATGACTTGTTCCTCCAATAATTCGACTTTAGCATTGGCCTTTGCATTAACCTCCAAACGCATTTACTCTTTTTTTTTTTTATAGGTAATAGTAATTTATTAAGAAAGAACTCCAAATGCATAAAGCATGCACTCAAAGAAAGTTTTGACAAGCTAAACCACGTGAGCAGACTTTAGCAACAGAGACAACAAAGCAGGCAAAGTGATTAGGTTTACATCTAACCTGTGGGATTCCCGCATGTAATGCAGCAGCAGTAGTTCCACTAATTTTACACAAGGAGAGACAACAAAAAGCACATTGAGTACCTTGACTATTGCATATTTCAATAAGATGCTTAATGTCAATAAAACTCACAATAGAATATTCCTACCTTCCCCCATGATGAATTGCAACCGAACATTTTGGAAACAGCCACTTGTATGGCACGGAACTATTGACACGATAAAATTGATCCCAGGGAGGAAAACAATAATTAGAACCAACTCTATTAGAGTGATAAGAATCTACAAAAGGTACCACATTGTATATCGATGTGTACACTATCTATGATATAATGCCAAAAGTATTCGACAAGATTCAGAAAATAACTTCATATGTTAAGCTATGCTTTTGAATGAATGCTCAATCGTTGTTATACAACAGTATTTTAAGAGACATACCCATTGAAGCAAAAGAGGCGATTGTTAAAGAGAGAGCTGCAATCTTCACTGAGCTATCTTTGACTTAAACATGATGCTTCTACAGCAATCATATGGACAGCTGCATCTAAAGCTTTGTACATGCCTATTTTTTAACCAACAATTTGAATGGACCCCCAATAAAATAGTTGGGCTTAATTGATTATTTGGTTAATCAGCCCAATAAGCCCAGCCCATTAAAATACTCTAAACAACTTCCAATAAATTACTTGGGCCTATTTTTAAAGTGCTTTGACACTATTCTAGAAGCCCACAACCCGAAACATACAACCCAATCTACTAAAACACCCCATACAGCACCTAAAGAACCATCTAGGCCTATTTTTTAAGTGCCCCGGTACTGTTCACAAGCCCAAAGGAAACCCACATAAAACCCATGAATCCAAAGTATGCTTATAATATGATTATTGAGTTTAAACACTATTGGATTCATTGAGGAAGAAAGCTGGAGCCCAAATACTAATCAGCCTAGCACCTAAATAGCTGAAGATAGCTCATCCGTGGGCCCCAAGAAGTCAGAAACTGAAGTTGACTGCATAGCTGCTGGTGGTGGAGCCCACGCCATGTCCTATTTTACTAAAAAAGAGAAGAGTAGCAGCATGCCATCTTCTCCAACGTGACAAGAGCAGCTGAAACACCATTTTCAAATTATTCAAACATCTCCAGCTCATTCCAGCTCTACACTCCACCGGAAACCATGAGTTCTGGTACTGTTCACGCAGCAGACTTCTGCATAACAGCTCAAAGACTACTGTCAGCAACCAAGATGCATGGAAAATGGAGAAATGTGATAGAAAGCCGATAACCATGCCCATTGCGGTCCCAAAAGGACTCAGGGAGTAGCTCCCACGGTCCAGACTCGTGAGGAAGCTACTCATGTTGATCTGACTTGAGGAGTATGGTTTGGTGGAGGGGAGTGAGTCCCGAGATTTTGGTAGCCATTGAACTGCTGTCATTAGGTCTGCTGGGAGGCACAATAATGAGTTTATAGAAACCAAAGTCACAAGAGACATGCATAGCCTGACTTGTCATAGAAAACCAATCCATTAAGCATGAAAGGACTCTGAAAAAGCTATTTCAGAGGAGAAGAAGGCCTTACCCTGACATGAGGGAAGGACCATAATCATTTTTACTTATACAATACTCTCTTTGACAAAACATGTCATAGAGGGTTAATTTTGAAAGTTAAGGGGCTTAAGGGAAACCATAATCTCGGTTTTCCCATGAGTTTAAGCCACCTTAATCATTCCCATAAATAGGACTGATTGCATTCTTAATGCAACAGATCCAACAGATCCAAAAACCAGAAAACCAAAACAAGAACAATACACTCAAGAAAAAAGGCTTTCTCTAAAAAAAGCCAACTAGTTCACTTCCGTGATTCTCCAAGAGAGGACCTCGAGAAATAAGTGTTTTGCGGTCATTTCCAACTTAAAAATACCAATCAAAACCCAGAAATACAATCCCATCTGAAAAGATTAGGATTCATCACTTAACCCCTTTTTCCCCGGAAAAAGCTCTCCCGGCAGATGTCCGGGTCAAAATCCTAAAATGCCTTTATAAGGATCACAATGGTTTTCCACCACTGATTTAGCTTCACAAAAGGCTTAAACACATTTTTCTCTCACCCTTATGCATGTCTCATCGGGGCTGACTCTCTCCCACCAAGTCAACTCTCTTTAGTCTTAACAAGTTTATTATTTATCAGAAGTCTTACAGCAGATGTCACAAGAAGTATGGAAAGTTTACATTTTAATCATTTTGATTAAGGTTATTTTGTTTCAAGTTCGATCCAGCTAAGGAACAGTAAGAGGCTCGGCCCAATAATTGTTCTTTGGATTTCTCATCGGCAATATCACCTTGGTAAGACTTCTTGGTCCTTGTTCTCATTTTACTTGGGTTTCCATGATCTTGGCTTTCAATTATTTTTGGAAGATGCCCCATTAGCCCTTGGGTCGAGCTTTGGGCCCTTGGTTGAATTTTGGGTTCGACTACCCCCCTTTAAGATTCAAGTCCATGTCGTGATCGCCCTCGGCACGTCACATGACACCATCACAAAAACACCCCTCACAAGCTTCAAAGCCAGCTGTGAAGAGAATAAATCTGTAACTTGTGATCTCTATAACAGTTTGAAGTACACGAAGAAATGCTTGAGGATTTTTTAGAAAACCCATACTGCAAACAGAAAAGGCAAACTCAGTCAAGAAAGAAAATAAGGCTAAATCCATACCTTTTATACAAAATTAGTGAACAAATTAGAAACTGGTATTAGTATGTTTATAGTTAAAGAAACAAATTCATTGATGATGAGGAAATTTACTAAACAAGGATGTCATAAAACTGAATCATCAATGAAGAGTAAACTAATCATCATCCTAGCACACTCTTACTTGTTTAACTATACTGTCCACTTGCTTACAAAAAATCTTTTATCTCATCTCTTGCAGCGAAACAAAAATAAATAAGAAAAGAACATTGAAAAAAAATTAGCCTCACTAACTCAGGTGTTAGACTTCTGATTTTCAAACTGCCATATGAACTGGCACCATGGAATACACAAGCAACAAGGCTTGAGAATTTCAACTAATGCTTGAGAAGAAGAAACATACACTTTTTTTTTCAGTGTTACATCATAGTAGAAATTGTGTTGATCTCTTTTTTCTTAATTTCTTATCTTTTATACACACACAGAGAGATTGTATATGAAACTCATGACTTACATTAATAGGGGAGATGGAGGCCTATCATGCCACGTGGGAAGACCTGTTACTGGATCCTGAGTTCAAGAAAGAAGCACTTGGATGAGTTTAAACAGAAAGCCAGAGAAGCCATGTACCTCCAGAGAGTACAAGTGTACAGAAACATTTCAACTGAGCAGTTTAACTTTCTATGCTTCTTTACTTACTCTTCTTTTTTTTTTCTTTTTCATTTTTAAGTACTGCTATATTCTGTTTCATGAATAACCCTTCAAATAATAGTTTTGTTTTACGAATGACTGAGTTGTAGCTATATAATGTATCAAATATATAAATGAATCCTGTGTAGAAAGCACCAACCGTAAAAGGGCATGGACCCAGATTCAAATCATCACACCTCCAAGATCCCCAACTATCCGTGAAAAGGGGCCACATCCAATGAATGACATCTTTCCAACAAACCTATGGGCATAGAGGTACAAGAAACATTAAATATACCAAATAGCAAACAGAAAATATGTCTACTTGTTATTGATGTCTTTGCTGTCAATGAAATTGCACATCATGTAACTTACGGAAATTTCTTTTATATAAAAAATATACTAGTGTATGAGTACCTTGTTAGTGGGAGCTTCCTGGAGATATCTAGAGGAAGTTCTTTTTTAAAGTGGCGCTCAAATGATGAAGGCGCACTGCACAGTAAAAAAAAAAAAAAAGTAAATCCTGACCAATTCCTCATAATCCAAGCCTCTCAAAACATTAAATTAAAGCTCTACTTAAATCAAATTAGGCACGAAAATTAACTTTACCTCCGTCCCATGGGGTGTCATCAGGCCTGCAATTCAACCAACGGATAGCATAAGTACAACCGAATCAGATCTATACTCAGAAAATACACAATACAAAAGCACAAGGAAAATAAATGGAAACAAATGAATATTGTTTTGAATTGCAACATACCCAAATATAACAGCATTCCAAAGCATAATGTTGTTATCCTGAGGAGCACCACTGATGCCTGCAGGAGGATCTTGCTGCAACCTCTTAAAATCCCTCATCAATCGTTTCCTCATAGGAGTCGACATCCTCACCGCCTATAAATTCAACCCGCACAAATACCACTCAGTAATTCTCATACAAGAGCAACCATTTTATTGTATTTAAATTCATATAAAATCCATGACAGAACTTAGAAATAAACTCAATTATGGAAAAATCTTAGAAAATAATAAGGAAAGAGCAGAGTTTACCAAAATAACTTGTGATGAAGTTGGAATATCAAATAAAATAACAACAAAAAAGTAATTCTGATCACATAGCCAAAAAAGTACCAATCTATTAAACACAGAGTCAAATGCAAGCAGGATCAGACAATGATTACTAGGAAGCCCCTATCAAGGTAACAAGTAACCTAGTAATTTTACAAAATGTGAGAATACTTAGAAGATGCTGATGTTGTATATAACAATCCACGACATCAACATATGTTTAGCAATGTTTTTCTTTGGTTAAAACCTCAACATTGACAGATCATGATGGTTACTCTTCCTTGACCTTTGCTGCATTGCAGACTAAATGATATCTAGTACATAACAGAATGTATTTACGTACGTGTAGGCTTTGTGTTCTAGTCTAGTAGTAAATGGATAAATGGGGTTGATGTCCATCATATATTCAAATATTAGCACAAATTAATCTGCAAAATAACATATCCAGGTTTATCAACTAAATCAATGTAATATTTGCAAATGCCACCATAAAAGGATGGCAATGTTCTTTGTAATTCTACAATGGGTTGGCCAATAGAATAGTCCCTGCACAATCTCAATGTTCCAAGAAATTTTGAATGCCAATTAGGGACTATCACATTGCAGTTATCAAAAGGGCAAAAAAAAAAAAAAATTTACTAAAATCCAAATTGAGATAGGGGAAAGAGAGAGAGCAAGAAATGTAGTAGTTTAACAGTTAATCATAGGACTTTATGATTTCTAGAATGACTTTTAAGTATAAAGAGAAGAACCCCAAATGAGTTTTTCTTTTTTTAAATGAGAATTGACCACAAAAACCACAATGAAAAGATATGCTCACAATAATTGCAGAGATTATGTCTTGGAGAAAAGAAAAAACTTTCTAGAACATAGAATTACAGAATTTCCATTACTAGAAAACCCAAGAAACAATAACTTCCACTCTACAATCAAAGGAAAGAAAATTGGAAGCTTACAGAGAAGAGCAACTGAGTGACTGGCACCAGCAGAGATGAGAAGAAACTGACAAAGTGGAGCAGTAACTTCTGCACTAACACTCACACTCTCCTCTGCCATTTCTTATGGCTCCAATCTGGTTTCTTTCTTTTCCCTCGACTTCAAACTACCCCTTTTTATGTTTTCGAGGAAAAAGACAAAAACACATAGCTTAAAACTAAACTAGTCTCTGCATACTGCCTCAAGGTATCCTTTATCATATTTGGAGGGCAACTGCCACAGTTATAAGCAAAAAATGTTAACGGTGGTGAAATTTCAAATGTGTGAAACTTGAATCCTTATCCTCCGATAGTAACATAAATTACTCTAAGATGCAGCATTTCCCTATCTGAAAGTTCAAACGCAGAGCCCACCAAAGAGACAGGTAAGATGACTGAAAACAAAAATGTAAGCAAAATAAAGACTTCAAGAGAAACCAGCAACTAATTCAAACTGCAACTTTTATATTAATGCAATCCTTTCAATTTTATAGTTGGAGAACGATGTTTTCCTGTCCCCTAGTCACTTTTTTTAAATTTGATAATCTCTTGTCCCCTAGCCACTTGTGTCACTATTGGACAACAGTCACATGGAAAAATGGAAAATACAATGGACCATTCATAAAAGCATTTGTTAGCCATATTCTTACAGAAAAAGATGACCTCGTCACCCTTCTTTGTTCGGTTCAAGATATCATCATACTTCAGAAGAAGATGATCTCATCAACTTCAAGAAAGTTTCACCCTTATGAATAAATGCTAGAGAACTTGAAAGCTTATACAGGATTAAGAGTATTAGCAACGTAATCCCGTAACATAAATATACCGATACAATGTAGAACAGAACAACAGCTATATGAACTTAGCATGGAGCAATAAAGTACATGATACAGTAATTGCCTATATCTGCATGATGTCTCAAAGTTTCAAGAAAAAATTCTCTAAAATACACTAGTATTAATAAGCTAGAGAAAAGTAGAGTTGTACCTAGAAAAAGTGAAAAAGTAATCCTTTGAAAAGTTGTACTAATTTGCTAAATAGGATTAAATACTAATTGTATGAAATCATCACTAATCTTTGCAATTTCAATTAGATTCTTACTTTGTCAAAAAAAGATGTAGAGGTTATGCTATTTACAGAGTACAAACAAACACATCACTACAGTTGTTTATCACATTTTTAATCAACTCAACAGTTCCTATTTTCTTTTCCTAAGTTTTCTCAGCAACCAAACAAATACAAGAATTAAACAAATGCATAGGCATTTTCAGATTAGAAAATGAAGGATAATGAAAAGTTAGAGAGAGAGAGAGAATAATTACCTGTGGCTAGAGATTTGAGGGAGATCTTCAGTCGGCTTTGCTAGCAGTCGAATCGGTCGATCTCACAGTTTTCCAATCGGCTTTGTTGAATCTAATGCGAGAATTTGAGCGTGAAAAGGTATTTCAATTTTGGGGGTTTTGACGAATTGGGGGTTTTGAAGATTTGGGGGTTTTGTACGAAAATCTTTTACAAAACCAAAAAAAGATGGAGTTCGAAGTTGGAACTTACAGTCGTAGAGTTCGATGGAGTGAGCGATGAGAGGTGGAGCCGTGGAGGAGAGCTGCAAGAGCTGATCGCAACCCGAAATTGGAAAGTCACCTGTGGAGCGAGGACAATACCATTGCGTATGGCTGATCGCAATCCTTAACTATGGTTAGGGTTTCGTATTCCTATTCCATGAGAGATCTCTCTGGTGCGAGGAGAAGATCTGGTGTGGATAAATTCCTATTCCATGAGAATTTGAGTGTGAATTTGGATTTGGGGGATTTGTTTTTTTATGCTTATTTCGAAGGTATTTTTGGCCGTTGAAATAGCTCGGTTAAAAAAAATGCATATTTCGAAGGTTGCTGTTAAAAGAGGTGAAAATATAATTTTTTTAATGATTATTTCAACGGTTCTATTAGTGACCGTCGAAATAGATTAAATGTATAATTCACCCCTATGACTTGCCGCACAAAATTATATGGTTTTTTTGTAGTGTATATATGTATATCTATAATTTTTAATAAATTTTATCAGGTGTTTGTATATATTACAATACACAATACAAAAAAAATGAAAAATCGATTTGATTCACGTTTTGACACCTATGATATTGAGGATGATTAATTACAAGGAGCAAAAAGAACGTGCCCACATTGAGCAACAACTTTAAAAAGCACTTTATAGAAATTTAGTTAAGAAAAATAATTAATGAGGTCTACAATGTTTACACATGTGCCTCAAGAAAATCTTCCCGTTCTATTTTACATAATTAGTTAATTACCTTATGCAATGAAAGATGGTGCTATCTCAACCAAAAACATGTTTGATTTCAATTAAAATTCTTTAGGTTACATTTGGATTTGAGGGCATAACATAAGAGGATTTTGAAGAATAATACATAGATTTGAGATTTAATCAATCTATCATAACGAAAACACTTATAATGTTGTAGATTTGTTTTTGAGTAAAATCGCTAGAAATTTACAAAAAAAAAATCGCTAGAAATAATATTATAGATTTGAAATGACATTTTACATCTAATTATTTCAAATTCACATATTAATAAAACTATAAATCAATTTTAAATTTTAAATTATTTTATAATTTCATCGAAATTTTTTTTTTTTCCTTTCATCTTCGACACCGTTTGTATAGAAATTATTGTTAAACTTAGTGTTGCATTCAACCCACCATGCAACCTGGCCCAATTTAATCTAATTTAATGCCTTACAAGTTGGTTTTTATGGTTTGATGGGTTGGGTTGAGTTCTATTTAATTTAAAAATAAACTTGGATTGGATTAGGTTAAAGGTTGACAAGATTTTCAACCAAAGTAATGAAATCCAATCCATACTATTAATAGTTTAAGAAATATATGTAGTTTAAATTTATTTCAATTTAGGATTAAATATACTATTAGTCCCTAACATTAACTCAAGTTACACGTTTGGTTCCTAACATTTAAAATGTACAGAAATAATCTCTAATGTTTCAAAATTGTGTACCATTAGTCCTTACGTTAGTTTCCGTTAACTTTGTGTATACGTGACTAACGGATTGATGACGTGATCAATTTTTAATTGAGCTGACATTTTTTTTTTTTTCATTTACAATTAGAATGTGATATGACATATCCATTTAAAATCAAATAAAATCCACCCAACCAACCCACCAACCCAATTGTCTGATTAAAAAGCCACTTGGGTATTCGGCTTAGTGATAATCCCCTCCCCAAAAAGCCCCCCTTTAAGAGGGTGTGGGTTTGATCCCCGGGATCTTCAAAATATACGTGTGTGTGAGTTTAGATTAGAATTTCTATCATATCTCAAAAAAAAAAAAAAAAAAAAAAAAAAAAAAATCCTAAAATTAAACTTGAATCTAAGGGATTCTCACTGTAGACAATTTCTGAAGATACTTCTTAATTTAAATTTAGCCTGCGGTCTATTGAGCCGACACTGTAAAATCCAATAGCATTGATTCAAGAATTGTGTAATTCAATCACTTAAAAAAATGAGTTCATATCATTCGTGTTTGAAGTTATTGTAAATTTGTAACGTATATGGAGAGTTTGTGGCACATTGTACATGATCTGAATCAGATAGTTCTTTTCAAAACAAAATAGCGTAAGTAACATATCCTTTATCCAAAACGACATCAAATGACTGGAACATCCTCACTCCCATAAGAATAAACACACTGTCCAAGTTAAGTTCAACCAAAGACAATCAATTATAAAAAAAAAGAGAGAATTATTATTATTATATTATTGTGGTTCTCATGAATAACAAGAGAGAAAGAATTATTATTATATATGTCTCTAACTTTCCTCCATAATGATGAAACCAGGTACTAAAGTACATCAAGGGACTTTTTCCGTCCCAAAATAGTAGTAGTTTTTTTTTTTTTTGACATCATCACAAAATATATGTTTTTTATTTATTTTTTATTTTTAATTATAAATAAAATAAAATCAGCTATTCATTTCAATTTTCATATTATCTTTAGCTTTAAATCCATTTAATTGAAACATGAATCCATCTTAAGAAAATTGTCACATTATATTATTTTATTAAAGTAGAATGTATCATTTACAAACTATCACTTATTTTGGGATGAAGGGAGTGTACAAATAAAGAGTAGTACTTTGCTAGGCACTAGGAAGTAGTAACTCATACAATATATTAATTAAGTTGACAAACATTGAATAACCTACACATATTTTTTGAACTTCAGCCAGCGTTACTCACTTGAACTAGAAACATTAATTTAGGTTTCCCAAAGAAGTTCCACTTATGTCTTGTGCACATAACAAGAAATAAATGCATTAAATATTGTATCAATTATATAGGTCCATCAATACACAGATCCTTACTCTCCAATATAGTACCATATCTAAGTCTCTCACCTTGAAGGAAGGTTAGGGTTTGTGACAAATTGGCCGCTTGATAATGGTGACAATGATGATGCTGATGAACATGAAGCTGATGATAAGGATGATGATGGCATTGATGACATGATGGTATCAATGTACTCCACTTTGATTGTTGGGCACTTGTGGATCATGTGGGTAATTGCACCCAGCTGGAAAATATGGGAGTCTAGCAAGTGGGTCAAGTTCTTGTGAAGCACATGAATAAGGCATGCCACAACAATTACAACTAATATTATTCTCACAAGGTTTTGGCATGGTGGGAATTGTTAATGGATCCTCATAATGCTGTGCTGTGATACTTGGACCAATAAGTTTATCACAATTATAATTTTGGTGTGCTTGATTGGGATCAAGTTGATCATGTGGTTGATAGCCTAATGACCATAGTGGGTCACAAGAAAAAGAATTTGTTGGTGGTACCATTGGGGGTGGAAAGTGAACCAAATTGGTACCATAATTATTGGTGTGCTCTAATTTAAGATCAGCATGATCAAAGCCTTGTAACATTGGGGTTGGAGTGGGAAGGTATAGTTGGTCATGTTGAGAGCTTAGAATCCAATTAGGGTTTGCATTTAGAGAGAAAAAACCTTCTTCACAATTACCATTGTAGTGCATATCAGGAAAGGTAGCTATACCAGTTGGAACAACCTCATGAGAAATGAGCTTCTTTTTTATGCTTGAATTCCAAAAATTCTTAACCTCATTATCTGTTCTTCCTGGTAAGTGCTTGGCTATCTGAGCCCACCTGTCCAAAAATGACAAAAAGTTCTCTCTTGCATGAAAAAATGATATACATGATGAGGGTCATGATGAAGATAATAATGATAAGAAGAAGAAGAAACTACTTGTTTCCTAGAATGCTATGGAGCTCAATGATGAGGGCTGCTTCTTGGGAAGAGAAGCTTCCACGTTTTAAGTCAGGCCTGAGATAATTTATCCATCTTAGTCTGCAGCTCTTTCCACATCTCTGTAGGCCTGCAATTCATAGAATCCATACAAGAAAAAAGAAAATTTGAGAAACAATTAATAGCAAGGATAAACTTGCAAAGATCTAGAGGAAGCAATAGTAGGAATGTATGAAAGCTAATGCAACTGAAATGATTGGGTACTGGAAGAGTTTTGGATCCACACACTCGATAACAAAATGAAATTAAATAAAATAAAGATGAGAGAGAGAGGGTAGTGATAATGTTACCAGCAAGTTTTGGAACAGAGCTCCAGCAACCATGGCCATATGTTGAAATGTAGTTGATAAGTTTCTTATCTTCCTCCGGTGACCAAAGGCCCCTCTTCACCTTCTGCTTGTTGCAACATGAGTGATGTCCCATCTTGCTCTTTAAAAGCAGTATTAGTGCAGCCAATGACAAATCATAAATAAGTACTGGGAAATTAGTTTAAAAAGATCAAAATGATCAGAGAGAGAAAAATGGGAATAAAGAAAGGTAGCTCTAGCTCTAGCTCTTGCTAGCCCTAGCCAGGAGAGGTTTACGTCAAAAATTGATGCTGCAGGCCATCACAACCACAGGATTTGTCTTACACATTGGCTGGTTGAGTTGTGGCTGATGTGTTTTTTTAATGACTTGGCATTTTATCATTTATCTAATGAAAAATGCTACCGATACAATATTTTCACAATAAAACTGAGTTGACAGGTTTTTATTAGTTCTTATCTGAACCCACCAATTATAATACTTTATTATTTGCCATTCATAACTTGACAACTCATCATTGTTATGAAATTATTGTAAAAATGTTATGTCCGTAATATTATTGTTATCTAATTGGTAACATTGCAAGAATTGCATAGCCAAGTGATATGCTTCTAGATAAAATGTATTGCAAGTTGTGACAGAAGTAACTTAATTTAATGGCAATTTAAGCAATAATGTAATCTTTTCAGTTACTTATATAACGATAATAAATGATTTTTAAAATTTTCATTTCTAGCGAAGCATCTCATTGGCCGAACAACAAAAGCTAGAATAAAATAAGAGGTCAGTTTCAACAAAAGTTCCGTATTGGATTTAACGAGGCTTATTCTTTGTGAGTGGTCATCAAATGGAAAGTGTTATGAACTAATTAAGCATGAATGAGTGCTCAACCACTCCTATCACATTGCTTAACCACTCCTATCAATATCTTAACCACTCTTATTATCTAATAAATATATATATAGATATATATATATATATATATATATATATAGTGATTAGATAATAGAAGTGATTAAGATATTGATAGGAGTGGTTAAGCAATGTGATAGGAGTGGTTGAGCACTCATTAATGCTTAATTAGTTCATAACACTTTCCATTTGATGGAAAATATGTGATTCCATCTAGCTTGGACTTATTGAGAATGGCAATAATGAGATTTAGTGCAAGGTGATCAGCTATAGTTGATTGGTTGTGATTGCATGGGAGTGGTGATATGGTCTAAATCATGAATTCATGATTGGATATTAAACTATAAAAATTTCCCAAAACTTTGTCCCTAGTGAGAAAACGGTTCTCATTCTCTAGCGCTGTCCTTTGGTTCAAAGCTAGGTAGGTACTAAGAATGAAGTAGATCTCCCTTCACTTAGAAGAAATCAATTTTTTTTTTTCTTCTTCTAGTTGGGTATTGATGGGAATATTTTACAACTTTTCCCCAAGTCCGAGATGAAGGCCTTCCATCCATTTGAGAGTGACGACCTTCTGTTTCCTAAGCTGAATGACGACCTTCAACGTCAGAAGGAAGGCCTTCGCGTCCCCCAGAACGACTGACACCCTTCCACCCGTGAACAACCTTCCAGTCATCTGGTTATGACTCATCACTTATCTTCTTCGAGAATCCACCGAGACAACTCCTCCAGCTGGTCGCATGCCTCGCACAGATGTTCCCCAGCGCGAACTTAGGGGGTTAACGCCCCACGACATCACTCAGCACTACGCTTCGGAGCGGGTAACGGCCTTCCAGATGGAGGGTCACCAGCTCACCACGTGTCTTCCGATCCGACGGATCCTAGAAGGCCACGTGGTCGGACCAGAAGGTATAAGAAACTCTTCTCTCTCCTATTCTCAGCATGAACAATATGCTAAAACACCAGATTACTCTCTCTGCATATTTTTCTGGTGAACTCCGACTAACAAAAGCATCGGAGCCTCCTAGGCCGGCCCCAAACCGGTGCCCACTCCGATCATTCTTTTGTCCCTTGCAGGTCTTCCGCTCCTCGGCTCGCTTGATGGCAGTCAACTGATTCTCCAGCAACTTCAGTTCTTGGCTAGCTGTGCAACTGTTGATATGAAGATGCGAACTTCGGTCATTTCCATGGAGATGCAGATTTCAGACATCAACAGTTGGCGCCGTCTGTGGGAAGTACGACTTCTCCTCTTACAAATTGCATAGCTTGCCAAACTTCTTTCTTAGCCTTCAAAGACGAGAAACGAACACCGCTACGGTGTAGAACGTCGCCCGATCTATTGATCCCCGGCGAAATTTTCATCATCAGAGCTGTGACGCCCTTCCACGCGCCGTCGAAAAGAAGACCTTCCTTTCCACGCGCCGGCGGAGTGACGACCTTCCTTCCTCACCTTCCGACGCGCTTCGATGCGCCATGGCGGAGACGCGCGTCGACCTTCCTTTCCACGCGCCGGCGGAGTAACGACCTTCCTCTTCACGCGCTTCCATGCGCCGGCGGAGTGACGACCTTCCTATCCATGTGCAACCTCTTCCGAGACGGGAAACAAACACCACTACGGTGTAGAACGTCGCCCGATCTATCGATCCCCGGCGAAATTTTCATCATCAGAGCTGTGACGCTCTTCCACGCGCCGTCGGAAAGAAGACCTTTCTTTCCACGCGCCGGCGGAGTGACGACCTTCCTCTTCACGCCCTTCCACGCGCCGGCGGAGTGACGACCTTCCTTTTCACGTGTCTTCATGTGCTCGCCACGTGCCTGTATGTGCCAACACGTGTCAAGCTCACGCCAACATGCTGCAAGCACATGCCATGTGCCACGTATCATGCCCTTATGATGCCACATTAGCATCCTTATTAGCCCTGATTGCAACGTCATCCGTGTGAGCATGAACTGTAAAAAAAAAAAAATTATGACGACCTTCCAGCCCCGCCTAGAAGGAAAAGGAAGATAGATACATGGCCCTTTGCAGGGACGGTCTTCCAACTTCTACAGAAAAGTGAGTCGAAGACATGATCCTTCCAACGACGGTCTTCCAAGTTCCTTAGTGAAGTGAAGACCTTCAACAATTTTCAGGGCTTCTAGCCCCGCCTCGAAGCTATGTCTCTTTCACCCTACTCCTCTTTTACGTATTCTCTTTTCATTAGAAAGATGATAAACAATAAATTAATCGAGCCTGTACTTAATATGTTTGTTATACACTAACAAATAAAAGGGAAATACTCGACCTCAAATAAAATATAGAAATCACATGAATATTTCTATATATATACATATGTGTGTTACTGTAACTTTTAAGGATGAGAAATCTTGAAATGTCTATGTCTACGTTTGGAAGGTCTATAAGACCAGCTTAATGTCCTTGAGCTAAAGTTGGCAGCGTTGTTTTACAACACAATTTAAAGTTACATTTTCCACGTGAGAATTATAACTCTTTGCATACACACAAATAATTGAAATAAGCTTTCACACAGGACTAATTATCTCAAATGAAATTACTTGTAATGTAATTGTTCAATTCGGATAGATAATTGATGATGCAAAATCACAGTGTTCATTAATTGAGATATTGTCATCTATATGCTTACTTAGACGATCTATCCATCGTTTTTTCTCCACAATTATTGCAAACTAGATTATTGCAAACCGGATTATTGCATAGATGGACGACCGTCCATCCATTATATGCAATTTTGTGTTTGACTGGATTAAAGCATGATGTCATCTTTTCTCATGTCATATTGGGCATTATGACCCCAAAATGTATATATATATATATATTCGATTTGTTTATTCAGATCATTGGTAATCTCGCAACAAAGATGAGCTCTATAGAGAAGGGCCACAACAGAGATCAGTCTAACTTGCACCATGATTAAGGTTTAAGGATCTACTCCTACTGTAGCTCCTATAAGCATCAAAGAGCTGAGGTCTAAGGACCTATTTCTACAAGCATGTGGCTTCTATAAGCCTTTCAAAGTAGACCTATATGACAGCTATGCATACGAACACAAGGTTGGACACCCATATGACGGGTGAAATAATTCTTCCAATATGCATGTTACTTTGTGCAAATGGTGGATAAAGACTGCTCAGATCTCCCAAAACTTAAGAAAACCGAGAGACAAATACTATTATTTCTATGGGGACTAGAGCCCTAACATCGAAGATTGTTTTGCCCTCAAAAAGAAAATCAAAGAGCTTATTAAGCAAGGAAGATTGCAAAGATTTTTAGGAAGGGACAAAAGAGAAGACCGTCAAGAATGTCCCTTCTCTACCTACTATCAAGTGAGACACCCAAGGGGTGCATCCAGAGAAGAAGACCGTCAAGAGTGTCCCTTCTCTACCTATTATCAAGTAAGACACCTAAGGGGTGCATCCAGAGAAGAAGACCGTCAAGAATGTCCCTTCTCTACCTACTATCAAGTGAGACACCCAAGGGGTGCATCCAGAGAAGAAGACCGTCAAGAGTGTCCCTTCTCTACCTATTATTAAGCGAGACACCCAAGGGGTGCATTTAGAGAAGAAGCCCGTCAAGGACATTCCGCTACATATTATGGTTAATTGTGGGATTCATCGGCAGACGGCCGTCAACAACACAGTATACACCACAATATGAGAAATCCACTTTTTGCTTAGCACAGAGGAACAGAAACAGGAGGCAAGAGGATAGGAGTGGACGGGGATTTAATGAGAGGTTCAACAGCTTTACTCCTCTCAACGCTCCTGTAGACCACATCTTCATGCAAATAAGGACTGACCCGGTTTTGAAATGGCCAGGCAAGCTGTTGACGGACCCTGACAAAAGGCCGAGAGACAAGTACTGCCGTTTTCATAGAGACCACGGCCACAACACAGAAGATTGCTACGACCTGAAGAGACAAATCGAGGAACTGATCAAGCAAGGAAATTTGCCGAGATTTATTGAAAAAGGTCAGAGAGAAGGCCGTCCCCAGGGAGCCCGTCAACAACGACCTCTAGGGGAAGCGCCTCCAAGACCCCCACTGGGAGAAATTCACGTGATCACCAGAGGAATGGCAGCAGGTGGAACCTCCCGTTCCTCACGAAAGGCTTACGCTCGCCAAATACATAATGTGCTCGTCACGCAGAAAAGCAACAAGAAACCGAGGGTGGAAGACCTTCCTATTACATTTACAGAAGAAGACGCCTGCAAAGTCTTCCACCCCCATGATGACGCGTTGGTTGTCACAATGGAGATCGCTGGCTATTCCACCAGACGGGTTTTGATTGACAATGGCAGCTCTGCGGATATCGTATATTTGACGGCCTTTCAGCAAATGAAAATTGATAAGGATCAGCTGCAACCCATCGAAACCCCTTTAGTCGGTTTTGCAGGCACCAGTATCCACCTACTTGGAGTGACTTCCCTTCAGATCACTGCAGGTACCTATCCGAAACAAGCTACCAAGAAGGTCGATTTTTTAGTAGTAGATTGCCCTTCTGCCTACAATGTGATAATCGGACGCCCTACTCTGAACCGCCTTCGAGCTGTCACTTTAACATACCACCTCCTAGTTCGTTTTCCAACAGAAAATGGGATAGGGGAGATGAAGGGAGATCAAGCAATGGCCAGAAAATGTTACTTAACCTCTGTAAGCACAGAGCAGGTCCACCAAACGCTGATCGTGGAAGAACGGCAAAATACTGCCGAACCAACCGAAGAATTAGAAGAGATCGTATTGATAGAAGGCAACAAAAAAAAAAAAGACGACAAGGATAGGAACTTCTATGACAAAAGAGATACGGGATTTGATAGTAAGTTTCTTGAGGAAAAATGCCGATGTCTTTGCTTGGAGCCATGATGACATGCCAAGCATCAGCACCAACGTAATAACCCACAAGCTGAATGTCAACCCTTCCACAACCCCCGTCAAACAGAAGAGACGAGTCTTCGCCCCGGAAAGAAACGCAGCTGTGGTGGAAGAGGTCGACAAGTTATTGAAGGCAGGCTTCATAAGGGAGGTTTATTACCCAGAATGGCTCGCCAATGTTGTAATGGTTAAAAAGTCCACGGGAAAATGGCGAATATGTGTGGACTTCACAGATTTAAACAAGGCATGTCCCAAGGACAGCTATCCCCTTCCACGAATAGACCAACGAGTGGACTCCACTGCTGGACACAAGTTACTCAGCTTCATGGACGCCTTTTCTGGCTACAATCAGATTCAGATGACAGAAGAGGACCAAGAAAAGACGGCCTTCATCACAAGTAGAGGCCTCTTCTGTTACAAGGCAATGCCCTTCGGCCTAAAAAATACTGGGGCCACCTACCAGAAATTGGTGAACAAGATGTTCCATGATCAAATAGGGAGAAACGTGGAAGTATACGTAGATGACATGCTGGTGAAGAGCAAAAAGGATGAAAACCATCTCGCTGATTTAAAAGAAACCTTCCAGGCACTAAGAAGGTACAACATGAAGCTAAACCCTGCAAAGTGTGTCTTCGGAGTCTCCTCCGGCAAGTTTCTCGGTTTTATGGTGTTGCAACACGGGATAGAAGCCAACCCAGATAAGATTAAGGCCATCCTAGAAATGAGTCCTCCGAAGACCGTCAAAGAGGTTCAAAGCTTGACAGGGAAGGCAGCCGCCCTGAATAGGTTCGTTTCAAGATCTACGGACAAATGCCTCCCCTTCTTTAGAACCCTCAGTAAGGCCTTCCAGTGGACAGAAGAATGCCAGAAGGCGTTTGAAGAATTGAAGGTCTACTTATCCTCCCCACCGTTACTCAGCTCTTCCTAGATGGGTGAGGAACTATATTTGTACTTGGCTGTATCGGCTTCCGCAGTCAGTTCTGCGCTAATCCGCGAGGAAGAGCGCATTCAAAAGCCTGTCTACTACACCAGTAGGGCCTTGAGGAGAGCCGAAGAAAGATATTCTAACATGGAAAAATTAGCTTTTGCCTTGCTGATTTCGTCAAGAAAGCTTAGACCATACTTCCAGTCCCATCCGATAATAGTTCTAACTGACTATCCCCTCAGGAAGGCCATGAATAAGCTAGATGCGGCTGGAAGACTGATACAGTGGTCCATAGAAATGAGTGAATTTCATATCGACTACCGCCCACGCACTGCGATAAAGGCCCAAGCCTTGGCCGATTTCATTGCGGAATTCACTCAACCATGGAAAGATGAAGGGGAACCAGAAGAAGGTGAGGCCTGGACGGTAAATATAGACGGATCATCTACTAAGGAAATGAGTGGGGCTGGAGTAGTCCTTATCTCTCTTGAGAAGGATAAATTCGAGTATGCACTTCAGTTAATTCCGTGCCAACGAGGCGGAGTATGAAGCCCTTCTAGCCAGACTAAAATTATCAGAGAGTATAGGAATCAAGAACCTGACCATCAAAAGCGATTCTCAGTTAATCGTAGGGCAAGTCAAAGGAAAGTAGAATTGTTTCAAATTCCAAGGGAAGAAAATGAAGCTGCCGACTGTCTAGCCAGGTTGGCGTCATCAGGGGTAGAAATAGATGGCTTCATCGAAATCCAAGGAAGACCTTCCACAGAAGAAGCAATAGTCAATTCCATCACAATCAACACGACATGGATGTTACCCATAATCCGCTATCTCAAAGAAGGGACACTTCTTGCAGATAAGACAGAAGCACACAAGCTCCGAATACGAGCTTCTCGCTTCCAATTGCTGAGGGGCATCCTTTACAAGATGGGTTTTTCCCGACCCCACCTTAGATGTTTGTCGCCAGAAGAAGCGAATTACGTCATCAGGGAGGTCCATGAAGGGGTTTGTGGAAATCATTCAGGGGCAAGATCTTTGGCACACAAGCTCACAAGAGCAGGCTATTACTGGTCGTTCCTTCTACATGATGCCACCCAATATGTGAAAGCTTGCGACAAGTGCCAACTCTTTGCTAACGTCCCCAGAGTACCGCCGGAGGAAATCACACCCATAACCTTACCTTGGCCCTTCGCACAATGGGGACCAGATATTATGGGTCCATTTCCGGTCGGGACAAAACAAGCAAAATTCTTGGTAGTCGCGATTGACTACTTTACTAAATGGGTGGAGGTAGAACCCTCAGCAACCATCTCAGAGAAGAATGTCAAAGGTTTCGTCTGGAAGGCCGTCATCTGTCGATTTGGGATCCCACGAGTCCTGATTTCCGACAATGGAAAGTAATCTGACAACGAACCCTTTAGAGAGTTATGTAGTCAATTGAACATAAAGAACCACTATTCGTCCCCCAGACATCCACAGCCCAATGGCCAAGTTGAAATTACAAACCGGACCTTACTTAAACAGATTAAGACCCGGCTTGAAGGGGCAAAGAGTAAGTGGGTGGAAGAGCTTCCAAGTGTATTGTGGGCATACAGAACCACTGTCAGAATTCCAACAAAAGAAACTCCCTTCAAGCTAACTTCTGGTACAGAGGCCATTATCCTCGTTGAAATCGGGCTAACCACCCTAAGGACGACCTTCCACAAAGAAGAAGAAAATGAAGGGCAACTTTGTTTGAACCTTGATCTCTTAGATGAAACAAGGGAAAAAGCAGCACAAAGAATTGCACTTTACCAAGGAAAGATGGCCAGATATTATAATACCAAGGTAAAGCTCCGACGCTTTGAAGTCGGTGACTGGGTCCGAAGGAAGGTCACCCAAGCAACTAAGGACTCGTCACAGGGAAAGTTAGGCCCCAATTGGGAAGGTCCTTACAAGATCATCCAGTATTACCGAAGGGGTACCTATCATCTAGAAGACCGTCATGAAAAGAAGCTGCCTCACCCATGGAACGCTGAGCACCTCAAGAAATACTACCCTTGAGGTACGCACATCAGTTACCTTTTTATGATAAAGAAGTTTGTATACTCAAACAATATCTTTTATCCATGAATGGAAGACCGTCTTCACTAACATAATTGTCTAAATATGCTTGCTGTCGCCCAAATATTATCAATCATTATCTTGACAGGCGTCTCTAAAAAATTAGACACCCGTGAGGTGCATTCATGGTGGAAGACCGTCGAGAAGATCGCTCTTCTACAAAAAATTAGACACCTATGAGGCGCATTCATAGTGGAAGACCGTCGAGATGATCGCTCTTCTACAAAAGTCAGACACCCACGAGGTGCAAAAGTTAGACACCCACGAGGTGCAAAGGTGAGACACCCACGAGGTGCAAACGTTAGACACCCACGAGGTGCAAAAATTAGACACCCACGAGGTGCACAAGTTAGACACCCACGAGGTGCACAAGTCAGACACCCACGAGGTGCAAATGTTAGACACCCATGAGGTGCATCTACGATAGAAGACCGTCAAGAAGACTGCTCTTCTACCCATCAATCGGAAGTTAGACACCCACGGGGTGCATCTAAAGAAGAAGGTCGTCAAGGACGCTCCTCTTCTACATATTATCATGTTAGACACCCACGGGGTGCATCTAAAGAAGAAGGTCGTCAAGGACGCTCCTCTTCTACATATTATCATGTTAGACACCCACGGGGTGCATCTAAAGAAGAAGGTCGTCAAGGACGCTCCTCTTCTACATATTATCATGTTAGACACCCACGGGGTGCATCTAAAGAAGAAGGTCGTCAAGGACGCTCCTCTTCTACATATTATCATGTTAGACACCCACGGGGTGCATCTAAAGAAGAAGGTCGTCAAGGACGCTCCTCTTCTACATATTATCATGTTAGACACCCACGGGGTGCATCTAAAGAAGAAGGTCGTCAAGGACGCTCCTCTTCTACATATTATCATGTTAGACACCCACGGGGTGCATCTAAAGAAGAAGGTCGTCAAGGACGCTCCTCTTCTACATATTATCATGTTAGACACCCACGGGGTGCATCTAAAGAAGAAGGTCGTCAAGGACGCTCCTCTTCTACATATTATCATGTTAGACACCCACGGGGTGCATCTAAAGAAGAAGGTCGTCAAGGACGCTCCTCTTCTACATATTATCATGTTAGACACCCACAGGGGTGCATCTAAAGAAGAAGGTCGTCAAGGACGCTCCTCTTCTACATATTATCATGTTAGACACCCACGGGGTGCATCTAAAGAAGAAGGTTGTCAAGAACGATCATCTTCTAAATATTGTCAAGTTAGCCACCCACGGGGTGCACCTATAGAAGAAGACCGTCAAGAACGTTCCTCCTCTATCTGTCATCAAGTTAGACACCCAAGGGGTGCACTTATAGAAGAAGACCGTCAAGAACGTTCCTCCTCTAAGTCACCCAAGGGGTGTCATCAAGTTAGACACCCAAGGGGTGCACTTATAGAAGAAGACCGTCAAGAACGTTCCTCTATCTATCATCAAGTTAGACACCCAAGGGGTGCACTTATAGAAGACGACCGTCTAGAAGACTCCTCTTCAATATCAAGTTAGACACCCACATGGTGCACCTTATAAAGCAAGGTCGTCAAGAAGATTCCTTTTAGATATTGTCAAGTTAAACACCCATGGGGTGCATCTACAGAAGAAGATCGTAAAAAACGCTCCTATTCTAAAAGTTATCAAGTCAGTCACCCACGTGGTGCATCTTCCAGAATGTCGTCAAAGATAATGCCACCTTTCTAAAAATTATCAAGTTAAACACCCACGTGGTGCATCTTCCAGAAAAAGGTCGTCACAGACAATGCACTCTTCTGAAAATAGTTGAGACTTTTACAAAGGACGTCTTCCTAAATGTAAAAATCGACATCTGCAAGGTATACTTGGAAAGTAAAGCAACGCATCAAAACAACAGTTCAACTCAAAGAAGAACGGAAAAGTTCATTAACATATAGATGATCGTCGAGCCATACTTATCCCCACAGGTAAACATACCTTGGACGAAAATACAGGTCACACCTCTTCCACAAGAGGTAAACATGACCTGAGTTAGAAGACCTTCGTCTACAAAAGAAAAACGCTTGCCATACCCGTGGGAAAACATGACAACGCTTGGAATAGGGATGTATCTACACAAAGAAAAAATATCGAAAGTGTTTACTCAAAAACAAAAGTACGCGAAAAGAGAAATCAAGGCGCTTCCTTGTCGATTGGTGGAAGAATAACTTGGCCATCCATAAGGCTGACAGCCGGATCGCCACTCTGATCACCACTTGGAGAAGTAGATTGGACTTTGGATGGAGTGACCGCATGTTCCTTAGACTGAATGTCATCCTCTTCATCCTCATTCTCACTATCCTCTTATATGGCAGTGGTGGCTTCATCATCAAATATCTTCACCATGGACCATTCTTGAGTACTTCCAAAAGCAAGAGCAGCTTTCTACCTGATATGTTCGAAACCCCCAACATAAAAGCGACGAGTGTCGTCTTGAGAGGAAAGAAGGTCGTCTTTCTTTTGAAGATCGGCTTCCAAACCCTTCACCTGTTTCCTCAAAGTCTCTCTCAGCGTGAAAGTCTTCCATTGTCTTTTGAGCCAATGGCTGGAAGACCGTCAACAGTAGAGAAGTATATAAGGGAAAACTCCCAGTTATCCCCGCAAAAGAAAAATGTTGGCTTCCAAGATCGATTGGATTATAGAAGATTTGGAATCCGTCTCAGTGAAATATGATGATAGGTAAAACCCCAGATCCCTGGTGAAGCGACCACGTTCGACAACTTACAGTAAAAGAGAAGCTCATCTACGGTATGTTCGCCTTCTCCTCCACTGACTATCCTTCAGAGTACCTGAAGACCAATCACAATACGCCAAGCATTTGGGAATCAGCTAGCTCGGACTTAGACCAAGACAATGAAGTAGCTCTTCTAGAAAGGCCCAAAAAGCATGTGAGATCTCTCTTTCATCCTTGACTTTTCATATTCCGAAGGTCGTCTACGCAGACAACAACGGAATAGGGGGGCAACTGATGGGAATATTTTACAACTTTTTCCCAAGTCCGAGATGAAGACCTTCCATCCATTTGAGAGTGACGACCTTCTAGTTTCCTAAGCTGAATGACGACCTTCAACGTCAGAAGGAAGGCCTTCGCGTCCCCCAGAACGACTGACACCCTTCCACCCGTGAACAACCTTCCAGTCATCTGGTTATGACTCATCACTTATCTTCTTCGAGAATCCACCGAGACAACTCCTCCAGCTGGTCGCATGCCTCGCACAGATGTTCCCCAGCGCGAACTTAGGGGGTTAACGCCCCACGACATCACTCAGCACTACGCTTCGGAGCGGGTAACGGCCTTCCAGATGGAGGGTCACCAGCTCACCACGTGTCTTCCGATCCGACGGATCCTAGAAGGCCACGTGGTCGGACCAGAAGGTATAAGAAACTCTTCTCTCTCCTATTCTCAGCATGAACAATATGCTAAAACACGAGATTACTCTCTTTGCATATTTTTCTGGTGAACTCCGACTAACAAAAGCATCGGAGCCTCCTAGGCCGGCCCCAAACCGGTGCCCACTCCGATCATTCTTTTGTCCCTTGCAGGTCTTCCGCTCCTCGGCTCGCTTGATGGCAGTCAACTGATTCTCCAGCAACTTCAGTTCTTGGCTAGCTGTGCAACTGTTGATATGAAGATGTGAACTTCGGTCATTTCCATGGAGATGCAGATTTCAGACATCAACAGTTTATCATATATATATATTATATTATTTTTTTTTTTTTTTAATATATATATATTATAACATAAAAGTATAATATATAATGTTTTATAATATACGAATTATCATAACAATCATTGTCTGTTTATTACGATCATTTTGTCTCTTTATTTTACACACCTTGTTTTTGCCACATGGTTGACTAATTAATAAGGTAGCTTACTCTAATTTAAAAAATTAAATACTTCAATTATAATTTTGCTATTAAAACTTTTAAAAATTTAAGAGGGATAAGTTATTCTAACCTTCATCCAGATTTGGAGAAATATCAGAAATCTCATCATATTTTCATAAACTATATTCTACCCTTTGAGACAAAAACCATATTTTTAAATTAAAATATCATTTAAAATAACCTCACATAGTGTTTACTAACTATAGTTGTGATATGATATGAAAAAGTTATGAAAAAAAAGAAGAAGTAACAAAACCTCAAGTGACTAAATATCATTTCTTGAACATGAGAAGATTTTTAACATTTTCCCAAACTTGAGGGAGATTAATGTAATTTACCCATTTAAAATAAGTTTTATTATTTAATTTAAATCATTTAATATAATTTCTATTATAAGTTTCAAAAGTTTGAAATATTCCTTAGAAATTTCAAAATTTTAAAATACTTCAATTAAAATTTTATTATTATTATTTTAAAATAAATTTAAAATAAGATTAATTTATTTTTAATTATTTTAATCATTTACTATAATTTTTATTACTAAAGTGTCAAAATACTACTTCAATTAAAATTTTATTATCAAAGGTTAACGAAATTTATTTATTTATTTTTATTTTTATTTTTTTAAATATTTTACGATGTTCTGATAAAAACTTGGTCTTACATAAATGCCTTTTGTCATGTAATTTAAGATTTTTGTTTTCATTTTTACTTGCAAGTTTATTATTGAATTTCAATGAAGTTAATGAAATATATATATATATATATTATCTGTTAGCATGTAAAGTAATTAAGGTATAAGCTCTAAAAATTGATGAAGGCTTTTATAGGAAAAGGAATACTCTAACTCCATCCTCTCAATCGTTTTACTTAAAAACAAAACAAGAACCTTCCAACCCTTTGAGCTTAGTCTCACATTAATAATGAGTAAGAATAAGTGTGAATATGTTAGTTTATAAGTGTTTATTGCTACCTACGAGTAATTATGTTTGCAAACTCTATTCTCTGCTCCTTTCTACTTGCTTTAAAAAAAAATCATGAAGGCCATGAGATTATTATAGATATTGAAAGGAATGTGATGATACCAAAAGTACACCCACACGGACGAACAGATATAAACGACAGTCGTTCAACAGAAGACCGTCACAAGATGATCGACGGCATAGTCATCGTCCATACAGAATATATACATGGACGACCACGTGCATAACAATGTTTAAAAGATGCTACAATCACGGCAGCGTTACACCGGCTCTGCCTAATTAATGTCAATCCGTTATGATTTCCCAATAAACAACCCATTAATCACAAACAAGGATCAAGGCCGGCATTTAATACCATCAAACGGTCAACTAGTCCACAAACCTTATAAAAGGGGCCTCTCCCCACAAACCAAGGTACAACATTCTTTCTCACTATCTACTCTTTACATACATTCTGTTAGAAGCTCTCTGATCTTTTATTCCAATCACTGACTTGACCGTCAGAGGAACCTACGCCGGATCTCTTCCGGTGACCTCTTTGACTTATTGACTGTGGTTGCAGATCTTCCAAGAGTTAAGCTGAGGTGTAGGAAGGGACCCAATGATTTTTGACACCATCAATTGGCGCCGTCTGTGGGAACGAGAGTTCCTAGAAACAAAAGGGCCCCTTACAAATTAGCTGAAGCAATGGAAGGCACCCACCATCATGAGGGGACCAGCACCGATCCTCCCATGACCCTGATCGAAAGATAGATGTAGGTTATTGCGACCAGCATCCAAGACCTAGCTCAAGAGATGACTAGGCAAAACAAGGAGTTGTGGAACGCAATCCCGAAGGGGCCACCAACTCCCCATGATGATAACCAACCCCTTCCAGCAAGGGAAAACAAGTCGGACGACCAGGAGGCTGACAGTCGGCAGGTGACCCGTCGCAAAAACGATGAGGTGCAGAAAGCCCCATCTCCTAATAGGCATGGGGAAGAGAGTGCATGTAGCTCCACCCATCCTAGTCGTTAGAGACCAGAAAGAACTGCCCAATCGTCTAGACAGCCTGATCGTTCGGTTAGGTCATCCAAACAACCCGACCGTTCAGCCTGATCGACCAAAGAACCAGGCGACAAAACGGCTCGTCCAGAAGAAGAGCTCCATGAAATGAAGAAACAAATGGGAGACATGAAGAATAGCCTGAAAGCGAAGGCTGCCCGCAACTTGGACAACCTTGTGCATCGGGCTGATTCATCGTTCATCCCTAGGATCACTAACTTCCCGCTTCCATCCAGATTCAAAGTGCCACCGCTCGAAAACTTCGACGGGACCAAAGATCCATTTGACTACCTAGAGGCATTCAAAACAATAATGCAACTGCAAGCCGTTCCCAAAGAAATAATGTGCCGAGCATTCCCCATGGGCTTAAGGGGGTCTGCAAGAGTATGGTTCAATAAACTTGAATCAGAATCAATTGGCTCATTCGTCCAGCTGAGTCGAGCGTTCATCGACCACTTCATTGGTAGCCAACGAAGAGGACGACCTCCAACTCACTTGCTTAGCGTCAAGCAAATGGAAGGGGAGTCACTGAGGGCGTATGTACACCGTTTCAACGAAGAAGCGATGAAAATTGACTGCTCAAAGGAAGACGTCACTCTGACCGCATTCATGGCAGGATTACAGAAGGGAGATTTCCTCTACGACCTCTGCAAAGACCCCCCAAAGACCTTATCCAAACTTATGTACAAAGCCCAAAAACACATGAATGCAGAGGACGCCTTGGAATCAATAGACGATCCTCCCCCAAAGAGACGAAAAGACATTGAAGACCGTAAGCAAGAACCTACCAAGCAGAAAGTCCTTAAATTCTCTGAGACACCAAAACGGAAACGGACGACCACCCCATCCGTAAAATTCAGTAGCTTCACGCCTCTGAACACACCTATCGACAAACTTCTCATGCAGATATAGGACGATCCCTCCTTTCGATGGCCAGGTAAGATACGTTCAGACCCCAATAGTCGACCTAAAAACTTATATTGCAAGTTCCACAGAGATCACGGACACCTCACAGAAGACTGCATGGCATTAAAGGAACAAGTGGAAATGCTCATCCGGCAAGGTAAGCTACAAAAATATGTTAGCCTCCCGACAAGAACTCGTCCAGCAAAACCTCCAGCCCAAAAAGAATAGACTGAAAACAACAGGCTTGGACTCATTGGAGAAATCAGAACCATCATTGGAGGACCGGCGTCTGGGGGAACCTCTTGAGCTTTAAGGAATGCATATGCACGACAGGTGCACAATATCATGGTCGTCCAAAGACCTACTAAGAACGTCCGCCTTGATGATCAAGTAATATCTTTTAGCGAAGAAGACGCCAGGGGAACCCATCAACCGCACGATGATGCCCTCGTTGTAACAATTAACATTGCAGGTTTCACTATTAGACGAGTGATGATAGACAACGGAAGCTCGACAGACATACTATACCTTCCAACCTATCAACAAATGAAGCTCGATAAATACAAACTACGACCCATGGATGCACCACTCGTGGGATTCACAGGCGACAGGGTTTGCCCAGTCGATATCATAACATTGCCAATTACGGTCGACACCTACCCAAAGACCGTCTCCAAGACTATTGACTTCCTCGTCGTCAATTGCCCTTCAGCATACAATGCAATCATTGGACGACCGACGCTCAACCGGCTTCGAGCTGTGACCTCCACATACCATCTCCTCCTAAAATTCCCCACTGAACATGGAATATGAGAGGTTAGAGGAGACCAGATAGCGGCCAGAGAGTGTTACCTCACCTCCCTAGGATTGGAAGGGCAGAACTAGACAATGACTATCGAGAAATGGAAGATCCTGGTGAAGTCGTCTGAAGAATTAGACACAATCGAATTGGAAGATGGGCACCCAGAGAAGACAACCAGAATCGGAGCCAGCCTCCCCCTACAAATAAAAGAGTCACTCATTCAATTTCTGAAGAGCAACAAAGATGTCTTCGCATGGAGCCACGAGGACATGCCAGGTATCAACCCTTCCATTATATCTCATAAATTAAATGTTAACCCCTCTCTTCATCCAGTAAAATAGAAACGGAGAGTCTTCACTCCTGAAAGGAACAACGCTATCATGGAGGAAGTAGATAAACTCCTGACGGCAAATTTCATCAGAGAAGTCTTCTACCCCAATTGGCTAGCTAACGTAGTCATGGTAAAGAAAAATATAGGGAAGTGGCGAATGTGCGTCGACTTCACCGACCTGAACAAAGCCTGCCCAAAAGATAGTTTTCCTCTACCAAGGATAGACCAGCTAGTCGATTCGACAGCTGGCCATAAACTACTAACATTCATGGATGCTTTTTCAGGATACAATCAGATAATGATGGACGAGAATGACCAAGAGAAGACGTCCTTCATCACAAGCAGATGACTCTTTTGCTACAAGGTGATGCTGTTCGGATTGAAGAACGCAGGAGCCACCTACCAAAGACTGATGAACAGAATGTTCCACGACCAAATCGGCAGAAACGTCGAAGTCTATGTCGACGACATTCTGGTCAAGTCTAAGGAAGAGGGCAATCATCTGGACGATCTAGGAGAAACATTCGAAACACTCCGCAAGTACCAAATGAAGCTGAACCCAAGTAAGTGTGCATTTGGTGTTTATTCCGGTAAATTTCTTGGTTTTATGGTTTCACAGAGAGGCATAGAAGCGAATCCCGACAAGATCAAAGCGATCTTAGAAATGCAGCCACCAAGAACGACTAAAGAAATTCAAAGGCTGACGGGAAGAGTAGCTGCACTCAACCGCTTCGTACCTCGGTCAACCGACAAATGTTTGCCTTTCTTCAAGACCTTGAAGAAAGCCTTTGTATGGACGGACGAGTGTCAACAAGCATTCGAAGAACTTAAAACATACTTGATGACACCGCCATTACTTAGCCCCTCTAAACAAGGCGAAGAGCTCTACTTGTACCTAGCCGTCTCACCGACGGCCATCAGTTCAGCACTCGTCCGAGAAGAAAACAGATGGCAGTTACCCGTCTACTATACAAGCCGAGCACTTAGAGAAGTAGAGGAAAGGTATCCACCTATGGAGAAGCTCGCCTTCGCACTTGTGATAATGGCAAGGAAGCTACGCCCCTACTTCCAAGCTCACACGATAATTGTCCTCACAAACCATCCTCTACGGAAGGCGATGAACAAACCGGACGCAGCAGGACGACTCATACAGTGGTCAGTCGAGCTGAGCGAGTTTGACATCGACTATCGACCCCGAACGGCCATCAAAGCACAAGCACCGGCTAACTTCGTGGCAGAATTCATAAGCAAGGAAGACGAACCAACTGACAAAGAAGAAGACTGAACATCACGATGGACGATTCATGTAGACGGTTCATCAACGAAGAACGCCGGAGGGATAGGTATAATATTAAGATCTCCCGAGGGTGACATTATCAAACAGGCCATACACCTACAATACACAACCACCAACAATGAGGCAGAATACGAAGCCCTGTTGGTAGGATTGAAAATGGCCAAGACCCTGGGAGCGACCAAGCTGGATGTCCACAGCGACTCACAACTCATCGTAGGACAGGTCAATGGAGACTATGAAGCGAAGGAAGAGCGAATGCTACAATACCTCAACCTTGTCCGACATCAAATGAGCAGATTCCATGAAGTGAAACTCACCCGGATACCCCGAGAACAGAACACAACTGCAGACCAATTAGCCAAATCAACTTCATCTAATGAGCCAAACAACGAGCTTGAAGTTGTCCGACACTCAAGCCTATAAGCAATAGAGGTAAACCCCATAGAAACAGAAACCAGTTGGATGACACCCATAACCTCTTACTTGGAAGGAGGAACTCTACCAAACGATCGCCATGAGGCCAAACGGATCAAGGTATGTGCATCTCGATTCGTTATATTACAGGGGACACTATATAGAAAAGGTTTTTCCCTTCCCTACCTCAGATGCTTGATGCCAGCCGAAGTAGAATATGTTCTAAGAGAAATTCATGAAGGGATAGGTGGGAACCACTCAGGTGCCCGATCACTATCAAAAAAGGTCATCCGAGCAGGATATTATTGGCCGTCCATATAAGTTGACACAAGCCTACTCGTCCGACACTATGACAAATGCCAACGATTTGCCAACTTTCTCCATTCCCCATCAAAAGAACTGATGCCCATGTCATCACCTTGGCCATTCGCACAATAGGGCCTCGACATCATGGGACCTATCCCCATTGGAAGACGCCAATTGAAATTCGTCGTCGTAGCCATCGACTACTTCACCAAATAGGTAGAAGCTGAACCGTTGGCCACGATAACCAAAAGGAACATATAGAATTTCGTCTGGAAGGCAATGATATGCCGGTTCGGCATCCCAAGAGTCCTCGTGTCAGATAATGGTAAGCAGTTCGATAATCCTAAATTCAGACAATTCTTAGAGGGATTAGGGATTCGCAACCATTACTCATCTCCTGGCCATCCACCAGCCAACGGGCAAGTCGAAGTCATAAATCGGTCTTTGCTCAAACTCATCAAAATCCGACTTGAGGGGGCGAAGGGAGTATGGCCAGAAGAACTTCCGAGCATCCTATGGGCCTACAGAACAAGGGTAAGAATTCCGACAGGAGAAACGCCATTCCGGATGACATTTGGGACTGAAGCAGTCGTCCCAGTGGAGATTGGAATGACGACCTTCTGTACAGCCATTCATGACGACCAGCAAAATGACGAGCAGATCCGCCTCAACCTGGACCTAGTTGACGAATCCGCGAACAGGCTGAGGAAAGGATGAAAAGATACCAGGACAAAATGGCCCGTCGCCACAATACGAAAGTGAAGGCAAGACAGTTCGAAGTTGGAGACCTCATCCTACGGAAAGTCACCCTAGCCACCAAAGACCCCACTCAAGGAAAATTAGGCCAAAACTAGGAAGGGCCATACAAAGTCATCGAAATCCACCGACGAGACACCTATCACTTAGAAGCCATGGATGGAAGACGGTTACCTCACCCATGGAACATTGAACATCTCAAAAACTACTACCCCTAGCCAGGCCTAGCGAAATTGTATTTGTAAATTAATGATACCTCCAATAAAAAACTAGAAAAGGTAGACGTAGGCACTATTGCCGAACCACGGTAAATCTGGTGTTTTCTCTGAGTCACCCTAAAATTCCTAAGTTAAACTGCATCGTCCAACACGATCTTTTAACTAAATTAAATTCCTAAATTAAACTGCATCGTCCAATACGATCTTTTTACTAAATTAAATTACTAAGTTAAACTTCATCGTCCAACACGATCTTTTAACTAAATTAAATTCCTAAGTTAAACTGCATCGTCCAACACGATCTTTTAACTAAATTAAAATTCTTAAGTTAAACTGCATCGTCCGACACGATCTTTCAACTAAATTAAAATCCTAAGCTAAAATGCATCGTCCAACACAATCTTTTAAACTGAATTCCTAAGTTAAATGTCATCGTCCAACCCGACCTTTTAACTAAATTAAGTTCCTAAATTAAAATGAATCGTCCAAACATGATCATTTAACTCAAAACTATTCTAAGTTAGACCACATCGTCCCACACAACCTTCTAACTCAAAAGAAACTACCCCAAGATAAACAGGGTTTTCAAACACTAAATTACTCTAAGCTAAAAGAACCGCGCATGCTAAACAAGAAATCTTTGCACAAGAGTCAAACTACAGACATGATCCTCTAAATTTGCATCCTTTAAACCGAAAAACCTCCTAAAAACAAAACACATCATCCAAATCACAAAAATAAGTCTACCATCCAAAAAAAAAAGGAGATAAAAAATAGCTGTCCAAACAAACATTGGACAAATTGTTCAAAAAGCGTAAAGGGCCAAAACACAAGCCCCACTAAAAGAAAATTGTTCATAAAAAAGAAATAAGAAAGGACAGAAACTTCAATTGGATAAAGTTAGGTGGTGGCATCATCAGTGTCGTCCCCCTTTTCGTTGCCCTCGTTTATCGAGTCTGTGTTGTCGTACGGCTGAAACCCGGTGAAGTCAATGTCAGGGCACCTTACCTTAGCCTGCTTCCTAAAGGCTTCGAAACCAGAATAGAAGCATTGAAGGTTGTTTTCTTCAAAAGCCTTGAAAGCTTTATAATCAGACATTGCCGCTGCTCTGGCACCCTCCACTTGGCCCATCAAATGCTTCATCTCCTTGACCGCCTTGTCACGAGCCTCCACAGCCGCCTTCACATCATCTTCCTTGGCAATCAGATCCACCTTAACCGCCTCCACCTCGCCGACCAGATCCCTCTTCTCTTTGTTCAGCTCGAAGACCGCCCAGTTCAAGTTCTTCTGAGATGCCTCTGACTTGGCCAACCTCTACCTCAGTCAAACAAGATCGTCCTCCAGGGACTGAAGATGAACGATAAGTAAATAAATAACAATAATAAAAATGATAAAAGCAAAGGACTATTTCGCTTACCCTCATGAGAGAATGGACCATTAGCCTTGAAATATTTTCGGTCCGAGCATTGGCGTACTCTTGGAAGTCAAGCTCGGTGATTGCGGCCTCGGCTCTCTTCGCCACCAAGCCATGGCTCCAGCAGATGGTCGGACCATCGTCAGTCGCCGGGATGATGGTGATCTCCTCATTAGGGATCTGGATGATCGGAGGTGTTGATGGGACAGAAGGAGGAGCTTGAGTTGTTGACGCTTTCTTCAATGGAGGCTCGCTTGTGTTAGGGAGAATGGACGACGGACCCTCGTCAACCTTTTTTTCTTTACACTAACGGGTGCCACTGGGGCCCCCTTCTCAACCATGTTCTTTAACTTGCTTTTATTAATCTTCATAGTGGCTGCCCCTACAAAAAAACAAAAGGAAAATATGAACACAAGGCAACAATCATTCCTAAAGATAAAAGGATGACGACACTTACTCTTTTCGTTTGTCTGAAGAAGAGTAAGGACAACGTCACTCGGTTCCGGGCCAAAAGAATGATGGAACAATAACTCTGGCTGGATGTAGTGAGTGTATTGATGGTTGGGAAGACGATGGACACTCAAAACACAATGCCTCCAGACTTGAGCAAGGGTAGGACGAGACAAGGCTGTATAGACCAAACAAGAGTTAACACAAGGAAAAATACATATACAAGTGAAAAACAAGGCAAAAAAAAAGCACACACACACACACACACACACACCAGCTGACGAAAGAGTGCCCCACGTCCTTCGAATCCGGATTTAGTCGTCTCCTTCTTTAGGGAGCCTCTCCCAGTTGTCCCCGCAAACAAAAAAATATCCATCCTTCCAACCACGGTTGAACATTCAAATAAAAACCGAAACCCTCGTTGGCAGGCGAAAGAGTACATTGTTCCAAATACCTCCACTAGCACGATGACGCGTGGCAAAAATTGCCGCCAAAACGGCGCCCCACATCATTATCCCGCCTCACTAATACGCAAAAGGCAGCGAAGTTACCGCCAAGCCCCTCACTTCATTAAATTCCATTAAACGAGCCACCTTATCACCTCGATTTAAGGAATTACGGGGGCATCTAATGATACCAAAAGTACACCTGCACGGACGAACAGATATAAATGACAGTCGTCCAACAGAAGACCATCACAAGATGATCGACGGCATAGTCATCGTCCATACAGAATATATACATGGACGACCACGTGCGTAACAACGTTTAAAAGATGCTAGAATCACGGCAGCGTTACACCAGCTCTGCCTAATTAATGTCGATCCATTACGATTTCCCAATAAACAACCCATTAATCACAAACAAGGATCAAGGCCGGCATTTAATACCATCAAACGGTCAACTAGTCCACAAACCTTATAAAAGGGGCCTTTCCCCGCAAACTAAGGTACAACATTCTTTCTCACTATCTACTCTTTACATACATTCTGTTAGAAGCTCTCTAATCTTTTATTCCGATCACTGACTTGACCGTCGGAGGAACCTACGCCGGATCTCTTCCGATGACCTCTTTGACTTAATGACTGTGGTTGCAGACCTTCTAAGAGTTAAGCTGAGGTGTAGGAAGGGACCCACTAATTTTTGACACCATCAAAATGTTTATCAACTTTTCCCCTAGTCAGAAACAACGACCTTCTACTCTTCGAGAAAGATGATGACCGTCTAATGCCCAATCTGAATGGATGACCTACTACACATGGTCACTTATCCTAGCTATCTGTGACTCATCCCTTATCCATTACGGGAATATAGTGAGACAGCTCACCAAGCCGAGCCTTCGCCATGGACAGGTGTTCTCCACAACACTACACTCCAAAGATGCAACGGCCTTCCAAGATCAAAGGGCTTTTGAATCACCATGTGTCCCCAAATCCAAGGGAGTCTGGAAGGCCACATGTTATAACCATAAAGCATAAAATGCCATGATCTCCACTAATCTCAGGTATGAACAGTACTTTCCAATACAGAATTACACTCTCAAGGTTTTTCTGGGAATTCTTACTGACAAAGGCATCGAAGCCCTTTAGGCCGGCCCCAAACCGGTGCCAATTCTGATCAACTTCTTTGCTTTTGCAGGTCTTCCATCCCTTGGCTCGACTGACTGCAGTCCATTGATTTCCTAGTAACATCAGTTGGCGCCGTCTATGGGAAACACGCATTTCGCCGTTACACCTTTACAAAAGGGCTGCATGGTCAAAACTAGATCGATGGATGTCAACGCACGCTTGCTCCCCTCCAGTAGCTAGTTCCCAGAAGTGGCTGTGATGGAGAGACAAGTTCGGGGCCTCACCACCAACCTTGAAGAACTCACCCGGCAAAACCAAGTCCTTAATCAAAAGCTCCTACAGATTGACAGGGAGAAAGAGAAGGACAAAGGGAAGAACAAGGAGGGATGTGATGCCGAGTCTCGACAAGAACAAGAGGCGGAAATGAAGGCTGAGCACACGAGGATGACTGTCGAAGAATCGACAGCCAAGTGAGAGCAAGAAATAAAGATGATGAGGGTGCATATGGGAGAGATGAAGGATGAATTTAAAGGATGGGCGACCAAAAACCTGGATGACCTTGTCCATAGAACGGATTCTCCCTTCACGGAAGCGGTAATCTCTTTTCCTCTCCCATCCAAATTTCGAATGCCTTCTTTAGAAACTTTTGATAGGACAAAAGACCTCTTTGACCACCTGGAATCTTTCAAGACTATGATGTGCCTTCAAGGGGTCCCAGATGAAATTATGTGCCGCGCCTTCCCAACCACCCTCAAGGGATCCGCTAGAATATGGTTTAAAAAGTTGACACTTGGATCAGTGGGGTCTTTTGCTCAACTCAGCCATTCATTTTTTAACCATTTTATTGGTGGACAACGATATGGACAGCCTACCACACACCTTCTAAATGTCAGATAGAAGGAGGGTGAGACCTTGAGATATTATCTCACCAGGTTCAATAAAGAAACATTATTGGTCGACGAGGCAGACAACAAAGTGGTACTAACAGCTTTTATTTCTGGCCTCCAGTCAGGAGACTTTCTGTTCTTGGTTTATAAAGATCCCCTAAACTTTATGGCGGAAATGATGTATGAGGCTCAACAGTATATGAACGGGGAGGAAGCCCTTCAAGCTCGAGACTTAGCCTCAGGAAAGAAAAGAAAATACAAATATGCCAACCGTCATCTGAAGTCCCATGAGTCAAAACCCAGAATGCAAAAGAACCGGAATAGGAGACATGAGGATAAGAGTGGAAGGGGATTTAATGAGAGATTCAACCATTTTACCCCTATGAACGCTCCTGTAGATCACATATTCATGTAAATCAGAGACGACCCGGCTTTGAAGTGGCCGGGAAAGCTGATGACGAACCCTGATAAAAGGCCAAGAGACAAGCACTGCTGTTTCCACAGGGATCACGGCCATAATACGGAAGATTGTTATGACCTGAAGAGACAGATCGAAGAGCTGATTAAGCAAGGAAAATTGCAGAGATTTGTTGAAAGGGATTAAAGAGAAGGTCGTCCACCAGTGGCTCGTCACCAACGACCTCTAGCAAAAGCGCGTCCCAAGCCCCTACTGGGGGAAATTCACATGATAATTAGAGGAATGGCTATAGGAGGGACCTCTCGTTCCTTGCGAAAAGCCTATGCTTGCCAGATACACAACGTGTTGGTAACTCAGAAGACCGGCAAGATTCCTAGGTTGGAAGATCTTCCCATTACCTTTACGGAGGAAGATACCGGCAAAGTCTTCCACCCACATGATGATGCATTGGTCGTCTCCCAAGAGATTACCGGCTATTCAACAAGACGTGTCTTGTCGAATATATTTGACGGCTTTCCAGCAAATGAAAATCGGCAAACATCAGTTACGACCCATTGAAACCCCACTGGTCGGTTTTGCAGGAACCAGTGTTTACCCATTTGGAGTGATTTCTCTTCAAATCACAGCAGGTACCTACCTAAAACAAGTGACCAAAAAGGTCGAATTCTTAGTGGTGGACTGCCCTTCAGCTTATAATGTGATAATCGGACGCCTTACTCTAAACCGCCTTCGAGCTGTCACTTTGACATACCACCTCTTAGTTCGTTTTCCAACAGAGAACGGGATAGGGGAAATGAAGAGAGACCAAGCTATGGCAAGGGAATGTTATTTAACTTCTATAAGTACAGAACAAACTCACCAGACCTTAATCGTGGAAGAGCGGCAAAATCTCGCTGAACCAACAAAAGAATTAGAAGAGGTCGCACTAATAGAAGGTGACGAGAAGAAGACAACCAGAATAGGGACCACAATGCCAGGAAGAATACGAAATTCAATAGTGCAATTCTTGAGAGAAAATGCAGATGTCTTCCCATGGAGTCATAAGGACATGCTTGGCATTAGCACTAAAGTGATGGTCCATAAGCTAAATGTCAACCCTTCCATACATCCTGTCAAACAGAAGAGACGGGTCTTCGCCCCAGAAAGAAACGCGGATGTAATGGAAGAGGTAGACAAGTTATTGACGGCAGGCTTCATAAGGGAGGTCTACTACCCTGAATGTGGTAGATGTGTGTTGACTTCACGGATTTGAACAAGGCTTGTCCTAAAGACAGCTATCCCCTTCCAAGAATCGACCAACTAGTAGACTCTATAGCTGGACACAAGCTACTTAGCTTTATGGATGCCTTTTCAGGCTATAACCAGATTCAAATGGAAGAGGAAGACCAAGAAAAGACGGCCTTCATCACAAGTCGGGGCCTTTTCTGCTATAAGGCAATGCCTTTTGGCCTTAAAAACGCTGGGGCCACTTACCAGCGACTAGTGAACAAGATGTTCCATGACCAGTTAGGGAGAAATGTGGAAGTATATGTGGACGACATGCTAATAAAGAGTAAGGAGAATGAAGATCACCTTGTAGATTTGAAAGAGACCTTCCAAGCCTTGAGAGGCTACAACATGAAACTGAACCTAGGAAAGTGTGACTTCGGGGTCTTTTCCGGCAAATTTCTTGGCTTCATGGTGTCTCAACGCAGGATAGAGGCCAACCCGAACAAAATCAAGGCCATCTTAGAGATGAGCCCTCCGAAGACCGTCAAAGAAGTTCAGAGCCTGACGGGAAAGACGGCCGCTCTAAATCGATTCGTTTCCAGATCTACTGACAAGTGCCTCCCCTTCTTTAAGACCCTCAGGAAGGCCTTCTAGTGGATGGAAGAATGTCAATGAGCTTTTAAGGAATTGAAGGTGTATTTATCTTCCCCGCCATTTCTCAGCCTTTCTCAGACGGGTGAGGAATTGTATCTATACTTGGTTGTATCTTCTTCTGCAGTCAGCTCGACACTGATCCGCGAGAAAGAGCGTATTCAAAAGTCTGTGTACTACACCAGCAGGGCTTTAAGAGGAGCCGAGGAAAGATACTCCAACATGGAAAAACTGGCTTTCGCCTTGCTAATCGCGTCGAGGAAGCTCAGGCCTTACTTTCTGGCCCATTCGATAATGGTGCTAGCCAACTACCCCCTCAGGAAGGCCATGAATAAGCTGGATGCAGCTGGAAGACTGGTACAATGGTCCATAGAGATAAGCGAATTTGATATTGACTACCGGCCATGCACCGCGATAAAGGCCCAAGCCCTAGCCGACTTCATTGCGGAGTTCACACCTCCGTGGAAAGAAGAAAACGAACTAGAGCAAGACGAGGTCTGGATGGTAAGTATTGACGAATCATCTACTATGGATATGGGTGGAGTCGGAACCGTCCTCGTCTCCCTCGAGAAGGACAAGCTTGATCATGCCATCCAACTAAGCTTTCGTGTTACAAACAACGAAGCAGAATATAAAGCCCTTCTAGCGGGACTGAAATTATCAAAAAATATAGGGATTAAGAACCTGATCGTCAAAAGCGACTCTCAACTAATCATAGGGCAAGTCAAAGGAGAGTACGAAGCCAGGGAAGATAGGATGAAAAAATACTTGACAGTCGTCCAGACTTTGCTCTCACACTTCAAAAAGGTAGAGTTCCTTCGAATTCCAAGGGAAGAAAATGTAGACGCCGACCGACTAGCCAGGTTGACATCATCAGAAGAAGAGATCGATGGCTTTCACAAAGTCCAAGAAAGGCCGTCTACAGAAGAGGAAACAGTGAATTCTATCATGGATAACACCTCGTGGATGTTGCCTATAATCCACTATTTTAAAAAAGGGAAACTGCCCACAGATAAGACAAAAGCATGCAAGCTCAGAATAAGAGCTTCCCACTTCCAGTTACTAGGGGGACACCCTCTACAAGATGGGTTTTTCACGACCATACCTAAGATGTTTGACGTCGGAAGAAGCGAATTATGTCATCAGGTGTTCTCCACAGCACTACACTCCAAAGATGCAACGGCCTTCCAAGATCAAAGGGCTTTTGAATCACCACGTGTCCCCGAATCCAAGGGAATCTGGAAGGCCACGTGTTATAACCATAAAGCATAAAATGCCATGATCTCCACTAATCTCAAGTATGAACAGTACTTTCCAATACAGAATTACACTCTTAAGGTTTTTCTGGGAATTCTTACTGACAAAGGCATTGGAGCCCCCTAGGCCGGCCCCAAGCCGGTGCCAATTCCGATCAACTTCTTTGCTTTTGCAGATCTTCCATCCCTCGGCTCGATTGACTGCAGTCCACTGATTTCCCAGTAACATCAGATATGATCTAAAGTTTTAACTCAATTGTAAAGTCAAGCATATGTTTAGAGAAATTGTTGGGGATTTCAATGACTAGGTGGATTTCAACTCATGAATTGTGATTCAACTTTATCATCTTTTCCCATTATATTATTATACACATGGTCATTCTAATCAATACAAATCAATTATTTTGAATTTCAATAACTATTTGTTTTCTTAAAGTTAACTGTATTTGTTAATGGTCGAAATTTGCATCTCCATGGAAATGACTGGAGTTTGCATCTTCATATCAATAGTTGCACAGCCAGCCAAGACTCCTTGTTTTGGAAGATCGTTGGACCGCTGACACCTGAGCCGATGGATGGACGACCTACAAGAGCAAAGAAGTTGATTGGAATTGGTACCGGTTTGGGGCTGGCCAAAGGGGCTCCGATGCCTTTGTCAGTATTGATTCCCAGAAAAACCTTGAGAGTGAATTTCTGTATTGGAAAGTACTGTTCATACCTGAGATTATGAGAGATAATGACGTTTTATGCCTTCTGGTCATAACACGTGGCCTTCCAGACTCCCTTGGATTTGGGGACACATGGTGATTCAGTAGCCCTTAGATTTGGAAGGCCGTTGCTCGTTTGGAGGGTAGTGCTGGGCGAGGCTGTGAGGCCTTTACCCCCTAGACACGTGGAGAGAGCTTGTTAATGGTGAAGGCTCGACTTGGTGAGCTGTCTCGCTATATTCCCGTAATGGATAAGGGATGAGTCACGGACAGCTAGGATAGATGATCGTGCATAGAAGAAGGTCGTCATTCAGCTTAGGAATTAGATGATAATCATCTTTCTTAAAGACTAGAAGGTCGTCGTCTCTGCGTAGACGACCTTCGGAATATGAAAAGTCAAGGACAAAAGGGAGATCTCACATGCTTTTTGGGCCTTTCAAGAAGAGCTACTTCATCGTTTTGGTCTAGGTCCGAGCTAGCTGATTCCCAAATGCTTGGCGTATTGTGATCGGTCTTCAGGTACTCTAAAGGGTAGTCAGTGGAGGAGAAGGCGAACTTACCATGGATGAGCTTCTCTTTTATTGTAAGTTGTCGAACGTGGTCGCTTCACCAGGGAACTGGGGTTTTACCTATCATCATAGTTCACTGAGATGGATTCCAAATCTTCCATAATCCAATTGATCTTGGAAGCCAACATTTTTCTTTTGCGGGGATAACTGGGAGTTTTCCCTTATACATTTCTCTACTGTTGATGGTTTTCAGCCATATGTCTGATGAGATTCACTTTTTCTTTTGTTTTTATGATTTTGAGGTTATTTTTTCTTCTTCTGACTCCAATTTCCATCACTCAAGCTGCAGGCCAGATGTTCGTTGTAGCTTTAAGACCTCGCTTGTTAGAAGATGAGTATGTGAAGTTTAGAGCTGGGTTTGACGAGGTTCAAATCAAGATTGTTGCTAATGAAAAGACAATGGAAGACTTTCACGTTGAGAGAGACTTTAAGGAAATATGTGAAGGGTTTGGAAGCCGATCTTTAAAAGAAAGACGACCTTCTTTCCTCTCAAGACGACACTCATCGCTTTTATGTTGGGGGTTTTGAACATTTCAGGAAGAGAGCTGCTCTTGCTTTTGGAAGTACTCAAGATTGGTCCATGATGAAGATATTTGATGATGAAGCCACCATTGCCATGGAAGAGGATAGTGAAAATGAGGACGAAAAGGATGACGTTCAGTCTAAGGAACATGCGGTCACTCCATCTGATGTCCAATCTACTTCTCCAAGTGGTTATCAGAGTGGCGATCTGGCTGTCAGCCTTGTGGATGGCCAGGTTATTCTTCCAAGGAAGCATCTTGATTTCTCTTTTTCTGAACTTTTGTTTTTAAGTTAAGCATTTTCAATATTTTTTGTTTGTGTAGATACATTCCTATTTCAAGCATTGTCATGTTTTCCCACAGGTATGGTAAGTGTTTTTCTTTTGTAGACGAAGATCTTCTAACTCGGGTCATGTTTACCTCTTGTGGAAGACGTGTGACCTGTATTTTCGTCCAAGTCACGTTTACCTGTGGGGACAAGTATGGCTTGACGATCATCTATATGTTAATGAACTTTTCAGTTCTTCTTTCAGTTGAACTGTTGCTTTGATGTGTTACTTTACTTTCCAAGTATACCTTGCAAATGTCGATTTTTTACCTTTAGGAAGACGTCCTTTGTAGGAGTCTCGACTATTTTCAGAAGAGTGGCATTGTCTTTGACGACCTTCTTGATAATTTTCAGAAGGGCGGCATTATTTTTGACAACCTTCTTTTGGAAGATGCACCACGTGGGTGTCTGATTTGATAATTTTCAGAAGGGCGGCATTATCTTTGACGACCTTCTTCAGGAAGATACACCACGTGGGTGTCTAACTTAATAATTTCAGAAGAGGGGATTCGTTCTTGATGACCTTCTTCTGGTAGATGCACCACGTGGGTGACTGACTTGATAATTTCTAGAAGATGCACCACATGGGTGTCTATCTTAATAATTTCAGAAGAGGGGATTCGTTCTTGATGACCTTCTTCTGGTAGATGCACCACATGGGTGACTGACTTGATAATTTCAGAAGAGGGGGTTCATCCTTGATGACTGTCTTCTGGAAGGTGCACCACGTTGGTGTCTAACTTGATAGTATTCAGAAGAGGAGCATTCTTGACGACTTTCTTCTGTAAAGTGCACCACGAGTGTGTCTAACTTAATAATATTCAGAAGAGGAGCATTCTTGACGACTTTCTTTTATAAGGTGCACCAAGTGGGTGTCTAACTTGATAATATTTAGAAGATGAGCATTCTTGACGACCATCTTCTATAAGGTGCACCACGTGGGTGTCTAACTTGATAATATTTAGAAGAGGAGCGTTCTTGACGACCTTCCTTTGTAAGGTGCACCACGTGGGTGTCTAACTTAATAATATTCAAAAGAGGAGCGTTCTTGACGACCTTCGTCTGTAGATGCACCCCATGGGTGTCTGACTTAATAATATTTAGAAGAGGAGCGTTCTTGATGACCTTCTTCTGTAGATGCACCCCGTGAGTGTCTGACTTGATAATATTTAGAAGAGAAACGTTCTTGACGACCTTCTTCTGTAGATGTACTGCGTGGGTGTCTGACTTGATAATATTTAGAAGAGAAACGTTCTTGACGACCTTCTTTTGTAGATGCACCCCGTGGGTGTCTGACTTGATAAAATTTAGAAGAGAAACAATCTTGACGACATTGTTCTGTAAATGCACCCCGTGGGTGTCTAACCGTCCTCTGAGGGGTGTCCATTTCAACGACTCCCTACTGGACATTGCACCTCTTGGGTGTCTAACTGTAGATGCACTCCGTGGGTGTCTAACATGATAATACTTAGAAGATAAGCTTTCTTGACGACCTTCTTCTGTAGATGCACCCCGTGGGTGTCTAACTTAATAATCTCTGGAAAATGCACCACATGGGTGTCTAACCCTCCTCCGAGGGGTGTCTGTTTCAACGACTCCCTATTGGACATTGCACCTCTTGGGTGTCTAACTGTAGATGCACCCCGTGAGTGTCTAACTTGATAATACTTAGAAGAGAAGCCTTCTTGACGACCTTCTTCTGTAGATGCACCCCGTGGGTGTTTAACTTAATAATCTCTGAAAGATGCACCTCATGGGTGTCTAACCATCCTCCGAGGGGTGTCTGTTTCGACGATTCCCTACTGGACATTGCACCTCTTGGGTGTCTAACTGTAGATGCACCCCGTGGGTGTCTAACTCAAGGGTAGTACTTTTTGAGATGCTCAACGTTCCACGGGTGAGGAAGCTTCTTTTCATAACGGTCTTCTAGATGATAAATGCCCCTTCTGTAATATTGGATGACCTTGTAAGGACCTTCCTAGTTGGGACTTAGCTTTCCCTATGACGGGTCTTTAGTTGCTTGTGTGACCTTTCTTAGGACCTAGTCGCCAACTTCAAAATATCGAAGCTTTACCTTGGTGTTGTAGTACTTGGCCATTTTCCCTTGATAAAGCACAATTCTTTGTACTGCTTTTTCCCTTGTTTCATCCAGGAGATCGAGGTTCAGTCGAAGCTGTCCCTTATTTTCTTCTTCTTTGTGGAAGGTTGTCCTTAGGGTGGTCAGCCCTATTTCAACGGGAATAACGGTTTCTATGCCAAAGGTTAACTTAAAGGGAGTTTCTTTTATTGGGGTTCTGACAGTGGTTCTGTATGCCCACAACACACTCGGAAGCTCTTCCACTCACATACTCTTTGCCCCATCGAGCTGGGTTTTAATCTGTTTGAGTAAGGTTTGGTTCGTAACTTCAACTTGACCGTTGGCCTGGGGGTGTCTGGGGGACGAGTAGTGGTTTTTTATGTTCAGCTGACTACATAACTCTCTAAAGGGTCCGTTGTCAAATTGCTTCCTATTGTCAGAAATCAGGACCTTTGGGATCCCAAATCGACAAATGACGTCCTTCCAGACGAAATTTTTAACATTCTTTTCTGTGATTGTTGCCAGGGGTTCTGCTTCCACCTATTTGGTAAAGTAGTCAATTGCGACCACTAAAAATTTCGCTTGTTTTGTTCCAGCTGGGAATGGGCTCATGATATCCAGTCCCCACTGCGCGAAGGGCCAAGGCGAAGTTATGGGTGTAAGCTCTTCTGGTGGTACCCTTAGGACATTAGCGAAGCGTTGGCATTTTTCGCAGGTCTTCACATATTGGGTGGCATCATTTAAAAAGGAAGGCCAATAATAGCCTGCTCTTGTGAGTTTGTGTGCCAAAGCCCTTGCCCCTGAATGGTTTCTGCAAACTCCTTCATGGACTTCCCTTACGACGTAATTCACCTCTTCCGGCGTTAAACATCTAAGGTGTGGTCGTGAAAAACCCATTTTGTAGGGGGTGCCCCCCAGTAGCTGGAAGTGGGAAGCTCTTATTCTGAGCTTGCGTGCTTCTGTCTTATCTGTGGGTAGTTTCCCTTCTTGAAAATAACGGATTATGGGCGACATCCACGAGGTGTTGTCCATGATGGAATTCACTGTTTCCTCTTCTGTAGACGGCCTTCCTTGGACTTCAAGGAAGCCATCGATCTCTTCTCCTGATGATGCCAACCTGGCTAGTCGGTTGACATCTATATTTTCTTCCCTTGGAATTTGGAGGAACTCTACCTTCTTGAAGTGTAAGAGCAAAGTCGGGACGACTGTCAAGTATTTTTTCATCCTTTCTTTCCTGGCTTCGTACTCTCATTTGACTTGCTCTGCGATTAGTTAAGAATCACTTTTGTCGGTCAAGTTCTTAATCCCCATATTTTTTTGATAATTTCAGTCCGGCTAAAAGGGCTTCATATGTCGCTTTGTTGTTTGTGGCACGAAAGCATAGTTGAATGGCATACTCGAATTTATCCTTCTCGGGGGAGACAAGGACGATTCCGGCTCCACCCATATCCTTAGTGGATGATCTGTCAATACTCACCGTCCAGACCTCATCTTTCTTTAATTCATCTTCTTCTTTCCATGGATGTGTGAATTCCGCAATGAAGTCAGCTAGGGCTTGAGCCTTTATCGCGGTGCGTGGCAGGTAGTCAATATCAAATTCACTCATCTCTATGGACCATTGAATCAGTCTTCCAGCCGCATCCAGCTTATTCATGGCCTTCCTGAAAGGATAGTCAGTCAGCACCATTATCAAGTGGGCCTGGAAGTAAGACCTGAGCTTCCATGACGCGATTACCAAGACAAAAGCCAGTTTTTTCATGTTGGAGTACCTTTCCTCGGCTCCCCTTAAGGCCCTACTGGTGTAGTATACAGGTTTTTGAATGTGCTCTTCCTCACGGATCAGCACCGAACTGACTGCAGAAGAAGATACAGCCAAGTATAAATACAATTCCTCACCCGTCTGAGAGGGGCTGAGAAGTGGTGGGGAAGACAAATACACCTTCAACTCCTCAAAAGCTTGTTGACATTCTTCTGTCCACTGGAAGGCCTTCCTGAGGGTCTTAAAGAAGGGGAGGCACTTGTCAGTAGATCTGGAAACGAACCTATTTAGAGCGGCCGTCTTTCTCGTCAGGCTCTGAACCTCTTTGACGGTCTTCGAAAGGCTCATCTCTAGGATGGCCTTGATTTTGTCCGGGTTGGCCTCTATCTCGCGGTGAGACACCATGAAGCCAAGAAATTTGCCCGAGGAAACACTAAAGGCACACTTTCCTGGGTTCAGTTTTATGTTGTAGCCTCTCAGGGCTTGGAAGGTCTCTTTCAAATCTGCAAGGTGATCTTCATTCTCCTTACTCTTTATCAGCGTGTCCTCCACATACACTTCCACGTTCCTTCTTATCTGGTCGTGGAACATCTTGTTCACTAGTTGCTAGTAAGTGGCCCCAACGTTTTTAAGGTCGATAGGCATTTCCTTGTAGCAGAAAAGGTCCCGACTTGTGATGAAGGCCGTCTTCTCTTAGTCTTCCTCTTCCATTTGAATCTGGTTATAGCCAGAAAAGGCATCCATAAAGCTAAGTAGCCTATGTCCAGCTGTAGAGTCTACTAGTTGGTCGATTCTTGGAAGGGGATAGCTGTCCTTGGTACAAGCCTTGTTTAAATCTGTGAAGTCGACACACATCCGCCACTTTTCATTGGATTTTTTGACCATTACAACGTTGACCAACCATTCGGGGTAGTAGACCTCCCTTATGAAGCCTACCGTCTATAACTTGTCTACCTCTTCCATTACAGCTGCGTTTCTTTTAGGGGCAAAGACCCGTCTCTTCTGTTTGACAGGGTGTATGGAAGGGTTGACATTTAGCTTATGGACCATCACTTCAGTACTAATGCTAGGCATGTCTTCATGACTCCATGCGAAGACATCCGCATTTTCTCTCAAGAATTACACTATTGAATCTCGTATTCTCTCTGGCATTGTGGTCCCTATTCTGGTTGTCTTCTTCTCGTTGCCTTCTATCAGTGCGACCTCTTCCAGTTCTTCTGTTGGTTTAGCGAAATTTCACCGCTCTTCCACGATCAAGGTTTGGTGGGCTTGCTCTGTACTTACAGAAGTTAAATAACATTCCCTCGCCATAGCTTGGTCTCCCTTCATTTCCCCTGCCCCGTTTTTTGTTGGAAAACGAATTAAGAGGTGGTATGTTGAAGTGACAGCTCGAAGGCGGTTCAGAGTAGGGCGTCCAATTATTACATTATAGGCTGAAGGGCAGTCCACCACTAAGAATTCGACCTTTTTGGTTGCTTGTTTTGGGTAGGTACCTACTGTGATTTGAAGAGAAATCACTCCAAATGGGTAAGCATTGGTTCCTGCAAAACCGACCAGTGCGGTTTTGATGGGTTGTAACTGATCCTTGCTGATTTTCATTTGTTGGAAGGCCGTTAAATATATGATGTCTGCAGAACTGCCATTATCGATCAGGACACGTCTTGTCGAATAGCCGGCAATCTCTAGGGAGACGACCAACGCATCGTCGTAAGGGTGGAAGACTTTACGGGCATCTTCCTCTATAAAGGTAATGGGAAGATCTTCCAACCTAGGAATCTTGCCGGTCTTCTGAGTTACCAACACGTTGTGTATCTGGCGAGCATAGGCTTTTCGCGAGGAACGGGAGGTCCCTCCTACTGCCATTCCTCCAGTTATCATGTGAATTTCCCCCAGTGGGGGTCTAGGACGCGCTTCTGCTGGAGGTCGTTGGTGACGAGCCACTGGTGGATGACCGTCTCTTCGGTCCCTTCCTAAAAATCTTTGCAATCTTCCTTGCTTAATAAGCTCTTTGATCTGCTTTCTGAGGGCAAAACAATCTTTGATGTTATGGCTCTGGTCCCCATAGAAATGACAGTATTTGTCTCTTGGTTTTCTTGAGTTTTGGAAGATCTAAGCAGTCGTTATCCACCATTTGCACAAAGTAACATGCATATTGGAAGAATTATTTCACCCGTCATATAGGTGTCCAACCTTGTGTTCGTATGCATAGTTGTCATATAGGTCTACTTTGAAAGGCTTATAGAAGCCACATGCTTGTAGAAGTGGGTCCTTAGACCTTAGCCCCTTGATGCTTATAGGAGCCATAGTAGGAGTAGATCCTTAAACCTTAATCATGGTGTCGTTGAACTGATCTCTCTTGTGGCCCTTCTCTATAGAGCTCATCTTTGTTGAGAGATTACCAATGATCTTAATAAACAAATCGAATATATATATTTTGGGGTCATAACGCCCAATATGGCATGAGAAAAGATGACGTCATGCTTTAATCAAGTCAAACACAAAATTGCATATAATGGATGGATGATCGTCCATCTATGCAATAATCCGGTTTGCAATAATTGTGGAGGAAAAAACGATAAATAGATCGTCTAAGTAAGCATATAGATGATAATATCTCAATTAATGAACAATGTGATTTTGCATCATCAATTAACTATCTGAATTGAACAATTACATTACATGTAATTTCATTTGAGATAATTAGTCTTGTGTGAAAGCTTATTTCAATTATTTGTATGTATGCAAAGAGTTATAATTCTCACATGGAAAATGTAACTTTAAATTGTGTTGTAAAACAACACTGCCAACTTTAGCTCAAGGACATTAAGCTGGTCTTATAAACCTTCCAAATGTAGACATAAACATTTTAGGATTTCTCATCCTCAAAGGTTAAAGCAACACATATATGTATATATATAGAAATATTCATGTGATTTCTATATTTTATTTGAGGCCGGGTATTTCCCTTTTAGATTATTTGTTAGTGTATAACAAACATATTAAAAACAGCCTCAATTAATTTATTGTTTATCATCTTTCTAATGAAAAGAGAATACGTAAAAGAGGAGTAGGGTGGAAGAGACATAGCTTCGAGGCAGGGCTAGAAGCCCTGAAATTTTTTTAAGGTCTTCACTTCACTAAAGAAATTGGAAGACTGTCATTGGAAGGATCATGTCTTCTACTGTCACTTTTCTGTAGGAGTTGAAAGACCGTCCCTGCAAGGGCCATATATCTATCTTCCTTTTCCTTCTAGGCGGGGCTGGAAGATCGTCATAATTTTTTTTTCTTTTTTTTTACAATTCATGCTCACACTGTTGACGTCACACGGATGATGTTGCAATTAGGGCTAATGAGGATGCTGATGGGGTGTGCGCTTGACGCATGTCAACACATACAGGCACATGGCGAGCACATGAAGACACATGTAAAGGAAGGTCGTCACTCCGCCGGCGCGTGGAAGCGCGTGACAACTCCGGTTTAGAAGATTTCAACTAGGCTTAGTAGATCGGGCAACGTTCTGTCCAATGGTAGAGCCCGTTGCTTGATCGGGTGATTGGAAGAGGGTCTTTGAGACTCTAATGACTCAGGTTGCGTGTGGAAAGGAAGGTCGTCACTCTGGCGGTGCGTGGAAAGGAAGGTCTTCTTTCTGACAGCGCGTGGAAGAGCATGACAGCTTTGATGATGAAGATTTCACCGGGGACCGATAGATCGGGCGACGTTCTACACCGTAGTGGTGTTGTTTCCCGTCGCTGAAGGCTAAGAAAGAAGTTTGGCGGCTGTGCAATTTGTAAGAGGAAAAGTTGTGTTCCCATAGACGGTGCCAACTGGTGATGGCCGGAATTTGCATCTCCATGGAAATGACCGGAGTTTGCATCTTCATATCAACAGTTGCACAACCAGCCAAGACTCCTCGTTTTGGAAGATCGTCGGACCGCTGACACCTGACCCGATGGATGGATGACCTGCAAGAGCAAATAAGTTGATCGGAATTGGCATCGGTTTGGGGTCGGCCAAAGGGGCTCCAATGCCTTTGTTGGTATTGATTTCCAGAAAAACCTTGAGAGTGAATTTATGTATTGGAAAGTACTGTTCATACCTGAGATTAGGAGAGATAATGGCGTTTTATGTCTTCTGGTCATAATACGTGGCCTTCCAGACTCCCTTGGATTTGGGGACACGTGGTGATTCAGTAGCCCTTAGATTTGGAAGGCCGTTGCTCATTTGGAGGGTAGTGCTGGGCGAGGCTGCGAAGCCTTTACCCCCTAGACACGTGGAGAGAGCTTGTCAATGGTGAAGGCTCGACTTGGTGAGTTGTCTCGCTATATTCCCGTAATGGATAGGGGATGAGTCATGGACAGCTGGAATAGATGATCGTGCATAGAAGAAGGTCGTCATTCAGCTTAGGAATTAGACGGTCATCATCTTTCTCGAAGAGTAGAAGGTCGTCGTCTCTGACTTGAGAAAAAGTTGGTAAACATTCCCTTCAGTATTAAATAATTTTTCATGATTGTAGGGATTAATGTTCTATGGATTTGACAATTCTACTTCTACCCCTATATATTATTTTAGTTTATCTTTTTGAAAATTAAAATTTGTGACTAAATCAGAATATTCCCAATACAATAATTTCTGAGACTCAAAAATAGTTTTTTTGAGATACGCTATCAAAGACAGTCAAAAGAAAATATATTAACCAGTTAATGCATCCTTGGCACGTTTATTTTGCTGTTTTATATTGTGGTAATGGGTTTCAACTTTCAACAATTTCTTGCAAGGAATCAAGTAGATGTGGGGCCATTCTAGAAAGATCTGAAGTCATAGTCAAGAATATATGGTTCTGTTGGAGAAGTAACCCTTCCATTTTTACTACTTACCTTTGGTAATTCTCATCCACTGCTACTTCGTTTTGTGCTTCCATTGATTTTTTTCATCATATAAAACAAATATAGGGTGCAATATACGATGTATAAAGCTTGAGAAATAATGTTTTAGGAAAGCTTAAGCATGGAAAGACACCTGAGCAATAAAAAAGGCCTTGAGTATGTCTTCGTTATTCTCTCCTTATTAGGAAGCAAATTAATTTATAACTGAACATTTTACAGCAAATTTAAATTTAGGGGGAGTAGAGAGAAAGTTAATTTGGTTACTTGTCATTGTAATTAGGTTTGGGATGATAATTTAGGATTTAATATATTTTTATTTTCTTGCTTACAACAAGCGGTTGAGATAAATTTTGAATTCAAGTCTTATACTTCGAGAAAACCGAGTAATATTATTGAACTATAATACTTTTTGGGTGCGGATTCAATGTTGTTATTATTTTACATATAACAAATAGGAATGAGAGATTCAAACCCAAATTCTCTTCATTGTGAAAATCGAGAATTATCACGGTGGCTCTTGATGGGTTTAATATTGATTCTAGCAAAAAGAGAAGGAATTTAACTATGTTGATGATGGAAACCACCGAGATATAGCTGGAATTTCAATATTGAACAGGCCAAAGTAATCACAATTATAAAAAATTTAAGAAAGTCCTATAAGGAATACGAAAAATTTTAGGAGAGGGACATCCCTATATTTATTGTATTTTTTTTAAAATCTAAATCTAAATTTAAATTTGAAATTGAATTTTTGGAAATTGGAAACCACCAAATTCTTATTGCATTATTTTGAAAAAAATATGTTTCCCATTAATTTCCTGTTTGATTAGAATTGTCTCAAGGAAGCAGGCAGGTTCCCACTACTAACTACACATTTTTCACTATACTTGAAATGAAATGAGTAGTTTTAGTAAAATGAAAGTTCACCAAATATATATATATATATATATATATATATATATATTGATAGATGAGATTAGGTGGATTAAACATTTAAAATCCCGTAACGTTCTTTGGATAATTCCATATTATGAAGTTCTTAAAATAATATTTATTCATTAGGTGAAATGAATGAATTGAATTTTACCATATCAAAAATAATTTGAATAAGTATCAAAATAGTACTATAATATTTGTTATGCTATCGACATGACAAATTAAATCCATTCCACTCATTTTACCATGGATGAATAAGACTTTACTAATTCTATAATGGAGTAAACTTTAAAACTTTTGAGGATCATAATTTCGGATCGGATGGTGATCAAGATCCATACTTGGATGATGATCAGTGGCCGTAGTTATATATTTGAATTTCACAACTAAAGACTTAAAAAGAACATACCAAAGAAGGAAATCAATGTCAGTGCTCTCAATAAATTAATATAGATAAACTTATATTTACACGGAAGAAGAACAACAAATTAAGGAGAACAACAAAGGTGAAGTTAATGAAGAAGTCATTTCTTAATTGTGTTAACAAATTATATAGAGTTAAGAGTTCAGTAATTTAATTGGAATTCTTAGTATTTTTAATAAAAACTTTTAATGTTAAAATCTTCATTTTTCTAATTATCTAATTAAAAAGAAAAGAAAAAGAAAACTAATGATATGACGATATATTATATGTCTGCTTTCTAAGTTTCCCTAACACTAAAGTCTTGATGAGGATGACAGTGTAAGACGACAAAAGCCTTTATCGATGATAATGATGATTATTGATGTTCCTCTTAAATCAGTGGACAGCAGTCAAGACGAGCAGCAGAGTAGACGACCTACAAGAGGAAAATAAGGTGATCGGAGGGGCACCGGTTTGGGGCCGGCCTAGGAGGCTCCGATGCCTTTGTTAGTCAAGGTCTTTCCGGTTTTTCAAAATGCAGAGAATGGTTCTGTATTTTTTTAGTGTACTGTTCATACCTGAGTACGGAAGGAGGATGGCCTTTTATGTCTTTCGGTCATCCACTTGGCCTTCCAGAGGCCGTCCGATCTCGGGACACCTGGAGAGTTTATGGCCCTTCATCTGGCAGGTAGTGGCTGGCTCGTGCGTGGTGCTGGGCGACGCTGCGAGGGCTTCATCCCCGGGATTCTCGGAGGACACCTGTTCTAGGTGAGGTGTTGATTCGATGAGGTGTCTCACTTGGTTCCCGTAGAAGATAAGGATGGATCTGAGTCTGGTGACTAAGCTATTGTGAGCAGTAGTAGCCTGCTCTTGTGAGTTTATGCGCCAAAGACCTTGCCCTTGAATGGTTTCCGCAAATCCCTTCATGGACTTCCCTGATAACATAGTTTGCCTCTTCTGGTGACAAACATCTAAGGTGGGGTCGTGAAAAACCCATCTTGTAAAGGATGCCCCCCAGCAACCGGAAATGAGAAGCCCTTATTCTGAGCTTGTGTGCTTCTGTCCTATTTGCTGGAAGTGTCCCTTCCCTGAGATAACGGGTTATGGGTGACATCTATGTCGTGTTGATGGTGATGGAGTTCACTATTTCCTCTTCCGTGGAAGGTCTTCCTTGGATCTCAATGAAGCCATCTATCTCAATTCCTGATGATGCCAACCTAGCTAGACGATCAGCGGCTACATTGTCTTCCCTTGGAATTTGGAGCAGTTCTACTTTTTCGAAATGTGTTAACAGAGTCTTGACGGCCGTCAAGTATTTCTTCATTCTGTCCTCCTTAGCTTCATATTCGCCCTTCACTTGCCCCACAATTAACTGAGAGTCGCTTTTGATGGTTAAGACCTTGATTCCCATACTCTTGGATAATTTTAGCCCGGCTAGAAGGGCTTCGTATTTCGCTTCGTTGTTTGTGGCACGGAAACGAAGCTGAAGGGCATACTCAAATTTGTCTTTTTCAGGGGAAACAAGGATGACTCCGGCCCCGCTCATTTCTTTAGTGGATGATCCATCTATGTTCACCGTCCAGGCTTCACCTTCTCCCGATTTCTCATCTTCCTTCAACGGGTGTGTGAATTCCGCAATGAAATCGGCTAAAGCTTGGGCCTTTATTGCAGTGCGTGGCCGGTAGTCTATATCAAATTCACCAATTTCTATGGACCACTGTACTAATCTTCCAGCCGCATCTGGCTTGTTCATGGCCTTCCTAATGGGATAGTCGGTCATAACTATGATTGAGTGGGCTTGGAAGTATGGCCTAAGTTTTCTGGACGCAATCAGTAGGGCAAAAGCCAATTTTTCCATGTTGGTGTATCTTTCTTCGGCACCTCTTAAGGCCCTACTGGTGTAGTAGACGGGCTTCTGAACGCGTTCCTCTTCGCAGATTAGAGCGGAACAGACTACCGAAGTGGATACAACCAAGTACAGATACAATGCTTCTCCTGTCTAGGAAGGGCTAAGTAATGGCGGGGAAGTCAAGTAGACCTTTAGTTCTTCAAAAGCTTGTTGACACTCTTCCGTCCACTGGAAGGCCTTCCTTAGGATTTTGAAGAAGGGGAGGCACTTGTCCGTGGATCTGGAAACAAATCTGTTTAGGGCGGCTGCCTTCCCTGTTAAGCTTTGAACTTCTTTGACGGTCTTCGGAGGAGTCATTTCTAAAATGGCCTTGATTTTGTCCGGGTTGGCTTCTATCCCACGTTGAGATACCATGAAGCCGAGAAACTTACCGGAAGAGACTCCGAAGACACACTTAGCAGGATTTAGCTTCATGTTATACCTTCTTAATGCCTGGAAGGTCTCTTTTAAATCAGCAAGGTGATCGTCATCCTTCTTGCTTTTTACTAGCATGTCGTCTACATATACTTCCACATTTCTTCCGATCTGGTCGTGAAACATCTTATTTACCAACCTCTGGTAGGTAGCTCCAGCATTTTTAAGGCCAAAAGGCATTACCTTGTAACAGAAGAGCCCCCTGCTAGTGATGAAGGCCGTCTTCTCTTGGTCTTCCTCTGCCATTTGAATTTGATTGTAGCCTGAGAAGGCATCCATGAAGCTAAGTAACTTATGTCCAGCAGTAGAGTCCACTAGTTGATCTATTTTTGGAAGGGGATAACTATCCTTGGGGCAAGCCTTGTTTAGATCCGTGAAATCAACACACATTCGCCATTTTCTGGTGGATTTTTTGACCATCACCACGTTGGCAAGCCATTCCGGGTAGTAAACTTCTCTTATGAAACCTGCCTGCAGTAGCTTGTCTACCTCTTCCGTTATAGCTGCGTTTCTCTCAGGGGCGAAGACCCGCCTCTTCTGCTTGACGGGATGGAAGGAGGGGTTGACATTTAGCGAATGGGCTACTACTTTGGTGCTAATGCCTGGCATGTCGGCATGGCTCCAGGAAAAAATATCGGCATTTTCCCTTAAGAATCGCACTATCGAATCTCGTACTTCTCCCTTCATAGAGGTCCCTATCCGTGTTGTCTTCTTTTCGTTATGAAGACCTTCTACTAATACGATCTCTTTCAGCTCTTCGGTTGGTTCAGCAATGTTTTGCCGTTCTCCCACAATCAGTGCTTGATGGACCGGCTCTGTGCTTGTGGAGGTCAGATAACATTCTCTGGCCATCGCTTGATCTCCCCTCATCTCCCCTATCCCATTTTCTGTTGGAAAACGGACCAGGAGGTGGTACGTTGAAGTGACAGCTCGGAGGCGATTTAGAGTAGGGCGTCCGATTATCACGTTGTAGGCAGAAGGGCAATCTACTACTAAGAAGTCGACCTTCTTGGTGGCTTGTTTCGGATAGGTGCCTGCTATGAGTTGGAGGGTGATTATACCGAGTGGATAGACGCTGGTTCCTGCGAAACCAACCAATGGGGTCTCGATGGGTCACAGTTGGTCCTTATCAATTCTCATCTGCTGGAAGGCCGTCAAGTATATGATATCCACCGAGCTACCATTGTCAATCAGGACACGTCTTGTGGAGTAGCCTGCAATCTCCAAAGTGACGACCAACGCGTCGTCATGAGGGTGGAAGACTTTGCGGGCATCTTCCTCTGCGAAAGTAATGGAAAGGTCCTCCACTCTTGGTTTTTTGTCCATCTTCTGTGTTACCAGCACGTTGTGTATTTGACGTGCATAAGCTTTTCGTGAGGAACGTGAGGTTCCTCCTGCTGCCACTCCTCCGGTTATCACATGAATTTCTCCTAGTGGGGGGGGTCGCGGAAGTACTTCCACTGGAGGTCGTTGTTGACGGGGCCCTTGAGGACGACCTTCTCTCTGTCCCCTTTCAACGAATCTCTGTAATTTTCCCTGCTTGATTAGTTCCTCGATCTGCCTCTTCAAGTCGTAACAGTCCTCTGTGTTGTGGCCGTGGTCCCTATGAAAACGGCAGTACTTGTCTCTCGGCCTTTTGTCGGGGTCTGTCAACAACTTGCCCGGCCACTTCAAAGCCGGATCATTTCTTATTTGCATGAAAATATGGTCCACGGGAGCGTTTAGGGGGGTGAAGTGGTTGAATCTCTCATTGAATCCCCTTCCACTCCTATCCTCTTGTCTTCTGTTTCTGTTCCGCTGGGCTTTGGGCCTTGTCTCATGGGACTCCGCAGGACGGTTAGAATGTTCACATTTTCTTTTCTTTCCTATTGTCTGATCTCGAGCTAGAAGGGCTTCTTCCCCATTCATATGCCGTTGAGCCTCATACATCATCTCCGTCATGGTGCTTGGGGGATCTTTATAGACCGAAAACAGAAAATCTCTCGCTTGGAGGCCAGAGATGAAGGCCGTCAACACCACTTTGTCGTCTGTCCCGTCAACTAATAGTGTTTCTTTATTGAACCTGGTGAGGTAAGATCTCAAGGTTTCCCCTTCCTTCTGCTTAATATTCAGGAGGTGTGTGGTAGGTCGTCCGTATCGTTGTCCACCAATGAAATGGTTGAAAAATAAACGGCTAAGTTGGGCGAAGGATCCCACCGAGCCGGGTGTTATCTTTTTAAACCATACTCTAGCGGGTGCCTTAAAGGTGGTAGGAAAGGCACGACACATGATTTCGTCGGGGACCCCTTGAAGACACATCACGGTCTTGAAAGACTCCAGATGGTCGAGGGGGTCTTTTGACCCGTCAAAGGTTTCCAAGGAAGGCATGCTAAATTTAGATGGTAGAGGAAAAGAGATTACCGCTTTTGTGAAGGGTGAATCTGTTGTATGGACAAGATCATCAAGGTTTTTGGCTGTCCGTCCTTTAAATTTGTCCTTCATCTCTCCCATTTGTATCCTCATTGCCTTCAGCTCTTGTTCCCACTTGGCCGATGACTCCTCACCGGTTATTCTCGTGTTTTCGCCCTTCGTCTCACCCTCTTGTTCTTGGCGTTGCTCATGTTGTTGTTCTTGTTATTGTTCCTGCCGAGACTCAGCGTCCCCCCTTTCCTTACTCTTTCCCTTGTCCTTTTCTCTCTGCTTCTCAGTCTCATGTTGCAGGAGCTTCTGGTTAAGGACCTGGTTCTGCTGGGTGAGTTCCTGAAGGTTGGTAGTGAGATCTCGTACTTGCTTCTCCATCGCAGCCATCTCAGGAGACTGGCTACTGGAGGGAAGCGTTTGAGCGTGTATTTCTATCGATCGCGTCCTGACCATGCAGTCCTTTGTATCGGTGCAGTGAAAAGCAAAGATGCGCGTTTCCCACAGACGGCGCTAACTGATGTTCCTCTGAAACCAGTGGACGGCAGTCAAGACGAGCAGCAGAGTAGACGACCTGCAAGAGGAAAATAAGGTGATCGGAGGGGCACCGGTTTGGGGCCGGCCTAGGAGGCTCCGATGCCTTTGTTAGTCAAGGGCTTTCCGGTTTTTCAAAATGTAGAGAATGGTTCTGTATTTTTTTAGTGTACTGTTCATACCTGAGTACGGAAGAAGGATGGCCTTTTATGTCTTTCGGTCATCCACGTGGCCTTCTAGAGGCCGTCCGATCTCGGGACACCTAGAGAGTTTATGGCCCTTCATCTGGCAGGTAGTGGCTGGCTCGTGCGTGGTGCTGGGCGACGCTGCGAGGGCTTCATCCCCGGGATTCTCGGAGGACACCTGTTCTAGGTGAGGTGTTGATTCGATGAGGTGTCTCACTTGGTTCCCGTAGAAGATAAGGATGGATCTGAGTCTGGTGACTAAGCTATTGTGAGCAGTAGAAGGGAGTTGATCAGATGAGGGAGAGGACGGTCTTCTTCTCAGGAGAAGGTCTTCATCTCTTATTTGGGAGAAATTGACAAATATCCCCTTCAATTATAATGTAAGATTCTCTATTTTTATAAATCAATGATCACATAAGTGCATGATAGAATGTATGGAATAATGTGGCACATCTACCAATAACATTTAATTATTTTGTTTTCAGTAAAAAAAACGTTTATTATATATATTGCTACTCTAGTATGGTTGACTTTGGAACTATGACAAGTACAGTAGTTATAATAAAAAGACATGGAGAATGATAATGTAGATGAAAGTGACAATGATGATTATGACAATATGTTGTAGCTAGGCTATGATATGAGATGCTAGAAGCTTAATTTGGATTTTTTTTCGAGACTTAAGTCTAACTCAAAGTGTTCATCTAACCCAATTTTTTACGTTGAAATAAAGAACTACAAAATATCGTTTATAGGAGTGACCCTTTGGAGTTTGGATATGTAATTTTGTTATTAGCCAATGAGCTTCTAAGAGCAGTGATGGAAATGGTTCCAAGGTCCCAAATTGTTACAAATAGATTTATTCAAATACGGTAATTTCTCGATCTGTGTATTTGTTTTTGTCTGTTTTGTTACAAATACAGTCCAAGTGTCGGAAAAGGCAGGTAAATTTAAGGGACTTACCCTTTTTTTATCCTTTCAGAAGGTAGGATATTATTAGATGAATAGATTAAGTTACCTAACATTTTTTCGTGATTAGTTTCCAAAAATGCAAGGCTGTGAGGGCAAAATAGTATTGGGACAACGTTCATCACTCACCCTTTTTTTATTTTAAAAAATTTGTTATTTTAATCATTTTGTGTTTTTATTTTTCATTTAAAAGTGAAATCCACCATTAATGTGAGAGAATGAAATATTACTCTTGGAATATCGAATATTTTTCCAATTATATATGCCTTCATACGAAATCCCTCATTCCATCCATCACATCTACAAATATTTAATATACCTCACCACAAACAAGCAATAAAAGAGTGATATTAGGAACATAAATTTTTTCACAACTTTTAACTTGACAAATTGTGATTAGAGCAATTTCACAACCGCAACAAAATGGCTTCTTCTTTTTAATCTAAAAAGCCTTACTTAATACTTTTCATATTTCCTTATTTTTCTTTTCTTTGGTTACACACACACACATTTGTGCCAGGCTAAAGCATTAATTTGCATTGACATGTGTTGAGGACTAATGATTCACTGGATGATAGGCGTTGCACTAATTCAATCAGTTCTCCCTTTATTTTGTTTTGGTTTAAATACCGTTTTGGTCTTCAACCTTTGGCCTTTGTGTCAAATTGGTCCCTAACCTTTTAACTGTGTCAAATTGGTTCTCAACCTTTCAACCTTGTGTCAAAATAATCATTACCGTTAAGTGGATAGAAAATGCTGACATGGCTAACGGTTTTATTTTTAATTTTAAAAATGTCTATCGTGGTATATCAATTCAAATTTTAATAATAAAAAAAGCCAACTCAAAAAAAAAAAAAAAATTCTGAATATCAAACTCACGTGAGTTTCTTTTTATCTTTCTTCCATTTCAATTTCTAAGGGAACCGGATACTCCATTCAAAATTTCAAATCCCTAACCTCCTTGCAAAATCCCCTACCCCTTCACTATCATTTTACATCTCTTTTCCATAGAAAATTCTGTGCACACTCTTGCAATATGGAGATTTGAAACCTCCGGTATTCCTACTTCTCCTCAAACTGGAAATTATTTGATTGATATGATGTTATACCTTGAAGTCTAATATAGATCATGTGACCATGAGTGCCTTTGTACTGACTTTGATTCCTTGGAAGGTGTGGACTTTGACTCTCTGAAAGGTGCTTTGAACATTAAGTTTAAAGACAAGGGACTGTTGGTACACGCTATTACTCACGCTTCACTACAATCTTCTGGAGTATCCTCCTATAAGCTTGCACAGAATTTTCTAGAGAGTGTAAAATCACAGTGAAGGGGTAAGGGAATTTGGAAGGGGGTTTAGGGATTTGAAATTTTGAATTGGAGTATCGGGTTTCCTTAGAAATTAAGATAGAAGAAAGAAAAAAGAAACTCATGTGCCATTTGATATTCAGCATATTTTCTTTTTATTTTTTAATTTGACTTTGTATTTTTTATTTATTAAAATTTGAGTTGGCATGTCACGTCAGATATTTTTAAAATTAAAAATAAACCGTTAGCCACGTCAGTATTTTCCTTCCAATAGTTAACGGCAAGGACCATTTTGACATTAGGTTGAAAGGTTGAGAACCAATTTGACACAGTTGAAAGGTTAGAAACCAATTTGATACAAATGTCAAAGGTTGAGGACCAAAACGATATTTAAACCTTTTGTTTTTAAGTTTAAATACTATCGTAATCTTTTTTCGTGGTTTAGTTGTTTAGATATGAAAATATGAATTCTTATTATAACAGTATTTGTTGTCAAAGAATAATTAAGCACCACGATTTAAATGAATAACGACAATTCCGGCATGGCAAACACTAACAAGCTTCATTGCAAATATATATGTTTCACAAAGCGTTACAGACAAACAAATAAAAAATAAAAAAATAAAATAAAAAAGGTGTTATAGACGAAGCACTTCACAAAATCCAGCACCCCAATGTCGCTCCAAAATTAATTTTGCTGTCATCCCCTGCAAGCAGACCTCTTCAGTTGGATTTGGCTTAATTATTCGAGACTAGGAAGGTTTTGTTCTGGCAACCATGGAAGACAGACTCAATTCCCATTCCCACCCTGCTTTCAATCAAGCTCGTGGTCTTCTCAAAGTCTTGAATTTTTGTTTAGACATGGGTTTCTGGCAGATTGAGATAGACTGTGAAGACCATACTTTTGTGAGTCTCCTCCATGAGAGACCTCCTAGAAATTGGGCTTTTAGTTGATGAGATTGTAGGGTTGATAGGAAACTTTTAGTTTGTTTTTTGTAATCATGTCCCTAAAGGCTGTAATCTTTTAGCACGTGCTTTGGCTTCTGATGCACTAGCAAAGGCGGGTCCCTCAGTTTGTTTTGAGGATTACCCTTCTTGTCTCCAATCACTTTATCTTAGAATTACATCATCAATAAAATATCTACTATCTTTATATCCAAAAAAAAAAGTTGGGACAAGGGAGAGAATATGAAGAGCAAACTTTATGTGAAAGGGCTGCGTAAAGTTTAAAAAGCAATATATAAAATAAAAAAGTGCCTTCACATTGTGTTGAATGTTCAGCCAACACCAAGGGTGGCCTTAAGCAAGAGCGAGGTGGGCGACCGTCTTAAGCCTCACCTCAAAATTAGGTCTCATCCCAAAATTTTTTAAAGCCTTTATTGAAAGGCTTCAATATATTTATAGATACAAAAATTAAAAAGGCCTATATATTTAAAACAAGCCTAATAATAATTTAATTCTCTTACCCAAGTATGTATGAGAACAATTTTTTGTATTTATTTGATGTGAAGAAGCTAACTTTACTAAATTATGATAATTCGAAAAAGTATTATGTTAATCTTGAAGGTTTTTTAAAACCTGGTAATTTTTTTGATCTTGATGGTATTGATTTATTTTCAGACTTAAAAGTCTTACAAGAGATTTTACCAAAAGAAAAAAAGACAGCGACAAATATACTTAATTTTATCAAGAAATTGAATTGTTCTAAATGTATTTATTGCATATAGAATATTATTGACTATACTTTTCACAGTTACATCTGTTGAAAGAAGTTTTTCAAAGTTAAAATTATAAAAATCTTACTTGCAATCGACTATGTCATAGGAAAGATTAAACGGATTAGCCATATTATCTATTGAACAAGATTTGTTAGAAAATATTGAATATAAAAGTTTAATTAGTAATTTTGTAGCAAAAACTCGTATGTAGAGTAATTTTTCAATGATTTTTTTTTTTTTTTTTTTTAAGATAGAAGGCCTCATTTTTTTACACCGCCCTAGGCCTCATAATTCCTAGAGTCGGCCTTGGCCAACACATGGTACTGAAATAAAATCACTGTTTTGTGTCTCATCTTGGTTGGCTGCTATCTTGAGGTGAATATATACTACTAATCAAAAGTTGACTTATTTATAATGATGTAAGTTGCTATGTTAATTGGAGAGATTTGATCTAACTATAGTTGAGGTTGATTTAAGCTAACATTAGCCACATATATCACTTTATGAGACCATTATTATATGCACTTGTACTACGATTTTGTCTATGTTCCAAGGATATATGAAACAAGTATTTGCCCTTTTCTTTTTTCTTTTTTTTAATTAAGAGTATTTGCCAACATGATCATGGTGGTTTCTGATGTAAAATATGACCATATTTAACTGAACATAGCCTAATCACAAACAGTTGAGGGTGTAGATCTGCAAAAATCCTCTCAAATAGTACTGCAAATTAAGTAGAATTAACAAACAAGTGGAAGCAAAATGCAAAAAAAAAAAAAAAATGGGAATGGCTACAAAAGTTTTATGAGGTACTACAAAATAGAGTATACGAGCAAACACGACAAAATGCAAAATACATTTTTATGCCTCAAAAACTAAAGAATATATTATGACCCAAAGAAAACGTTAACTACATCTATACTATACCATAAGAGGAATAGTCAAATTATAATTAAGATAATCTTTATAATCACTTAGATAGTCCAAATCAATCTATTACACGTACATTTGATGTGGCACTCAACATATACGCTTCCAAACTCCCCTTAATAATGGAGCCTAATAATTGAGATTTTAAATTTTTGGGTTAAATACATTGTTGGTTCCTAACGTTTGTCCAAGTTGCACGTTTGGTCCCTAACGTTTAAAACGGCCAGAAATGGTCCTTAACGTTTTAAAATCATGCATCATTAATTTTTCCATTAGTCTCCATTAACTTTATGTATATATGGCTAACACATTGATGACTTGACCAATTTTAAATTTAGATGATGATGATGTGCAAAAATCAGCACGGTCGTCCGACGTCTAACCTCTCGGATGGAAGATCTGAAAGAACAAAAAAGGGTAAACAACAGGGGAGCACCGGTAAGGTGCCGGCCAAAGCTCCTCCGATTCCTTTGTCAGTGACTCACAGAGAATAATCAACCGGTAGGTATTAGTGTTTAGGCTCGTGTTTTTCATACCTTGTCTCTTTTTCTCTGGAGTTTATATAGTTGTCCCAGTAAATAGTCGTTGAGCTCTCCTTTATTTCAGTCTTTATTTGACTTGAATGAGGGGCTTTTATGACGGCGGTTACAATATTTTCGAGATACTATTGTTAATGTGTTAAATGGTAACGGCTCTCATATTTAAGTCGGATATAAAAACCTGCATTAATGGATCAATGAGGGCGGCTCGGATGCGTTTGGTATGGACGATGAAATACTCGTCCTTACATATGCTTGAGGGGTCGTTCAATGGATGGACGGTGGTATCGGACGTATCAGATGCCCCCTATTCCAATGTATCCATGTTTGGACGACGATTGGAATAACTGGAAGGTCTCAGCCGTATTTTTGGGGAAGCATGTAGCAGAAATCCAATCACCCCATTAAATGGTGAGGTGGCGGTTCGGTTCCTTTTTGACATGTGTTCTCCACTTGTTGGGCACGTACCACGAGGCGACTCCTCGTTTCGTCTGTCAGGGGTTTTGGTGATTTAAAAACTAGAAAAAAAAAATTTGTTTGCTTTATTTTCCCTCTTTTGGCGTTTTTCTACTCCGGTGCATTTTCTCTCTCGAGACGGACACTCAAACAGCTGCCTCAGATTGGATCTCTGCTGCACTTGTTGGAGAGCAATAAAGTTTCCTTGGTCCAGTATGATTTAGTGTACATTTGGAGTTCTGATATATAGAATTTCACGTCTGCAGTTATGATAGTATAGTCATTAAGTGAAATGATTAATTCTGATTTGTGCCGTTCTTTTCTATCAATATATATTTTTTTCACCTAGGCCTTTTCTCCATTGTTTCAGTTCTTTAATCTCTTATTTCTGTTCTGGAGCAAATGCTTCCTGTAATCTTTTTGGCATGTTTTAAAATGCCAGTTTGTTGTCTTGTTTTGTATCTCTCTTTTTTGGTTGGGGACACAGTTGTTTTTTTTAACTACCAAAATTGTGGAGCTGCTTGTAATGAACGGGTTCTTCTTTCATCTAATTTCTAATTGATCATAGGTTGACTTGAGATTTTGCCACAGTGATTTATAAAAAGAAAGTGTTTTTAGTGTGTTTGTGTTCCAATTTACCATCCTGTTGACTCTCTGGGTTTTTAAAGACAAGCAATGGAACCATTTCCATTTGTGGCTTTATTGTCATGTGACCAGTTAAGTCTTGAGTTTGGATTGAAGAGTAGCACTTGACATGGAACCATTTTCATTTGTCTCTTTGGTCACATTAGTGGTTAGCCCAAATGTGACCCAAAGGATAAGGTCTCTGAACTTGGCTTCCTAAGCCCTTTATCAGGAACATGGGTTGAGATCCCAAAAGTATTGCATGGGCTGTAATATCTTTTTTCTTCTCACAACTTTTTCACTTTTTATTTTTTTAATTTTTTAACATTTTTTTTTTTTAAGTGGTTTTGAAAGTTAAACAGTTAACTTTCAATCTCAACCACTCAATAAATATTGCATGCAATACCAATTGCATAGGATCTCAATCCCAGGAGCATAATTTTAAAGTGCAAAGAAAGTGGTGCATTTTGAATCAAAAGCCCGTTATCATTTCACTCGACCAATGTATAGTGGCCTATTTGATTGTCTTTTACACAGTGCTATTCTTCACCAACGTGCTTGTTTTTATTTTTTGGTTATTATAATTGCAAAACACTAGAATACTATCGCATGATTTACCCAACAATCCTGATGACATCTTTATTAGAATGAACATGCTCGTTTTCTTAAGCATTAAAATATGAAATTCTCTTATTTGGTGGGTGGATCACTAGGATTGTTTGACTTGGTCCAACAGTTGGACCTAATAACTTCTCGAGAATCACACCCCAACTAGCTGGCAATATCGTCGCGTTCTACTAAATTGATATCAGGATCGTTGGGTAATCACGTCACAGTAAGGAACCAACAAACAGAAAGGGCATCCAATGCGTTGCAAAAACTGTCATATTTCAAGTTTCAATGCTCAGGAAAACGAGCATGTTGGTTTTGATAAAGATGTCATCAGGATCATTGGATAAATCACACCACTTTAAGATCCTTTTTCAATTCAAAACCTGCTCCCATTTTAAGTCAAGAGATAGATAAATAAACACATCTCATTACATTGATCTGGGACATTCAAATCAAACTTGCTCTCATTTCAAGTCAAAGAAATAGATAAATAAACACATTCCATTGCACTGATCGGGGGAATTCGTAGTGACTAAGGGGGTTCAAGACTAAGAAGTGAGTTATTTATCAGCCAAACATTCTTCTTATGGTTAGATCTAATCTCTCGGTCAAAGGAAAAAGAATTTCAACTTTTTCCTTTTGAAAAGGGACGATTAGGAAAATCCTATTGATTGCAACTTTCTCTAGATCTCTAGGAAAAGAATGAAAAAATAGGCTTGATTGAACTTATAGTAGGGTCTCCAAAAACAAGTAATTTTTGTTGGGCTTTTATCATTTTTTAGGCTTGAAGGGGATATTTGTCAATTTCTCCCAAATAAGAGATGAAGACCTTCTACTGCGAAGAAGACCGTCCTCTCCCTCATCTGATCAACTCCCTTCTACTGCTCACAATAGCTTAGTCACCAGACTCAGATCCATCCTTATCTTCTACGGGAACCAAGTGAGACACCTCATCGAATCAACACCTCACCTAGAACAGGTGTCCTCCGAGAATCCCAGGGATGAAGCCCTCGCAGCGTTGCCTAGCACCACGCACGAGCCAGCCACTACCTGCCAGATGAAGGGCCATAAACTCTCCAGGTGTCCCGAGATCGGACGGCCTCTGGAAGGCCACGTGGATGACCGAAAGACATAAAAGGCCATCCTCCTTCCGTACTCAGGTATGAACAGTACACTAAAAAAATACAGAACCATTCTCTGCATTTTGAAAAATCGGAAAGACCTTGACTAACAAAGGCATCAGAGCCTCCTAGGCCGGCCCCAAACCGGTGCCCCTCCGATCACCTTATTTTCCTCTTGCAGGTCATCTATTTTGCTGCTCGTCTTGACTGCCGTCCACTGATTTCAGAGGAACATCAGTTGGCGCCGTCTGTGGGAAACGCGCATCTTTGCTTTTCACCGCACCGATACAAAGGACTGCATGGTCAGGACGCGATCGATGGAAATACACGCTCAAACGCTTCCCTCCAGTAGCCAGTCTCCTGAGATGGCTGCGATGGAGAAGCAAGTACGAGATCTCACTACCAACCTTCAGGAACTCACCCAGCAGAACCAGGTCCTTAACTAGAAGCTCCTGCAACATGAGACTGAGAAGCAGAGAGAAAAGGACAAGGGAAAGAGTAAGGAAAGGGGGGACGCTGAGTCTCGGCAGGAACAACAACAAGAACAACAACATGAGCAATGCCAAGAACAAGAGGGTGAGACGAAGGGCGAAAACACGAGAATAACCGGTGAGGAGTCATCGGCCAAGTGGGAACAAGAGATGAAGGCAATGAGGATACAAATGGGAGAGATGAAGGACAAATTTAAAGGACGGACAGCCAAGAACCTTGATGATCTTGTCCATACAACAGATTCACCCTTCACAAAAGTGGTAATCTCTTTTCCTCTACCATCTAAATTTAGAATGCCTTCCTTGGAAACCTTTGACGGGTCAAAAGACCCCCTCGACCATCTGGAGTCTTTCAAGACCGTGATGTGTCTTCAAGGGGTCCCCGACGAAATCATGTGTCGTGCCTTTCCCACCACCCTTAAGGGACCCGCTAGAGTATGGTTTAAAAAGATAACACCTGGCTCGGTGGGATCCTTCGCCCAACTTAGCCGTTTATTTTTCAACCATTTCATTGGTGGACAACGATACGGACGACCTACCACACACCTCCTGAATATTAAGCAGAAGGAAGGGGAAACCTTGAGATCTTACCTCACCAGGTTCAATAAAGAAACACTATTAGTTGACGGGGCAGACGACAAAGTGGTGTTGACGGCCTTCATCTCTGGCCTCCAAGCGGGAGATTTTCTGTTCTCGGTCTATAAAGATCCCCCAAGCACCATGACAGAGATGATGTATGAGGCTCAACGGCATATGAATGGGGAAGAAGCCCTTCTAGCTCGAGATCAGACAATAGGAAAGAAAAGAAAATGGGAACATTCTGACCGTCCTGCGGAGTCCCATGAGACAAGGCCCAAAGCCCAGCGGAACAGAAACAGGAGACAAGAGGATAGGAGTGGAAGGGGATTCAATGAGAGATTCAACCACTTCACCCCCCTAAACGCTCCCGTGGACCATATTTTCATGCAAATAAGAAATGATCCGGCTTTGAAGTAGTCGGGTAAGTTGTTGACAGACCCCGACAAAAGGCCGAGAGATAAGTATTGCCGTTTTCATAGGGACTACGGCCACAACACAGAGGACTGTTACGACTTGAAGAGGCAGATCGAGGAACTGATCAAGCAGGGAAAATTACAGAGATTCGTTGAAAGGGGACAGAGAGAAGGTCGTCCTCAAGGGCCCCGTCAACAACGACCTCCAGAGGAAGTACTTCCGCGACCCCCCCCACTAGGAGAAATTCATGTGATAACCGGAGGAGTGGCAACAAGAGGAACCTCACGTTCCTCACGAAAAGCTTATGCACGTCAAATACACAACATGCTGGTAACACAGAAGATGGACAAAAAACCAAGACTGGAGGACCTTCCCATTACTTTCGCAAAGGAAGATGCCCGCAAGGTCTTCCACCCTCATGACGACGCGTTGGTCGTCACTTTGGAGATTGCAGGCTACTCCACAAGACGTGTCCTGATTGACAATGGTAGCTCGGCGGATATCATATACTTGACGGCCTTCCAGCAGATGAGAATTGATAAGGACCAGCTGCGACCCATCGAGACCCCATTGGTTGGTTTCGCAGGAACCAGCGTCTATCCACTCGGTATAATCACCCTTCAACTCATAGCAGGCACCTATCCGAAACAAGCCACCAAGAAGGTCGACTTCTTAGTAGTAGATTGCCCTTCTGCCTACAACGTGATAATCGGACGCCCTACTCTAAATCGCCTTCGAGCTGTCACTTCAACGTACCACCTCCTGGTCCGCTTTCCAACAGAAAATGGGATAGGGAAGATGAGGGGAGATCAAGCGATGGCCAGAGAATGTTATCTGACCTCCACAAGCACAGAGCCGGTCCATCAAGCACTGATCGTGGAAGAACGGCAAAACATTGCTGAACCAACCGAAGAGCTAGAAGAGATTGTATTAGTAGAAGGTCTTCATAACGAAAAGAAGACAACACAGATAGGGACCTCTATGAAGGGAGAAGTACGAGATTCGATAGTGCGATTCTTAAGGGAAAATGCCGATATTTTTGCCTGGAGCCATGCCGACATGCCAGGCATTAGCACCAAAGTAGTAGCCCATCAGCTAAATGTCAACCCCTCCTTCCATCCCGTCAAGCAGAAGAGGCGGGTCTTCGCCCCTGAGAGAAACGCAGCTATAACGGAAGAGGTAGACAAGCTACTGCAGGCAGGTTTCATAAGAGATGTTTACTACCCGGAATGGCTTGCCAACGTGGTGATGGTAAAAAAATCCACCGGAAAATGGCGAATGTGTGTCGATTTCACGGATCTAAATAAGGCTTACCCCAAGGATAGTTATCCCCTTCCAAGAATAGATCAACTAGTGGACTCTACTGCTGGACATAAGTTACTTAGCTTCATGGATGCCTTCTCAGGCTACAATCAAATTCAAATGGCAGAGGAAGACCAAGAGAAGACGGCCTTCATCACCAGTAGGGGGCTCTTCTGTTACAAGGTAATGCCTTTTGGCCTTAAAAATGCTGGAGCTACCTACCAGAGGTTGGTAAATAAGATGTTTCACGACCAGATCGGAAGAAATGTGGAAGTATATATAGATGACATGCTAGTAAAAAGCAAGAAGGATGACGATCACCTTGCTGATTTAAAAGAGACCTTCCAGGCATTAAGGAGGTATAACATGAAGCTAAATCCTGCTAAGTGTGTCTTCGGAGTCTCTTCCGGTAAGTTTCTCGGCTTCATGGTATCTCAACGTGGGATAGAAGCCAACCCGGACAAAATCAAGGCCATTTTAGAAATGACTCCTCCGAAGACCGTCAAAGAAGTTCAAAGCTTAACAGGGAAGGCAGCCGCCCTAAACAGATTTGTTTCCAGATCCACGGACAAGTGCCTCCCCTTCTTCAAAATCCTAAGGAAGGCCTTCCAGTGGATGGAAGAGTGTCAACAAGCTTTTGAAGAACTAAAGGTCTACTTGACTTCCCTGCCATTACTTAGCCCTTCCCAGACAGGAGAAGCATTGTATCTGTACTTGGCCGTATCCACTTCGGCAGTCAGTTCCGCTCTAATCCGCGAAAAGGAATGCGTTCAGAAGCCCGTCTACTACACCAGTAGGGCCTTAAGAGGTGCCGAAGAAAGATACACCAACATGGAAACATTGGCTTTTGCCCTACTGATTGCGTCCAGAAAACTTAGGCCATACTTCCAAGCCCACTCAATCATAGTTATGACCGACTATCCCATTAGGAAGGCCATGAACAAGCCAGATGCGGCTGGAAGATTAGTACAGTGGTCCATAGAAATGGGTGAATTTGATATAGACTACCGGCCACGCACTGCAATAAAGGCCCAAGCTTTAGCCGATTTCATTGCGGAATTCACACACCCGTTGAAGGAAGATGAGAAATCGGGAGAAGGTGAAGCCTGGACGGTGAACATAGATGGATCATCCACTAAAGAAATGAGTGGGGCCGGAGTCATCCTTGTTTCCCCTGAAAAAGACAAATTTGAGTATGCCCTTCAGCTTCGTTTCCGTGCCACAAACAACGAAGCGGAATACGAAGCCCTTCTAGCCGGGCTAAAATTATCCAAGAGTATGGGAATCAAGGCCTTAACCATCAAAAGTGACTCTCAGTTAATTGTGGGGCAAGTGAAGGGCGAATATGAAGCTAAGGAGGACAGAATGAAGAAATACTTGACGGCCGTCAAGACTCTGTTAACACATTTCGAAAAAGTAGAACTGCTCCAAATTCCAAGGGAAGACAATGTAGCCGCCGATCGTCTAGCTAGGTTGGCATCATCAGGAATTGAGATAGATGGCTTCATTGAGATCCAAGGAAGACCTTCCACGGAAGAGGAAATAAAAAAAAAAAAAAAAAAAAAAAAAAAAAAAAAAATAAAAAAAAAAAAAAAAAAAAAAAAAAAAATAGTGAACTCCATCACCATCAACACGACATGGATGTCACCCATAACCCGTTATCTCAGGGAAGGGACACTTCCAGCAGATAGGACAGAAGCACACAAGCTCAGAATAAGGGCTTCTCATTTCCGGTTGCTGGGGGGCATCCTTTACAAGATGGGTTTTTCACGACCCCACCTTAGATGTTTGTCACCAGAAGAGGCAAACTATGTTATCAGGGAAGTCCATGAAGGGATTTGCGGAAACCATTCAGGGGCAAGGTCTTTGGCGCATAAACTCACAAGAGCAGGCTACTATTGGCCGTCTCTCCTACATGACGCCACCCAATATGTGAAGACTTGTGATAAGTGCCAACGTTTCACCAACATTCCAAGGGTACCACCGGAGGAAATCACGCCCATAACCTCACCTTGGCCCTTCGCACAATGGGGACTAGACATCATGGGTCCATTTCCGGTCGGGACAAAGTAAGCAAAATTTTTAGTGGTTGCAATTGACTACTTTACTAAATGGGTGGAGGCAGAACCCTTGGCAATAATTTCAGAAAAGAATGTCAAGAGTTTTGTCTAGAAGGCCGTCATCTGTCGATTCGGGATTCCGCGAGTCCTGATTTCCGACAATGGGAAACAATTTGATAACGGACCCTTCAGGGAGATGTGCAGTCAGCTAAACATAAAGAACCACTATTCCTCCCCTAGGCATCCACAAGCTAATGGTCAAGTCGAAGTTACAAACCGGACCTTACTCAAGCAGATTAAGACCCGGCTTGAAGGGGCAAAGAGTATGTGGGTGGAAGAGCTTCCAAGCGTGCTGTGGGCATACCGAACCACCGTCAGAACCCCAACAAAAGAAACTCCCTTCAAGCTCACCTTCGGCACAGAGGCTGTGATCCCCGTTGAAATCGGGCTAACTACCTTTAGGACGACCTTCCACAGAGAAGAAGAGAACGAAGGGCAGCTTCGCTTGAACCTTGATCTCCTGGATGAAACGAGAGAAAAAGCAGCGCAGAGGATTGCACTTTACCAAGGAAGAATGGCTAGGTACTATAACACCAAGGTAAAGCTCCGACGCTTTGAAGTCGGTGACTGGGTCTTAAGGAAGGTCACCCAAGCGACTAAGGACCCGTCACAGGGAAAGCTAGGCCCCAACTGGGAAGGCCCTTACAAGGTCATCCAATATTACCGAAGGGGCACCTATCATCTAGAAGACCGTCATGGAAAGAAGTTACCTCATCCTTGGAACGCTGAGCACCTCAAGAAGTACTACCCTTGAGGTACGTACATCAGTTGCCTTCCTTATGATTAAGAAGTTTGTATACTCAAACAATATCTTTTATCTATGAATAGAAGACCGTCTTCATTTAAATAATTGTTCAAGTATGTTTGCTATTGCCCGAATATTATCAATCGTTACCTTGACGGGCGTCAACACAACAAGAATACCAAAAGTTAGACACCTACGTGGTGCACAAGTTAGACACCCACGAGGTGCACCAGTTAGACACCCACGAGGTGCGCAAGTTAGACACCCACGAGGTGCACCAGTCAGACACCCACGAGGTGCACGAGTTAGACACCCAAGTGGTGCAAATGTTAGACACCCACGAGGTGCACTTACAACTGAAGACCGTCAAGACCGTTCTTCTGTTTATTATCATGTTAGACACCCAAGTGGTGCATTCATAGAAGAAGACCTTCAAGAAAGTTCTTTTGTTTATTATCATGTTAGACACCCAAGTGGTGCATTTATAGAAGAAGACCTTCAAGAAAGTTCTTCTGTTTATTATCATGTTAGACACCCAAGTGGTGCATTTATAGAAGAAGACCTTCAAGAAAGTTCTTCTGTTTATTATCGTGTTAGACACCCAAGTGGTGCATTTATAGAAGAAGACCTTCAAGAAAGTTCTTCTGTTTATTATCATGTTAGATACCCAAGTGGTGCATTCATAGAAGAAGACCTTTAAGAAAGTTCTTCTGTTTATTATCATGTTAGACACCCAAGTGGTGCATTCATAGAAGAAGACCTTCAAGAAAGCTCTTCTGTTTGTTATCATTTTAAACACCAAGGGGTACATTTATCAAAGAAGACCGTCAAGAACGTTCTTCTGTATATTATCAAGGTAGATGCCCCCGAGGTACACTTATTAAAGAAGACCATCAAGAGCGTTCTTCTATATATTATTAAGTTGCTCTTATGCGACACGCTCCCTGCCAGAAGGTCGTCAACACCACCACGAACATCACATTGCAAAAGTGAACGTTTTGATTTACGAGAATGAAAGGGAATACAGCAACGACTTCAAAAGAAATGGCAGAAGAAAACTGCATAAGAACATAGTTTAATTGAAAATATGGGTCACACCCCTTCCACAAGGAGTAAACATGGCCCAGGTCAAAGGATTGTTCAAGTATGGGTCACACCCCTTCCACAAGGAGTAAACATGACCCTAGCCAAAAGATTGTTTTAAGTACAGGTCACACCCCTTCCAGTAGGAGTAAACATGACCTTGTTTAGAACAACATTGTTTGTTTCTTCAAAAGAAAAGCCTCCTAGGTGGACTATACATGGAGAAAGTAAAACTAAGACGCCTCATTATCAGTTGAAGGAACGGTGGCCCCCTCATCCATGGAAGTAGCTGAGCCTTCCGTAGAACCTGAGGCCAGACCGCCACTCTGGTCGTTGCTAGGAAGAGCAGAAGGGACATCAGGCGGAATGGCTACCTGTTCTTTGGACTGAACATCATCCCCTTCCTCTTCTTCCTCACTATCCCCTTCTGCGATAGTAGTTTCTTCATCATCAATAATCTTCACCATGGCCCAATCCTGGGCATCCCCGAAAGCAAGAGCAATCCTCTTCCTGAAATGCTCGAAGCCTGCAACATAGTAGCGGCGAGTGTCATCCTCGAACTCCTCAGAAGTCTTAAACTCATTGACGGCCGTCTCCCGAGCATTTAAGACCTGTTGTTGAAGGCCCACGGTTTTCCGCAATAGCTCGTCACGCTCTTTCTCTAAAGCAGACAGACAGTCGTCCTTAGCTTTGAGGTCGATTTCCAGCTTCTTTACTTGGCTCTTCAGAGTCCCCCTTTCAACATTAAGGACCTCCGCGGCCTCTTGATGAGCAAGAGTTTGAGCCTTAGCCTTCTCGAGCTCTGCCTTAAGCTTCACAGACTCGCGCTGCGATGTACGAACCCGGTTGCCCAAGATGAACACTTGCCCTGCAGCCTGAAAAAGAGGAAGAAGGTCAAAAGAAGAACTATGCAGTATATACCCAAAGAACAAAAAGGGAAGAATACGACCTTCAATGAGTCTTGGATTGATAAGCGGAGAAGATCCAAATCCTCAATATGGTCATATACTTCCAAATCGACCGTCTCGTACATCTCCTTCACCTTGTCCATTGCCCTGGTGGAACTGTTGTAAATAGTTGGTTGAACCTCATCAGAGGCCACCCCCTTCCCCTTTGATGCACCAACAGGTGAAGGAGGGATCTCATGATACACGTGGACCTTATCGGGAGCCTTACCTTTAGCAGCAGGAAGGGACTTTTCTTGACAACCCCTCTTCTTGGAGCTGGTCCCCTTCTCCATAGGCACCTTCTTTTCAGACTTGGCTCCCTTGGAGAAAAGAGCACTCGCATCAGGAAGGTCATCCACCTTCTGTGCCGCTTCCCTCAGGCGCTTACGCTCAGCCCTGGTAGTCATGCCTGTAACAAGAAGAAGTATCAAGAAAAGACTGCACAAACCTTCATCTAAAAACTCAAAAAAAAAGTCACCCACTTCAGTTATACGCCTGGATGGCCTTCACAACCTCAGCGCTGGGTTCAGGGCCCAAAGACCACTGTGCTAAAGTTAAGGGAGACACAAGATCAAATAATCCCACTGCCCTTCCCTTCTGAAAGTCAGTGACCAATGAAAGCCGTGTTTTAAACGCTTGGATAGGGAAGGACGGTGAAAAGCTGAAAAGGAAAAAGTTTACTGGGTAAATCCTCAGAAGGCCGTCAATTGTAAATGCCAAAAACAAGTAATAAAAAGAAAAAAGAGGTAAGTGCACCATTGGCATTGGGAATCCCCCAGGATCGACGAAGGCCATAAAGCTCGCCTGCTGCCTCCCCCGGGGTAAACTCGAAATGATTACCACACAGGAAGAAGAACTTCGGCTTCCAGCTCCTATTGGAATTTGGGAGACCCAAAATAAGCTTCGGTGACCCCCTATGGCGCATAAAACCCCAAACCCCCGGTGTGGGAGGCATGTAGGTCAGTTTGTACAAAAAGAAGAACTTATCAACAGATAAGTCGTACTCCTCTTCACTGGCCATCCTCCAAAGAACCTGAAGGCCTGTCATAATCCGCCAGCCGTTTGGATTTAATTGGCTAGGGGATATGTCGAGCCGGTGAAGGATCTCCCTCTCGAAGGGCCTAAAGGGCAACCTCAAACCACCGGTTAGGCTATCCTCGTAGAGGGCAATGTCTTCCCCATTGGATGAACACGCCCATTCGCCATCATCAGGCAATCTAATCACTATATCCTCAGGGATTTGGTACCGGCTCCTTATTCTCCCAATATCCTTATCTATAAGCTTAGAAGACACCCCTTCAGCTATGAAGGGCTTGTTCAGGTCCCGGACCGAAATGGGTATACAAGGCTCCTGGGACACAGAGTCTGATGAAGATGACTCGGTGGTCTCGGAAGACCGTCCCTGACTTCCAAGATCCTCAGATCCGGATATTGGCGTCAGTGAATGCCCCTCACCAGAGGACGACGACTCCGAAGAGTCACCCACGCCTAGAGCCATAAAGACTCGGGATAAGGGTCCTAAAGGCAATGCTGCACTCAACCTCGCCGCAAGAACCTACCGAAATAAAGAAAAGAGGGTAAAGGCGAAACCTTTTGTTCCCCAACCACTCAAAACACAACCACGGTGCAGGGAATAAAAAAGAAAAGAGAATAAGGAAGTTAGCTTACCGGTGGAAAAGCAGTTGCCGTGAACAGGGGTCTCTGAAAACGATCACCGGAGCAAGGACTTCCCCGAATTAGCAAAACCCCAAACTAGTCGAAAAGAGAAGAGTGCAGAGAGCCAAAAAAATTTTTTTGAAAAAAGAAGAAAGACGCTGACATAAATGGAGCAGTTCCAGCATTAAGAGAGACGGTTGTACCTTGGAGCGTGTACCCATCCCCCAAGCGACACGTGTCCTAGCAAAATGGAAAACCGTCGCGTCCCATTATGGCCACGAAGCTCAATAAAAAGAAAAAAAGGAGCGGACGAAATTACTGGCCTAATCCCGACTCTTAATATTCTGAAGGCCGTCTGGGCAAAACGACCACGGAATAGGGGGGCAACTGAAGGGGATATTTGTCAATTTCTCCCAAATAAGAGATGAAGACCTTCTACTACGAAGAAGACCGTCCTCTCCCTCATCTGATCAACTCCCTTCTACTGCTCACAATAGCTTAGTCACTAGACTCAGATCCATCCTTATCTTCTACGGGAACCAAGTGAGACACCTCATCGAATCAACACCTCACCTAGAACAGGTGTCCTCCAAGAATCCCGGGGATGAAGCCCTCGCAGCGTCGCCCAGCACCACGCACGAGCCAGCCACTACCTGCCAGATGAAGGGCCATAAACTCTCCAGGTGTCCCGAGATTGGACGGCCTCTGGAAGGCCACGTGGATGACCGAAAGACATAAAAGGCCATCCTCCTTCCGTACTCAGGTATGAACAGTACACTAAAAAAATACAGAACCATTCTCTGCATTTTGAAAAACCGGAAAGACCTTGACTAACAAAGGCATCGGAGCCTCTTAGGCCGGCCCCAAACCGGTGCCTCTCCGATCACCTTATTTTCCTCTTGCAGGTCGTCTACTCTGCTGCTCGTCTTGACTGCCGTCCACTGATTTCAGAGGAACATCAAGGCTCATGTCAAATAGCATCATAAACAGTTAAACACTCACTCCTAAAATGGTTTCAATTTTGAACATCAAAATGTTGTTAGTAACAAAAGGGTCATAGATTGCTATTTAATCTTTACAATCAAGTCAATACACACTAATAAGTTTCTCTTTGGTGCAGGCAAGATTCAAATTGAGTTAACAAGAACCCACTCTTAATCCAAGATGTTATTCTTCAAAACCTATTAATTTATTGGACCTCCATTTACTTATACACTACATAAATCAAGGTAATCCCTTTCAAAGTTTCACATACTATTACTTTAGCGGTCTCTAATCAAGGTAAAAGTCGTTATTAATGAGTAAAATCCAACTTCCTTCCTTTATCCAATCCCTCTCCAACCATTGTAATTTAAATGAACCTATAAATTTCGAACTCCCACGTCCTCTTTTACAAGAGAGGCAATGCCATCATACCAAATGATCATTGGAAATTCGGAAACTCAAAACACGAAGACACAGATCTTAACAGCTGTGCAAACTGCAAACATTATTAAATATGTATATCTATATCTAAATATATAATAGCAGAAGACAAGAGTGCCTCAAATAATGACAAGTGACATGCTATTAATTGTTTTTATTTTCCAAGTGATACATTGTTTTAATAATTTGACTTATCTAAAATATATTAAAAGTGCCTCAAATAATGACAAGTGGCATGCTATTAATTGTTTTTATTTCCCAAGTGATACATTGTTTTAATAATTTGACTTATCTAAAATATATTAAAGTGTCTCTCTATTATTTAAATTTGTCAAGTAATACGTTACTTAAAAAAAATTCTGCCAAGTGGTATGTCTATCTATTATGATACGTTGTTTAGATAAATTAACTTAAAGCATTTTATTTATGACGTAGTTTCGGTGTGAGTTAAATATAAAATAAAATAATCATCATCTTCATTATTTAACATTTCTTCAGTGCTCTGAACAGTTTTTTTCTTTTCTCTTAGACAATCCGTTAGTCTGCCTCCGGCTCTCTCTCTCCCCTTATTTTGATTTTTCCTCTTCTTCAATTAATAAATTTCCTCTCTCCCTCCTGACCAAAAACTGTACCAGCAATATAAACCACTCTCTTCATTACAAACCATTCCTTTCATACTGCACAATTTTGAGAAAATGGTCTTAGAACACAAAGTGCGGCTTCATGGTCTCAGAAAAAAAAAAAAAAAAAAAAAAAAAAAAAAAAAAAAAAAAAAAAAAAAAAAAAAAAAAATCACATTAACAACTTCATCGGATTGGGTTGTTGCTTTACAGGTCTATCTTTCTCTCTTTCTTCCTTTCTTTCTTTCTTTGGGGTTTGACTTGATTTTGATTTCTTTAGGGTTTTATTTGATTTTGTTTAAGGTTTGATTTAGAAATTGAATTAGCTTGGTAGATCGTTTCTAATTCTCAAACGTCTCCTTCAATATATCTCAATTTCTCATGCCATTGTGAAGGTTCTCTTTAATATTTGCGGATGTTTTATTTCCGAATAACAGAAACATATTTGCAATTTTTATTATTATTATTTTTTATCTATCACCAAAGCAAAAACCCCCACGACTCCTCTCTCTTCTTCAAATTTCCAAGGTATCAATTTTTGTTTAAATTATAATTTTTTCGTTCTAGATTGTTCTCTGCTTTTTGCTTTGATTTTCTTATTTATAGTCTTTGATTTGAATCGCTTATAGCTTTTGGTTTTTGGATCGCATAGTGGTTCGTTGCAACGGTGTTATCGTAGATCATTTTTTTTTTTTGGGTTTAGTGTTTTGATCTGATTCTGGATGATTGATTATTGTTTTCTGCTTGATTTGGATCTGAAAATATGGATTTAGTTGATGATATTGTTGTTGGATTTGGAGTAGTAATTGTATTTCATGGTTGAGCTTTATAGTTCTTTTTCAGATCTATGAATGAATCATTTGAATTTAAATGTCACTTTTTAATTGAAAAGTAAAGCTAGGATGACACCACAAAATATATTTTACAAAAATATGATAGAGCTTTGGACCTGTTCTTAGTAAATTACTTGGAGTCAGGGGTATTGTGCAGGTATTAGATTCTTACTCGGTTATGAGATCCTTCAATTCAATCTATGTTTTTGTTAGTTGAATGCTAGAATAAAGAAATAATGGAAATCAGCCCTCAAAGTGTTCGACAAAATGTCTGGAGATCCATGCCAAGCAAAAGTCCACAGATGCAGCCCTAAGTACACAGCTTTGTGTAACTAAGCAAAAGTCCACAGGTGTGATTGTACTGGTGACTTCTGATTATAATAATGTGTTAATTAGTTTATGTAGGTGTAGTTAATTTACTGTAAACAATGTATTATATAGTTTTTCACAGGATATTGCAGACATAATGCATTTTCTCCCTTTTTCTTTTATGTGTAACGCAGTAAGGTGCTTGATTATGCAGTCATTTTTGGGAATTGGGTGGAAGAATTATGGAAACTGTGCAAAATCAGTGCCTGAAGCTTTTGTTCTTGGTCCATTCATGCAAGGGTTGAATGACCCAGTGCACCACAAATATTTCGGTTTGTTCTCAACTTGATTGGTCTCTACACTAACTTCACTCTTCAAGCATATTTGATACTGTTGTATTCTATTATAGGCAATTTCTTTTGATAACTAAGTACACAGCTTTGTATAACTAAGTACACAAAAATTATGATTCTATGCCCCTTCCTTTTCTTCTTTTATTTTTCTTTGTTACTATTCAGAGCATTCTTGAGTACTCCCATGACAGCAAACAGATTTGACACTTTCTTCTCTTTAAACCCTTCCCTTAACTATTATAAGCCTAAAAGCCCACATATATTACATAACAATTAGTCCTGAATTTGTCCTTCAAATGATTTTTTTTTTCCATGTGCATTTAGGCTTACTAGGCGATCAACGTAATAAGAACCTTAAGTTAAGATTAAAAAAAAAAAGTCCAGGTTTAATTTTGTATTGTTTTTGATTGATTTTGTGGGGTTTGTGTTTGATGGGATTTTGTGTTTGGGTTTAAAATCAGATTGGGTTTACTGTTTATGACTTCATGTCATATTACATATTGCTCTGGACAGACCACTATTTATGTCTGCAGACAGAGCATCATCTAAGATATACCATGAAGTTGTCCACTTATTGGAATGGTTTTGTTTAACTGTTCTTATGGAGAGCCATTGGTTTGAGTTAGTAGAGTAGAAAATAGAGGAAATCTATAAGAAATTTATCAAAATGATTCAAGACTATGGAAATTGGTAAATATTAATATGATACTTTAGCTATTGTACTGGTGACTTCTGATTATAATAATGTGTTAATTAGTTTATGTAGGTGTAGTTAATTTACTGTAAACAATGTATTATATAGTTTTTCACAGGATATTGCAGACATAATGCATTTTCTCCCTTTTTCTTTTATGTGTAACGCAGTAAGGTGCTTGATTATGCAGTCATTTTTGGGAATTGGGTGGAAGAATTATGGAAACTGTGCAAAATCAGTGCCTGAAGCTTTTGTTCTTGGTCCATTCATGCAAGGGTTGAATGACCCAGTGCACCACAAAGATTTCGGTTTGTTCTCAACTTGATTGGTCTCTACACTAACTTCACTCTTCAAGCATATTTGATACTGTTGTATTCTATTATAGGCAATTTCTTTTGATAACTAAGTACACAGCTTTGTATAACTAATTACACAAAAATTATGATTCTATGCCCCTTCCTTTTCTTCTTTTATTTTTCTTTGTTACTATTCAGAGCATTCTTGAGTACTCCCATGACAGCAAACAGATTTGACACTTTCTTCTCTTTAAAACCCTTCCCTTAACTATTAAAAGCCTAAAAGCCCACATATATTACATAACAATTAGTCCTGAATTTGTCCTAAGAAATTTAGCAAAATGATTCAAGACTATGGAAATTGGTAAATATTAATATGATACTTTAGCTATTGTTTTCAATTCAAGCACATGACTTCAAGGTATAGTAAGATTTATTTCTCTTAAAAAGATGCAAATGAAATTGTTCAATTCAAGCACAAAATGTTGATCTAAACTCTCAAGTCTCAACTATGCTTTGCCCAAATAAATATTTATATTCTGTCCTTTTCCTGCTAAGTTAATAGGAAAGATTAAAGAATCAGATATGATGTACTTGATCTTAGACCATTTTTTACGAAGGAGCAAATAAAGGAGGAACATACTCTCCTGTGGGTGCCTCAATAAACTGATGAAGCTGCTGAAGTGCTGTTCCAGTAACAACGCTTCCAAGAAACACATTAACAAGTATGAATAGATGATATTTTTGAGCTGATCTCATCTCCAATGATGAGAGTGATATAAAACCTTCTATTTTGGACATAGTCATAAGAATTTTTGGAAGTAGAATAAGAAATATCTTTAACGCAATGCCAGGGAGAAATCCCTGGATTACAGACTTGACAACATCCCTGCAAAAATATTTCAAGCATTTCAAGTCTTAGTTATAATTGATACACACGATAAGAAAATTTGATATGGGTTTTCTATGTGTTTAATGTAGTTAATTATTATACATTTGACTTGATGTAATTTTTTTCAGATATATTTCAATGGTTTAAATAATAGTAATTTATATACACAATATAGTACATTAAATTTCATTATAAATTTAGTTACAATACCTACAGATTAACATATTTGACTGTTTTTGTTATTTATATTAAATAAGTGTATCCCGCGCATTGCGCGGGTTATACGCTAGTAATATATAATAGTAGAAGACATAAGCGTTAAAACCAAGAATATCTTATATCATGACAAGTGGCATTTCTATTTATCGTTTAAAATTCCCAACTGATACGTTGTTTTAAATTTTATATTTCTCAAGTGGTATGATGCATGCTTTACAAGAGCATTAAAAGCACAAAAACAATAATTTTAATCGTTGTTAAACACTTTTAAATAAAAATGGATAATAACAAATTATTTTAAATAAATCTCCTACTAC
>OU015766.1:21527212-21582072 GCA_907173295.1 Fagus sylvatica | reverse complement strand
GGGTGAGGGTGATTTTAAAAAACCAGCCGGGGCCATGGCCCTTAGCAGCCCCCTTTGGCTCTATCTTCGTACTAGACTCCCTTAAAATAAATTTTGGAACCCCTTGACTTGAGATCCTAATAGACCCAACTTACAAAACCCCTAAAAAAAGTCAATTAACAACAACAAAAATTAAACTAGATAACAACAACAATAATAATGACAAAAATAGCCCAAACAATTACAACTGATTATCAATGTTTTATTTCTTTAGCCAATCCAATAAGATTTAATTCAATTAATTTTTTATTTAAGAAAAAAAAAAACTAAATTTACTTATCTTAGAGTATTCATATTGACTTAGCCAAAACCCAATTTCAGCTAAAATATGTCTAATATAAAAATGACATGCATTGGATTACTAATAACTAATTAACTAAGTTGTTTATTGTTTTTCTTGAACTAAGCTCTTTGTACTCTGTCACTTTCTTTGTTTTCTTCAATATTTTTTTTCTTTGTTGCTCTCTTTCTAAGTGAAAGCCTTTTCCTCTACGACTTCTCCATGAAGCAAATGCAATTCCACAAAAGCTAGGAAGAGTACTTTGCAGCTCCATCGAGACTTGGGAAGGATGAATAGGAGCAAATTTTTTTTAAAAAAAACCCCACAGTTTTCTCTCAATCTTTGAAACCTTTCATTTTTATGAGAAAAACTTACAGTTTGTTTTATAGTGTAGACATTGGTCGACTGCTTGTTTTATAAGATAAGTGCATATTTTTATTTTTGAAATAAAAGGCAATGTGCTTCTTTTCTTAAGAGCACTCTTTAATTTATTTTGTTGAGAAAAGTTCTATATTTTTGATCCATTGAAGTTCTGTCCTTAGTATCTCCTGGATGATTTCTTTGTTTTTCATTTGTCTATCTAATGCTCATGGTGATTCGTTGATGGTTATATGAAAGAATTAGTAGATGATGTGATGTCTCAAATTCTGATAAGTGTGTGTCTGCTGAGTCCCACATCGGGCATTTATTGGGTCGAACTGGGCTTTATTAACAATTGTAAAGGAGCCCCAATTGTAACTTGACTAGTCCTTTTCGGGTATAAACGCAGATGTGACTAGCGCTTTCCTTGGATTGTTACAAATGATAGGTGTATTTTTTAGTTTATGTATTTACATTTTTTTTATTATTATTTATTTTTGTCGATATATTCAAGGCTTCAAGCGTTTTAATGAATCCTGGAAAATTTTTCTGAAGCCGTCACTAAGTTGATTAGGTGAAACTTGTAACTGGACAAAATTCCATTTCCAAAGGCACGGTTTCTACAAACATATTTGATAAAATGTGTTTCTTTGGGGCTGCTAATTAAGACTTTGGATTTCTTTGTAAAAAGATGAGACGGATCAATTAAAGGGTTCAGGTTAAAAAGTTGGGATCTAAACCTCTACAATCTCCAAATTATGATCCAATGCTAGTTTAGGAATTTATCCATGTTTTCATGATCATTTAGGCCAGACTGATTGTATTTATGAATCTCTTATTTCAATTTCTATTTCGTCTAAAATGTAGAAGGCACTCAAATGATAAGAGCACTCAACAATATCAAATTGCTCAATGTATGCAATTAACAAAGAATAGTGTTTAAATGTGCCCTTAACATAAGAAGGGAAAATTATCATGTGTGCATGGGAATACCTAAATTACAATACAAGAAACCCAAGTACTTGAATACTTCACCCATTAACTATAACACCCAAGTCTGAAGCAGATGTAAACACAAGACTAGTCACCAATGTAATACGCAGACGTCAATTTTAAAAGCCAAATATATTAAATAAGTCTTAAGAAAACATAGCTAAACAAAATGGTATTGAATACTACAAATCTTATGGGACATTCAATTGTCCCTTGAACAGACGTTATGATGCCACTATGACTATGCGTGTGCGCGTGAGCACACACAGTTAATGTCCTCCCTTAACCACATCAACATGAAACCAAGTCATGAACTTTTTAAAAAAAAAAAAATTATTATAAAAAATATATATGGTTGCACTCAATATATTTTGGTTAACACATGCTATTAACAAGCTATACACCTAATAATTTTATTTTTATTTTTTAATGTGGATTTTCCTAAATGAACACGGTATCTGGATCTTCTTACAGCTGAAGTCCTGTAGTGTAGAGTAAACTAAGCCATTATGACAGATGACTTTGCCATCTTTACAGCCTAAATAAAATGTAGCTTAAAGAATTTAGGCAGAGAGGATAACTAACCCAAAGGCAGGAAACCATCGGAGAGCACTGTGATAGAAAAATCTGCAAAGCAGAATTGGAAAAATAAATCTCACCATTTAGGTATCTGGTAGGTTAATAGTGGAAATAGCAAATAATGCTCATCATATATAATCTTTTTTTTTTTTCCTCAGCACGAAATTCAGCAATGAGGAACAACCCCTTCATTTTTTTTTTTTAATTGTATCGGGAAAGCCTTCAGTTTGGGTGGAATGGAAACAGTGTCAAGTCCCTTACATCATTATTAGTAAAGGGGTTAATTACAATCATTCATCCTAAACTATCAGGATATTTGCAATGTGCACCCTAAACTTCAAAATTTTGCAATCAAAATTAATTTGCAATGTCCACCCTAACGTCTAAATTAGTGTTAAAATTAACAGTTTAGTGGGTAAGTATCCACCCTAAACTATGAGAGCATTTGCAATGTGCACCTACAATTATGAGAGCATTTGTAATGTGCACCCTAAGAGCATTCGCATCCGCTTTTTTATTTTTTAGCTACTTTACCTTGCTTCAAAACCTACTTTATTTATTTTACCTCTCAACATTTATAACATACCTCACATCCCATTCTTTATTTTACATAATATTCTATTAAAATATTATAAAAACAATTATTATTTTTTTTCTTTTTTTTTCCCACAATCTCATCCACACCTATGCCGGCACCACAAAACCCACCGAAATACAAACCCAACCACACCCACGCCGGCAGCGCCACCATCAAACCCACACCCACGCCGGCAGCACCACCATCAAACCCACACACCCACGCCGGCAGCACCACCAGCAACAGACCCACACCCACGCCGGCAACACCACCAACAACAGACCCAAAAGAGAAAACAACAGCACAACCAAGTCAATCAACAAGAAGGACAATTCCAAAAAGAAATCCAACCATTTTACCGAGTTTGACCGAACCGCCAGCCCGAAGCCACCTACCTAAAACCTCAAAATGGTCCGGGATACATTTCCAAGAGTTTGGAGAGCTTTGACCAAATTCGACCAAGTTTGACCAAGGTTGACCAAGTTTGACCAAGGTTTGACCGGACCGTTGACCAGACCAAAAACTGAATCGAACTGACCACTCCCTTGACCATTCTGATAGAGAATATGAAGAGCTTCGATTCCGTACTTTACGGGTCGAAAACGGACGAGAAACGAGAGAGTTATGGCCAAAACTGCGAAAAAACGGTCCAACACTTAGCCAAATTTTGCTAAGTGTTGTTGACAAAACAGCCTATTTGGGAGGCAACGTTTGCGCAAAGATTCTCTCCGACCCGCTGCAACTTGGTCCGCGAGCCAAGACCCTTAGGCAAGAGGTTCACTTCAGCTACCACACGCAACTTTCGGATCGTCAAGAGCTCCTCCGGTCAAGCCGGAATCTCAGTCAGAAGATGACCCCTTGGCATAAGGAACATTCCGACGGCCTCCGTTCGCAAGGATCATATCTTGCGAACCCAAGCTCGCCTCTGTGCAAGGCCTGTACCGTTTGGAAAAAGTAGGTAGCACAAGCTTTCCGACGATACCAAGATCGTCGAAATCCGACATCGGGAGCTACGTCTACCACGCGCGTGAAAACAGGCCGACGAAATAAGGCTGTTGCTGAAAGTTCCGGAATTTTCCCACCGACGTTGCCACGCTTGCGCACAGAGTCTTCCTGACTCGCAACAAGTTGATCTGCGAGCCCGGGCACGTTGGAAAGAAGACACATTCATGCACGACGTGGAACTCTCGGATCGCCAAGATTTTATCGGGTCAAGCCGGAATCCTGATCGGAAAACTGCCCTCAAACGGACCAAAAACACTCCCGGTGGCCTCTGTTCGCGGGGCCATATCTCACAAGTCCAAGCTCGGATTTCCCGCAAATCCGGAACCTTGCAAAAAGTAGGCAGCGCAAGCTTTCCGACGGTACCAAGAACGTCAAATCTGACATCGGGAGCTAGGTCAAATATGTGCGCGAACTGGGACAAGATTTGAGAAAAGGTCAAATATGCGCGCGAACTGGGACAAGATTTGAAAAAAACGCGCTGGGAGCAAAACGCATTTTTTCTCCCGGACAGCCGCCTTCGCGCGCAGAGTCTTTCCTGCTCGCAACAAGTTGATCCGCGAGCCCGGGTGCGTTGGAAAGATAATGACTCCAGGCTACGTCGTGGAACTCTCGGTTCGCCGATAAGCATCCCCCGTTTGATCGGAATCTTCACCGGAAAAGTGCACGAAAAACAGCTCCGACACCCCGACTTCCGGGAGCCATAACTCCCTCGTCCGAACTCCGATTCATATCGCAAACTTTATATCCGTTGGAAAGAGGACGTCGAGAGCTTTCCGACGATATGCCGCATGACCCATTTTGAGTTCCAGAAGACCTCCAAAACTGCCCTCGAAAATCGGATCAAAAAAGGAATACGCGCACGAGAATCGAGGAAGGATGCAGACAGCTGTCTCGGGAGGCGTGCACGCGAGGCGCGCCACATCACGCGCCGCTCGCGATCATGGACGCGTCATGCGCCGCGCATGATGGCGCGCGAGGCGTGCACGCCCCCTATAAATACCGAAGCCTCCCCCCCCTCTCATTTGCACACAATTTTTGCTCGGGCTCTAGGCCTTCTTGAGCGTTAGAATTAGGCAGAAAATAGGGGTTTTAGGGGGTTTAGGAAGGGGTTTTTGGGTAGTTTTAGAGAGAGAGACTCCTCTCTAGGTAATCTCTCTCTCTCTCTAAGCTCTTTCTCTCTCTTTTTCTTTAGGGATTTTGGGGGGTTTTTAGAGTGAGAAGCATCTATTAGGTGCTTCTCTCTCTAACCTCTCCTCATCTTCCCCCCTCTCTCTCTCTCTCTCTCTCTCTTCATTCTTTAAGTTCATTTATTGCTTTATTTACATTTCCTTGTCTCTTTATCGCTTTATTTACATTTCCTTGTCTATTTATTGCTTTATTTACATTTCTAGTCATTTATCGCTTTATTTACATTTCTAGTCATTTATCGCTTTATTTACATTTTCTAGTCATTTATCGCTTTATTTACATTTTACTACGTACTTGTGAATATATATATTTGTTGTGATTACCCCCCCCTCCCCCGGTGTGTTTTAGTACGGCAATATTGAGTGGCTTTGGCGGCTCGCGTAAGTCCTCTAACAAAGGCCGTGACAACCATGTTAGCCCACGAGGTCTTGACCCGAAAAATACACCGGTTTCCTCGTGTTTTAGTACGGCAAATATTGAGTAGCTTTGGCTCAGTTGCGTAAGACCTCTAACGAGGCCGTAACAACCTTGTTAGCCTACGAGGTATTTGACCCGAAAAATACATCCCCATGTGTTAAATACCGTCATTTATCGCTTTATTTACATTTCTACGTTGTACGTTGTGATTTGTTATTATCCTATTTAAGACCTCTAAAGAGGCCGTAACAACCTTGTTAGCCTACGAGGTATTTGACCCGAAAAATACATCCCCCATGTGTTAAATATTGTCATTTATCGCTTTATTTACATTTACTACGTTGTAAATATTATATTGTGAATATTGTCATTTTCCCATTTTTTCCTTTGTGATTTGGGCGTGATAATCCCGATTGGTCGTGGTGGACTATGTAAGACCTCAAAGAGGCTTTAACCACCACGTAATTCCATAGGCATTGGACCCATGAAAATCCCGTGTTTTTAAGTCCATTATTTGCTTTAAATTTATTTATCGCTTTCCGCAATGCTTTAAATACATTTATCGCTTTATTTACTTTTACGCGCTTGTGAATATATTGCGTTGTTATTATCTCCGTTTCCCATAAAAATGGGCGTGATAATCCCGATTGGTCGTGGTGGATTATTATTATTTTTCCCTTTGTGATTTGGGCGTGATAATCCCGATTGGTCGTGGTGGACTATGTAAGACCTCAAAGAGGCATTAACCATCCACGTAATCCCATAGGCATTGGACCCACAAAATTCCCTCCTTGTAAATTCCATTAATTTATTGCTTCCCGTTATGCTCTAAATTTCTTGCCATTTTTACTACGTTGTAAATATGATTTATCCGTCATTATTTTGATTTGGGCATGAAAATCCCATACGGTATTGGTGGTTTTAGGTAAGTCTTTCAATAGCACTAAACCCCATGTAAATCCATACGTTGGACCCACAAAAATACTCTTTTCAAACCCGGTTATTTACATTATTTACTACGTTGTTGTAAATATTGTTCATATTGCATTATTTTGATTTGGGCATGAAAATACCAAACGGTATTGGCGGTTTTAGGTAAGTCTTTCAATAGCACTAAACCCCATGTAAATCCATGAGGCGTTGGACCCGTAAATTGCAAACCCCATTTTCAAATAGATTTTCATCATATAAGTCCTATTTGGCGTCGAAGGTTTGGATAAGTCTTTCAATAGCACCAACCCTTCGTGTAAGCCCGAAAAGGCATTGAAACCCATTTTCAAAATAGATTTTCTCATTTAAGTCCTATTTGGCGTCGAAGGTTTGGATAAGTCTTTCAATAGCACCAACCCTTCGTGTAAGCCCGAAAAGGCATTGAAACCCCATTTTCAAATAGATTTTCTCATTTAAGTCCTATTTGGCGTCGAAGGTTTGGATAAGTCTTTCAATAGCACCAACCCTTCGTGTAAGCCCGAAAAGGCATTGAAACCCCATTTTCAAATAGATTTTCTCATTTAAGTCCTATTTGGCGTCGAAGGTTTGGATAAGTCTTTCAATAGCACCAACCCTTCGTGTAAGCCCGAAAAGGCATTGAAACCCATTTTTCAAATAGATTTTCTCATTTAAGTCCTATTTGGCGTCGAAGGTTTGGATAAGTCTTTCAATAGCACCAACCCTTCGTGTAAGCCCGAAAAGGCATTGAAACCCTCTTTTTAGATTTTGTTTATTCATGTAAATCCTATGGTGGTGTCGGGATCCGAGTAAGTCTTTCAATAGCATCGAATCCCGACCCCACGAGGTCTTGACCCTTTCCCTTAAAAATTCTCATGAAATACATTTCATTAAGTGTTGTGTTCATTGATATGCTGCCAACATGCCATAATCATCCCATACTTGTCATTTTAGTAATTTATGCGCTGCATGCCGTGATTACTCATTTGAACTTCTTATGATTTATGTGCTGCAAACATGCCGTGATCATTCCATACTCATTCATTCTTGTAATTTATGTGCTGCGAACATGCCGTGATTATTTGATTGAATGTTTTACCATTTGATGCCATGCTCATTCTTGTGATTTATGTGCTGCGAACATGCCGTGATTACTTGTTTGATTGTTTATTGCTTTGATATAAAAATGTGATTAAAATACACTTTGCCATGAAAACTTTAAAAAGAGTAAACATGGTAATGTGGGCGTTAGAAACGAAGGTATGAGTCCTTTACACGGGGTCCTTTACACGGGGGCGTGGCTGGTACGTGCTTTCGTGTAAGGATTCTACACGTTCTAACTCCCATAGGATCATGGTCTAAAATTCCCCAAAGTGTGAATTAATCATCCAAAACCCCGCCATTTGACGGACCGCTTTACTCTTGGAAATCAAGGGTAAAGAGATCCCGAATATGGCACCAAAAACATTAATTGTTTGTCCCGGCACTAGGTGTTAGGATTTCAAGTATATCCTACCACCGAAATGCCCGGAAATTTAAAAGATACAAAGATAAAAGGGATGGTGAAATAAAGAGTCTAATCAAAACCGAACGAAGTCATATTACGTTTGCCATTTTTGGTATATCGTACGACGGAAATCGGGACATTTGTACATAATAAAAACCAACAAACTTAGGCTTAGCAAATAAAAGAAAACATTAGGAAGGAGGTAACCGTTTTCTTAAACGGATGTCGTGGGGTGCCTAACACCTTCCCCACGCATAAGCAAACCCCCGAACCTATCTCTGGTTCAAGACCATTTAGTTGTAGATGTCTAAATAGGGTAAAATCTATTAGACATAGGTGCCCAATCACACCTTAAAATTTCCCATGATTGGTGGCGACTCCAAATTTGTGCTCACACGCACACACGTACACAAGTTCCCACACACACACAACTCGTATCTCGAAACGGAAAAGAGATAGAGGAACACACACAACACTCGCCAAATGGGGGTCGGTATCTAGGAAAATAAAAAGAAAAAGAAATAGAATTTTCCGCCGGTGTCGACAGCTTGGCGACTCCACTGGGGACTTAGAGGGTTTAAGCCTATAGTCTTTCGGTGTTTTCTTTGCTAAGCATGTGTGTATATATTTGTTGGTATTCATTATTTGATTTATTCTTTATTTCATCTTGTATAGTGTTTTGATTTTGGCATGTCTATATTCTTGTATATAAACTGCGAACATAGGATAGAGATTTATTTTATGCAACACATATTGTATATTGTGCTTTGTACAAAAAAGTCTTTTCCCTTTTTACTTTCAAAATCATGACATTTACACTACACAAAAAAGTCTTTTCCCTTTTTACTTTCAAAATCATGACATATACACTCATTGGACTTTTGGGTCGAACCCGGACTCAGGTGGGGCTGGGCTGGTACAGGCTCCACCACGAACCCTTTTATATCTAGGACATGGAACACGAGAATCCACCCTTCTCCCTTCACACCCGTGGAGATCGAGGGGGGCGTGCAAGTGCTTCCCCGGTGATCCAATACCCTTTCGACTTCCTTCGGGAGGATGAAACGGGCATGATCATCGGCCCCTTTAGGAAACAGAATTCCAAGCTGTGTCATACCATGTTGCATATAGTAAGCTATAGAGTAGAAAACTTACCTGTGAGGGCTCTGGTAAAAGCCAACCGAGTGAACATCCAACCTAAGATAGGATACCCAAAAATAGGATGTGTCTTTTCAAAATGAGTCAAGGGAAAAGCGTTGTGCTATTTTCCAGGTGGTGATAAAATAATTGGAGCCGACTCAGGTTCTATCTATCTAAACCTTTGTTTGCATGTCATTGTTTGATAAAGGGATAGGATAACCACGTTGTCCATACCCGTTGCAAACCACTCAAACCCAAAGAGTTCCAAACTCTACATGGGATGTATAGAGTCGTGTCGTATCCCAACCAAAAGTACGACCCTCACATTAACCGACATCGGTTCCCAAAAATCTTTCAAAAATGGAACCGAACGCCGAAAGGCTCGTCGAATTTTCAGTAATGTGAGAGTCTATCTTTTCGTTGATACGCGTGTACATAGTCTTGTCGTACCCCAACCAAAAGTACGACCCTCACATTAACCGACATCGGTTCCCTCCAAAAATTTTCAAAAATGGAACCGAACGCCGAAAGGCTCGTCGAATTTTCAGTAATGTGAGAGTCTAACTTTTCGTTGATACATCGTGTATAGAGTCATGTCGTCCTCAACCAAAAGTACGACCCTCGCATTAACCGACATCGGTTCCCTCCAAAAATTTTCAAAATGGAACCGAACGCCGAAAGGCTCGTCGAATTTTCAGTAATGTGAGAGTCTAGCTTTTCGTTAGTACGATCATACCCGTCATGTACATAGTCTTGTCATCCAACCAAAAGTACGATTATCACATCAACCGACGTTGGTCCCTCAAAATTTTTAAAAATGGGACCGAACGCCGAAAGGCTCGTCAAAATTTTGGATGTGATAGTCTACCTTTTCGTTGATACGTATGTACCCATTGTGTATAGAGTCATGTCGTCGTCCTTTTAACCAAAAGGAACCGAACGCCGAAAGGCTCGTCAATTTTTGGTAATGCGACCCTTGCATTTAACCATCGACATCGGTTCCCTCCAAAATTTTCAAAAAAAAAATGGAACCGCACGCCGAAAGGCTCATCGGATTTTGATAATGCAAGAGTCTATCTTTTCGTTAGCACGCCTGTAAACCCTAAGAGTTTCCAAACTCTATAAGGTCGTGTAGAGTCTCGTCATGTCCAACCAAGAGTATGACCTTCGCACTAACTGACATCGGTTCTCAAAAATCTTTCAAAATAGAACCGAACGCCGAAAGGCTCGTCAAATTTTGATAGTGTGAAAGCCCATCTCTTCGTTGACAAGTCCATACATGTGTCAACCCTAAAGAGTTCTCAACTCTACATAGGAATCTAGATACTTACCCGTTGTGCTTGTCCGTCAACCAAGAATACGACCTTCACACCTATCGACACTGGTTCCCAAAAATCTTTCAAAATGGAACCAAGCGCCGAAAGGCTCGTCGAATTTCCAGTGGTGTGAAAGCCTATTTCTTGGTTGACAATACCACTATGTACATACACGAGTTCTTAACTCTATAGATGTCTATTTGTGTCATCCCGACCCTCATATTGATTGATGTTGGTCACCCAAAATAAAGCCATGAGCCGAAAGGCTCGCCAATTTCTGGCAACCCAATGGGAAAACCCATCCATTCATCAATGCATATTGCATTCATGCATACCATGCATACGCATACATACTTAGCCATGGTTTACCCGCAAAGAAAGCCAAGGTCATGCATGCAATTCAAAGTCTAACTTGACGTTGTTTACCTCTCTAGGTTATATTTGCATTCGCAATCAAATGGCGGGAGAAACAAGTGGACCCGGACCTAGCGAGCAAGAAATCCGGATGGTCGCTCTTGAACGAAAGTTCGACGAACTCCTCAGCTTCGTGCAACTAATAGCAAAGCGAAATACGGATGATGAGAACCAAAGGAAGGAAGACGACAAAGATACCAGTGAAGCAGAACCGGAAGGGCATTCCAACACCAACGCCACTCCACCAAGGCCGCCGACGCCACCGAAAGCCAGAAGGGGAAAGACTCCCAATTGGACAGCAAGATTGATAGTTTGGAGGAGAAGATCAGGCTCATACAGGGTTTGAACTCTTTCGGAAACACGGACTTCTCGAGCATGTCCTGGTTCCCCAACATGACGGTGCCACCCAAGTTCAAGGCCCCGGAGTTCGAGAAATACAATGGGAGAGGAGACCCCATGATCCATCTGCAAATGTACTGCCGAAAGATGGCACCCTATGCCGACAATGAGCCGTTGCTGATCCAGACATTTCAAGATACCCTGACAGGGAATGCAGCAGAATGGTACTCACAGTTGAAGAAGATCTCTCATTGGAAGGAACTGGCAGGATACCTTCCTTGGCTCAATACGGGTTCAACTCCCAAATAGCTCCGGATCGGTTCGATCCTTCAGAAGGATGGAGAAAGAAGAGCAACGAAACCTTCAGGGAATATGCCCAAAGGTGGAGAGAGAAAGCGGCTCGAGCACGCCCGCCACTAGACGAAAGAGAGATGATCAAGATCTTCGTTGATACACTGAAGAACCCCTACTTCGACCGGATGATGGGATTACAAATGCAGTTCTTTGTAGACCTGATACCGGTGGGTGACAGGATTGAAGATGCCTTGAAAACAAAGAAAATAGTGGACATGACGGCCCTAATGGCATTAGCCGAACAGGCCGCCAAGAAAGCTCCGACAAAGAAGGAAGGAAGGAGATGTGCAAATGATAGGGAGAAACAACGGAAGACCAAGGCAAGTCCTCCCGACTTTCACCATGCAACCGATACAACCTAGGCCTATTCAGGCGCCGGCTCCGACTCAAGCTCCGACTCAGGCTCCAGTCCCCGGCACCCCAGATGCCGGCAAGGCCGGAAGGGAAACCAACCCAATGACAACAGGTGGCCCAGAAAAGAGCCAAGGCAATTCACGCCTTTACCTATGCCTATGACAGAGTTATACCCCATCCTGATAGAGAAGAGCCTAATCTCACCTATTGTCCCGAAACCTTACAACGGCCCGCAAAGAAGGGATTTCAACCCAAATTCGGCCTGCGATTTCCACTTTGGAGAAGTGGGACACACTGTTGAAAATTGCGGCCAACTGAGGCATCGGGTTCAAGACCTAATTGATCACGGAGTCCTGAAGTTTGAAGGACTACCTAACATCACCACCAATCCTTTGCCTAAACACCCAGAAGGAGGTGTAAACATGGTTGAGATAGAGGAAGGGAACGAGGAGAGTATCGCGTGGAGGCGTCTCTTCTATACCTTGGAGAAGCAGAAACACATCACCCCGTTAGACGCACCACCGGGGCCATCAACAGGGGACTCATGTGAATATCACTCGGGGGCGAGAGGGCACAGCCTAGATTGTTGCGAAGAGTTCAAGAAGAAAGTCACCGATCTGATGGAGAAATGGGATAGTGGGGAGAGAAGAAATACCATCAAAAGGAAGCCGTCAACCAGATGACCCCTCCGATTTCGACTGGTACGCAGGAGATCAATCTGGATGACATCGTGGAAGACGAGATGGATCTCGATAACCTACAGGATGAAGAAGCCGATTGGGGATACTTCATGGAGGATGATACTGATGAATGGAGAGATGTTGATTTCACCGAATTCTTCCAATTCCCGTGCTTGATAGTGCCACCTGGGTTTGTGACACCGGAATTTGAGATATTTTACGAGGATGGGGATCCGGAGGTCCATTTGCAAAAGTACGGCGAGAAGATGGCCTTACATTTGGAGAATGAGCTTTTGATGATCTCGGTGTTTCCCGAGAGCCTGTCAAAACAAGCTGCCGCCTGGTTCTATCAGCTGAGGAACCTTACCGGCTGGGATGATTTGGTAAGAGTCTTCTTGGAGCGATATCGCTTCAATCCCCATTCGATTCTAGAATACTTGGGTCTGAAGAAAGATGAAGAGCCCTACATCATCCCCGACCCAGGAGTAAGTAAGGTGATCGTGGAGATCAAAGAAGAATCAGACATGTCATCCCTACCAGCACTGGCTGAGGGAGAGGAAGAAGAGAAAGACAAGCCGCCACCACCAGCCAAAGAACCAGATAGCATCACCACCATTGCCGAAGAAGGAGAAGAGCCAATCAAGACACCACCAAGCAACATCACCACCACCACTGCTGAAGAAGAATATGCTGGCCCTATGGTTGAAGGGTTGAGCATCCACACCATCACTGAGGAGGAGGATTCCACCACCACACCACCGACCCGCCACTGCCAACAGGGAGAAGAAGTCAAGACGTGGACTTGCGTACCATTGCTACAGCGTGTCTCAAGTAGCAATGAGTAAGCGGTATCCCAGCTATGGGTAACTCGGTTTTGAGTCTACCAATAGCTCGGGAATTTTTGTATCAAACAATTTCGGGTTTCTATGTTTATTTTATGCTTTCAAGATATCATGCCACAATCATAATCATTTCATCACTGTAATATTTCCATTTCCATATTTCAAATGATATGTCACGTGTTTATTCCATGAATCTTTCTATCTTAAATACTCCAATGTGCATTAAATAAATCCAACACGCCATCACACAAAACGAATGGCTTCCCTTTTTTAATTTTCTTACCGTTTTTCCATCCGCTATCCTTTCCAGGATTACACGCAAAACCTCAAACGATCCCCACGTCTCCAAAATTGACAACAAAACGGATTGCTCACTGGATAACATAGATAATTCCGACGAAGAAATCGAATTACCAAGTGACATCCTCGAGGCATTAGAGAGACAAGATGAGGGGTCCAAACCCAACATAGAGGAACTGGAAATCGTAAATCTGGCCAATGAGGGTGAAGAGTCGAGAGAAGTCAAGATTGGAACCCGCTGCGCCACAGAGCAAAAGGAAGCACTCATCGCACTGTTGAGAGAGTTCCACGAGATCTTCGCCTGGTCTTACCAAGACATGCCAGGCCTAGACACAGACATAGTGGTTCACAAGATTCCTTTGAAGCCAGAGTGCAAGCCCGTAAAGCAAGCACTGCGCCGAATGAAGCCCGAAGTCATTTTGAAGATCAAGGAAGAGGTGGAAAAGCAGTTAAAGGCTGGATTCCTAAGCACAGTAACCTATTCGGACTGGGTAGCCAATATAGTCCCAGTGCCGAAAAAGGACGGAAAAGTCAGAATGTGCGTGGACTATCGGGATCTGAACCGAGCCAGCCCGAAGGATAATTTTCCTCTACCTCACATTGACACCCTGGTCGACAATACAGCAACGAATGCCGTGTTCTCATTCATGGACGGATTCTCAGGGTACAATCAGATCAAGATGGCCGAAGAAGACAAGTCCAAGACTGCTTTTGTCACACATTGGGGAACCTTTGTGTATGATGTCATGCCTTTCGGTCTGAAGAACGCCGGAGCCACTTATCAGCGAGCCATGGTCACCCTCTTCCACGACATGATTCATCATGAGATAGAGGTTTACGTGGATGACATGATTGCTAAGTCTCGAACCGCACAAGATCATCTCACAGACCTACGCAAGCTGTTCCAGCGATTGAAGAAGTATCAGCTTAGGCTAAACCCGAACAAGTGTGCCTTCGGCGTCACATCCGGAAAGTTATTAGGCTTCATCGTCAGCGGCAGGGGAATTGAGATCGATCCCGCAAAGGTCCAAGCCATACGAAGCATGCCCGCGCCAAAGACAGAGAAAGAGATCCGAAGCTTCTTGGGAAGGATTAACTATATAGCTCGCTTCATTGCACAGCTTACTGCAACCTGCGAGCCTCTGTTCAAACTGTTGAGAAAAGATGTGAAGATAAAGTGGACTGAAGACTGCCAGAAAGCCTTTGACAAGATCAAGGAGTATCTGCTCAACCCACCCATCCTGGTTCCGCCAACTCCAGGTCGTCCCCTCATTCTATACCTCACAGTCCAAGAAGCATCCATGGGCTGCATGTTGGGACAACAAGACGAGACTGGGAAGAAAGGAGCAGGCAATCTACTATCTTAGCAAGAAGTTCACGGAGCCAGGAGACCCGCTTACTTGTTGGTTGAGAAGACGTGCTGCGCACTGGCTTGGGCCTCCAAGAAGCTGAGACAGTACATGCTCTACTACACCACTTGGTTGGTATCCCGGATGGACCCGATCAAGTACATCTTTGAAAAGCCCGCCTTGACTGGGAAGATCGCACGGTGGCAAGTGCTCCTATCTGAGTTCGACATCTTGTATTTGTGGCCCGAAAGGCAATCAAGGGACAGGCCATAGCCGATTACTTGGCAGATTACCCGTCTGAGCAGTTAGAGCTGAATGGACTCAGAGTTCCCAGACGAAGACGTAATGACAGTCGACGAAGACAATCACGGCAGGTGGAAGCTTTACTTTGATGGAGCAGCGAACGCTGTCGGAAGTGGCATTGGCGCGGTCTTGGTATCACCAAAGGGACAACAAACTCCTATCGCTGTTAAGCTGGGATTTGATTGCACCAACAACATGACTGAGTACGAAGCATGCATCGTCGGTCTGCAAGCAGCTTTAGGAATTCGGTGCTTATGAACTGGAAGTCTTCGGAGACTCTCTGCTAATAGTGTCACAGACTAACGGAGAATGGCAGGCCCGGGATCCCAAGCTCATCCCGTACCAACGATACATCAGCCGGCTAGTCCCAAAGTTCAAGTATGTCACCTTCACATACACCCCAAGAGCTCACAATCATTTCGCTGATGCGCTCGCCACACTGGCAAGCCTAATCAAGCTAGTAGAAGGGGATGATGTGCGACCATTGCGGATCGAGACTCGAGATATCCCAGCATACTGCGTGTGCGTGGAGGAATGCATGAACGTCGAGGCAGAGATAGACGATAAGCCTTGGTATTACGATATCAAGCGCTTCATCCAAGACAGAGAGTATCCACCACGGGCAACCGAAAATGAGAAGAAGTACATCAGAAGAATGGCCTTCCAGTTTTTCCTGAGCGGAGAGATTCTGTACAAGCGAACTCATGATGCCACTCTCTTGCGATGTGTAGACGCTGAAGAAGCTAATCGGTTGATCCAAGGAGATGCACGCGGGACTAATGGGAGCCCATGCCAACGGACCCTTCCTGGCCCGGAAGATCATGAGAGCTGGCTATTATTGGTTGACAATGGAGAGGGACTGCATCAGACATGTCCAGACGTGCCACAAATGCCAGATGTATCAGAACAGCAAGAACGCACCTCCCCAATATCTTCACACTATGGCCTCGCCGTGGCCGTTCTCAGCTTGGGGAATGGATGTGATCGGTGCGATTACCCCAAAGGCGTCTAACGGGCATGAGTTCATACTGGTAGCCATCGACTATTTTACCAAGTGGGTGGAGGCATGTTCCTTCAAGAATGTTACTCAAGTCGCGGTCACCCGGTTTGTGAAGAACAACATTATCTGCCGTTACGGAATGCCAGAAATGCTCATCACCGACAATGCTTCCAACCTGAACAACCGCATGATGGACCAGCTTATGCCAGCAGTTCAAGATTCAGCACCACAACTCTGCTCCATACCGCCCAAAGATGAACGGAGCCGTAGAAGCTGCCAACAAAAACGTAAAGAAGATTCTGAGCAAGATGACTGAGACATACAAAGATTGGCACGAGCACCTGCCTTATGCTTTGTGCGCTTACCGAACGTCAGTGAGGACATCCGTTGGAGCTACCCCCTACTCTCTGGTATATGGGATGGAAGCGGTACTGCCAGTCGAAGTGGAGATCCCTTCTTTGAGAATCCTGTCACAAACTCAGCTGGAAGAAGCTGAATGGGCCCAAGCACGGTATGAGCAGCTGAACTTCATAGATGAAAAGAGATTGGCGGCACTATGCCACGGACAGCTCTACCAGAGACGGATCGAAAGAGCTTACAACAAGAAGGCTCGACCTCGCACTTTCCAACCCGGAGATCTCGTTCTGAAGAAGAGGAATATGGCCCTTATCAGATCCACGAGGAAAGTTCGCACCATCATATGAGGGTCCGTACGTGGTGAAGAAAGCCTTCTCAGGGGGAGCAATCATTCTGGCTGATATGGATGGCGAAGAGTTCCGTTCACCCATTAATTCTGATTCTGTAATCAAGTACCATGTATAACTTTAAGTCAATTTAATCAAAGAGGAATATTTATCAAAGTTCCAATTTGTTATTTTGATAATTCTGAAGAAGGCCCGGGAAGCGAACGAAAATCCGTAAGGACGTTGCCCTCGGATGGAAATTACCACGGGTATGGTGAAAACCTCGGAAGAGGCGCCATAGGCAAAAGTAACGTGGAAAGCTGGACTTGGCGTAAGCTGAGGGTAATATATGGCTAAAAAAAAAAAAAAAAAAAAAAAAAAAAAAACGGTATCACAACAAGGCAGGCATCAAATCAGTGCAAGACTAGTGATCGGGGTTGTTATGCGGTGAAGAGATTTTAGACGAAAGAACGACCTATGTTATCCTTTGAGCAGTACGGTTCGTTCGATATAAAGAGAATGTTTGGGGATCAAGAGGTGGAGCACAAGTGTATCCTTCCAAACACCCAGTTTCAAAGTGACATATCATTAAATTCTCACAAACCATTCATACCATGCTTATCCCTTTCAAATTTGTAAATTCTCATGTTCATTCCACAACAATATCCAATTTGTACCATCAATTCATAAAAAGCTAAACTTTGCTAAGTTCACAGATTCTTATACAAACATAGGTTCTCATATAGATACTTCATAGACAAAATACGTGCTTCCATTCATTCATTTGTTCATAAACGCATACATTTGATTTTTCATGATGTCTTGAAAGCATGTCTAAATATATCGACTTAGAAGTTAAAAATGGGAGCCATGCATGATCCGACTCGGATTTATGAATGACCCACCATTTAAATACAAAAACTACTGACTACTCACTGCTACGTGAGGTATGCTATCTAATGACCAAGACGTATGCAGGTCTCTCTGCAGAATCTCCCCAAAGCAGTGGAAAGGGCCGGATCCCCCTCATCATGCTCCTCCAAGACGGCTCGAGCTCTAGGCACCCAAGGAATCCATCACCTGATTGATCTGATGAAGAGCTGTGACCACGGGGAAACCCTCCTGGTTGAGCCAAGAAGCGTTAGACTCAAGAGCGTCATGCACCAAGTCCAACTCAGTCTGCAAGACTCCATTGTCACCCTGGAGAACGCTGATCTGAACCCTCATGGCCCCCATAGAAGTACGCGCAGATGTGAGCGCCTCCTCACTCGCATCTAGCGCCCGGCGGAGGGCTACAATGTCCTGAGGACGACCTGTGGCAGGATCAACCAAGGCCTGAGTATATGAACGAAGAGAATCAAGCTCATCCTGGACTCGAGTCCTCTCCGCCTGCTCAGTCTCCAGCTGCTCCCGAGTCTCAGCCAAGGTCTCCGGCCAGCTGATCCTTAGCATCCTCAGAAATCTCGAAGCTGCTCTCTGATGAATTCATTCATTGTACGAAGAGTAGAGACATTCCCTCTCTGAGCCTCTAAGTCGCGACGAAGATTCGCCACCGCCACACTGTTATGATGCAAGGTACTCCGCAGAGACTCTACACGAGCCGCAGACGCTTCTCTCTCAGCTGCCCTAGCAAGGCGTAATGATAACAGCTCTGTTTGAGCCTCCTCAAGCTCTCGCTCCAAAACAGTAACTCTCTCAGGCTGACCAGTGGAGGCTGACACCCGAAGAGAGCGAGACACCAAAGAATGTGATGTGCCTGGCCGTACAGTAGGCCTGAGAGTAAAAAAGGGAGTCCACCCCTCTCTCCACTCGACAAAGTCAGAAGCAACAGAGCTATCTCCGGGCGAACCATCCTCGATGAGGACTACCTCCGAAAGGCGGCCTTCCCAGATAACCTCAACCCTGGAGAGGAGCCTCCACATATCCTCACTAGGGATGTAGTCGAAAGTCACCGCATCCAAGTCACCAAGACGAGGCGGGTACTGAACACCGCCAAACTGACGAAGAGCAAGGCTGGGATAGTAGCCCGTACAACCCCACACCCCAGGAAGAGGCACTCCATCGAAGAGGGCACAATGAGTCCAGGGCTTCCACACTGCTGGCCCCCAAGTGACCTTCCAAGACCATTCACCCAAGGGCAAGTCAAGGAGGTATGATGCCCAATCACGACTATTGCCAGTGAAGGGAAGTGCTATATTGACGGTCTGGCTCACCGTATGCCTCTCAAAGTGATAAGGAGTCTGGAGGCGGTAGAAGTGCCGCAGGTGACTACAGAACCAAAGCTGGAGGAGCTGTGTGCAGAACATCGGAACCCCCTCTCCCTGTCTCCTACAATAAGATAAAGACCGCACGGTCTCGCACAATATGGCAGGGATGATAGACCTGCCCTCGCTGAATACTATGGGAATAACACCCAAATCTATCCTACCAGCAGAAGTAGGAAAGAGAAAAATACCTGCGAAAGCGATCTTGAAGGCATTGAATTCGGAATTTCTTCCACCCCTTCTTGCCCGCAATAAAGTCCCTAGCAAGCTTCACAGGAAAGTCACTCCGAGAGAAGTACTTCGTCAGCAAATCTAGAGAAATGTTGGCTTTCCGCCAAGTTTCCTCAGGTCGGGCAATCTCTGGACGTAGAACTGCAGTAGTCAAGCCCAAGTACTTCTCCAAACATCGGTTGGACCGAGGGCCCTGAATGGGTATGACCGGAGTCTCGCTGAAAGGGCGGTCTAGCTGAAGAAGCTCAGCATACTCCTCCATAGTGGGGACAAGATCCACTTCCCCAATGGAAAAGCAACAATGGGTCGGGTCCCAGAAAGAAGCAAGAGCCTCGAGCAAGCCACGATCAACTTGAAGCCGCATGAAAGGGGGAAACTTACCAAAGAACCCCACGATGTCGGCATGGTCGTCCTCTCCAAGAAGAGTCCACCAATGTCTCATCCGCTCAACGCGGAAATCGTGGAAATGAAGTGTCACCAAGGAGTCGGGATCATTACTAGAGGAGGCCATGGACCCAAGGGACTCAAAAACGGGAAAAATGGAGAGATTTTAGTGAAGAAAGAGGAGAGAAACTCGGAAAATGGTTGCTGGTTCGAAGGAGGAGCGTGGTTTAAATAGACGGAAACTGGCGCGTGATGATCACGCGCCGCGCGTGATGATCACGCGCCAGTCCCGTTGGGAATCCCAACGGCTCTTTTTCCCATACCACGCGGATTTGACCCTTTTCACTCACTCCTAGAGGCCCGTTTTGCGCTGTATGAAGGCCATTTTGCAAAAAGTCGCCTATGAGAAAGTCTTGGGCGATCCGGTAATCGAAGATTTCGGCCCGACAACCGAGGACCGACCCGAAACCCTAAAATCGACCCGGGGGTCAAAAATTGAAACAGAGACAATCTCGTAAGGAGGCGTTTGATATAACGTAATCAGAATCGATCTTCCACCAGCGGGGCAGCCCGAGGGCCGAGAACTAGGCTCAAAATTCAGGAACCAGCCCTGAAACCCTAGCTCGACCCAGAAATCTAGAAGTGCAAAAATGACCCGGGATTGTCACACAGGCAAATCCCATGGAACACTGGGGCAAAATTTTTCAAAAAGGTTTTGAAAAATTTTGAAAGGGAATAGTCTGGCCCTCAAGAAGCTATCACAGTCCGGTACCAGAAAGACAGAAGGAGAAATCCAGAATTCCGCATCAGCAATCATTGCTCCTACACTGGGGCAAAATTTTTCTATCTTCAAGAAGCTAGAAAAATTTATTCGACACTACATACTGGGGCAAATTTTTCCATTTTTGTCGAGGAAAATTGGAAAAAATTCGGAGAGTCATCCAGATGGGCCTCGTGAAGGAGTAAGTCCCAAAATTTGTTGAAATGGGCCTCGTGAAGGAGTAAGTCCCAAAATTTGCTGAAATGGGCCTCGTGAAGGAGTAAGACCCAAGGATTGTGGAAATGAGGCCTCGTGGAAGGGCCTCGTGAGGAGTAAGACCCAAGGATTGCTGGAAATGGGCCTCGTGGAAGAGTAAGTCCCTATAATGATGAAAACGGGCCCTAAGGAGAGGTAAGCCCCGATATTGATGAACCAGGCCTCGCGGAGGATCGAGACCCAATATCCATACACATAGCCACAAACACATAGCCATAGCCATAAACACATAGCCAAAAACACATCCATACATCCAGAAACACAGCCATACATCCAAACACACATCCATACAAACCCGTGAATCAACATCCAAACAAATAGCCATAAACACACACCCATACCCGTAGCCATAAATACATAACCATAAACACTGCCCATATATACAATAATCAATGTCTGTACAATCCATGTAAATACAAAATGATCCGGCCGGAATACAAGGCCCCAAGAAGAAAAAGAAAGGAAAAATATACATCATAGAGAAGGAGGGTCGTCGAAGAACCAGTCTCGAGAAACAGGAGGATCTGGGGGTGGCGAAGAAGAAGTCTGACCAAGACCAGACGAGCCAGCTCCAGTAACAGGAGTAATGCCCATGCCATGAAGCTGATCCTCTCTAGTCTCCGAATGGTCTCCACATGAGCAGTCAACCGCATCCCGAGAACCCAAATCCCTCTGACTCTGGGTCAAGTCCCCCTGCGCACCGGGTCAGCTCCCCCTGTACCTGCGTCAGCTCGCGCCTGCACACGGGCCGTCTCCTCCTGTGCTCGGGCCATCAGCGGCATAACGATCCTCACTGACCGATAACTTGAGCAGCTGAAGACGTAGAATCTCAGTCTGAAGCCACTCAAACTCTCCAGAAGACCGGGAAAGATGGCTGTCCATAGCTGATCCGCCCATGACCCGACCACCCTCGACCTCATGGAGGGACATCAGAGACCCCAAGGAGACCTGCTCAAACCACTCCCTATATGGCACATCGGCCAGAATCAGAGCTGGATAAGCCTCAACTCCCGCCACGAAAGAATCACTCGGGGCACGTGGGATGTAATCCTCGACGGTCATCAGCTGAGGAGGATCCACGGGGACGAGGGCGTCGCCACCTAGCTGCCGCAAGGTCCTCTCGCCCATCAAAAGCTCCCAGGACCTCGGAGATCGGATCCATATCCGCAGGCGAGATAGCTCCATGGCCCTAAACACCTCAGGACGCTCAAGCAGGAATGTGGAGTAAGGCTGAAAGACAATATCAACATCCCTGATACAGTCCACTGTCGTACGGCACTCCATAAGCGTGCGGGTGGTCAGTCGCTGGATCCAAGCCGAATCCCATCGCCTGGCAAGCGGAAATGCGGAATCAGGAGCCGCTGGAAGCCTGCTGGGAGCGAATACGGCAAAATGCTCAAAAGCCCAGAAAAGCGTGAACTGCCAGAAGCCGAGGAAACTGGCGGTGTCTCGACGAGAGAAGCGGCGCAGGCCCCGAATGTAAAACCCATACGTCAGTGCTCCCCAGTCATAGTCCCTCAGATCATCAATATCTCTGAACATACCAACTATGGGTGTGGGAATGGAAGACTTGTCATTCCCAAGGAAGCAGCTGAATATGAAATAGGCCGTCCACTGGCGATATCGCAGCTCTGTAGGAGGCTCCTCTATCTCTCTCACCAAGAGATCCCTCAGATAACTAATCTTCAGATAGAAAAGCTTCTTGCCCACGACAGCGGCCGGATCATCGATGCCTAGGATCTCCAGAGCCTCAAAATCAGACACCGGGTCGCTAGGAGGAATCCTACCCCCAAAGCGGATGCCCAGAATGGCACTCCAGTCAACAGGGAGCACCCCCATCTCGCAGGTACTAAGATGGATGGTCCCCGTGTGATGGAAGAACCTCTCCACCCAACACCTCACCAAAGGATGCCGTACATGCACATAGCGGATGCTGAGGAAGGGACCAAAGCCCAACTCCACGAGAAAATCTCTGTACTCTGGACGAGCGATATCCAGAAGCTGGCTAAACTCGGACCACCCACCCCGGCCGATACTCTCAGGGGGATCCTGCACAAAGGAAAGGTGTTAGTACGAAAGAATGCGAAAGAGCTAAACAAAGAAGAGTGCCAATACAAAAAATACCTGACAACGACGGACTGAAGATGATGGATGGTTATGGAGATTCGTCAAGAGTGATGTATCCACCACCGGAGTGGTGACAGGATAGCGCGGTCGAATGCCACCCTGGGGAGGGTATCTGAACCCTGGTACAACATGATCCTCCGGTATGGGATCCGCGGAAAGAGGAGCGCGGTCAGATTTCCGCCTCTTCGATCTGGCAGGGAGGAGCAGCTGGCGGAGCCGCAGTAGGCTGACGAGGCGCACTGGAGGGTCTAGCGCTACGGCCAATAGTAATACCAGGCCGGGAAGAAGGCCGAGCAGTACTAGAAGACAAACCGGCAGCCTCAGCATCAAACTCAGCCTGCAGATCCCTGGCAAGAGATGCGTCAACACGAGTACGTACGTCCTCCATAGCGTCGTACTCATCGTCCGTATCAGGGGGGCTCTCAGGAGCATAAATCACAGCCTTGCCTTTCGCAAGGCGATCGGACCGGCGATGGCCCCCGCTACCGCTACCTCGATCAGACATCTGCAAAGGACACAACAAGACAATCCAAGAGTCAGAAAAACCAGGTATATTTCATTTTCAAAAAGATATAGGAAATACATAGAGGGGTCAAAGTTATGCAAGTCATGCAAATTACGCAAACTATGCAAACAAACAAACAAACAATTTTTCCTTGACCACTTGGATGAATTTCCAAAATAGGTCTAACTGCTAGATTACGACTTTGACAAAATGTCGAATCACAAATTTCGTTTCGAGACCTGGGTGGACCAGGCCGATTCGTTCCCGATTCGTCTCCGTTTCGAGGGCTGGGTGGACCAGACCGATTCGGACCCGAATCACAAATTTCGTTTCGAGGGCTGGGTGGACCAGACCGATTCGGACCTGAATCACAAATTTCGTTTCGAGACCTGGGTGGACCAGGCCGATTCGTTCCCGATTCGTCTCCGTTTCGAGGGCTGGGTGGACCAGACCGATTCGGACCCGAATCACAAATTTCGTTTCGAGACCTGGGTGGACCAGGCCGATTCGTTCCCGATTCGTCTCCGTTTCGAGGGCTGGGTGGACCAGACCGATTCGGACCCGAATCACAAATTTCGTTTCGAGGGCTGGGTGGACCAGACCGATTCGTTCCCGATTCATCTCCGTTTCGAGGGCTGGGTGGACCAGACCGATTCGGACCTGAATCACAAATTTCGTTTCGAGACCTGGGTGGACCAGGCCGATTCGTCTTCGTCTCCGTTTCGAGGGCTGGGTGGACCAGACCGATTCGGACCCGAATCACAAATTTCGTTTCGAGACCTGGATGGACCAGGCCGATTCGTTCCCGATTCGTCTCCGTTTCGAGGGCTGGGTGGACCAGACCGATTCGGACCCGAATCACAAATTTCGTTTCGAGGGCTGGGTGGACCAGACCGATTCGTTCCCGATTCATCTCCGTTTCGAGGGCTGGGTGGACCAGACCGATTCGGACCTGAATCACAAATTTCGTTTCGAGACCTGGGTGGACCAGGCCGATTCGTTCCCGATTCGTCTCCGTTTCGAGGGCTGGGTGGACCAGACCGATTCGGACCCGAATCACAAATTTCGTTTTAAGACCTGGGAGCTCACCCAGGCCAATTCATCCCCAATTCGTCCCCGGTTTGAGACTTGGGTGGTCACTCAAGCCAAACCATCCTTGATTTAAAATGTGAAGCAGATTTCAGTTTTGCACACAAAATTTGGAAGAATTTCCAAGACAAGTTAAAATTCTTCTGCATTGCGGGACCCACTCGAGTCCCAAGTCTAAATAAGGCAGGTCCTAGGCCCAACCCATGATTTTCAAAAAATATGCCCCATAGAAAAAAAAAGAGAGTGTGCGTAGCAACGCAACCCAAAAGCAATAAAGGCACGACATAGTGCCCCCCAAAAAAAATACACAAGCATCATAATAAACATGGTGTCTCAAAATTTTTTTTTTTTGCGTATCTCTCATCTCATGTGTTTCCAAACACATGTGTATGTATGTGCGTGTCTACAAAGGCTCATTTGTACATGCGCAGACCCCTGGCGTAAATGCATTTTTGTGCACTAACATGTTTGCTAAGTATGTAATGCATCCCAAAACATACAATGACATGTTAAACAAAAAGAAATAAAAGCAGAAGTGCACAAGGAAGAAGCATAAGACATAAAAGAGGAAGCAAATAATCCGACCGTTCAAAACTGAAAAGAAGGGTGGGGATGGAAAGGTGCTTACCTGTGGGACGTATAGGCGAAAACTGATCGTCGATCGGAGTCCTGGATCATGAGAAAAAGACCAAAAGACACAAAAAAGAGAATGACCATGTCAGCACATTTCGACCGTTTAAAACTGAAATAAATGGTAGGGATGGAAAGGTGCTTACTCGTGGAGCGCGTAGGCGAAAACGGCGCGTCAATCGGAGTCCCGGATAGCAAGATATGAGCAAAAGAGCAGAGAAGGCGAAGTGGGGTCCAGAGAGGAAAAAGGGAGAAAAAGCGACGGAATGAGAGCGAAAGGGCGCGCGGCGTGTTTTAAGGTGGGGCCGCGCGCGCCATCATCACGCGCGGCGCGTGATGATCACGCGCCTGTCTCCACCTCCGCGCCAAACGGCCCTTTCGAGCCACGAATCACCTCCCCACACCTCGTTCGATCATTCTCAACCCTTGGAATGTCCATTTGGACCCCAGAAGTGACTAACACGCAAACCGAGACGAACTGCGCGGCAACCGTAAGAGAACACGGAAACCGAGAAAATCCGAGCGGGCAAAAATCGAGTCATTTATTCTTTGTCCGACGTTCCTTGTGCCAAGAAACGCCAAACAAAGAAGGGGCAACTGTCATAACCCCATTTTTACCCCCGGGATTTTCTCGGGTGTCGGCACGCAAAACGAGGCAGCCCGAACCAAGTCGGCCTGTTCCGACGAGGGCTCATCACCTCAAATACTCCCAAAAAGAAGGTCCGGGACACATTTCCCAAGGTTTGACCAAGTTTGACTAGGGTTGACCAAAGTTTGACCGAGGTTTGACCGAGCCGTTTCCAACCCGACTAGGACCCACCGTACCCAGAAACCCTCAAAACGTGGTCCGGGATACATTTCCAAGAGTTTGGAGAGCTTTGACCAAATTCGACCAAGTTTGACCAAGGTTGACCAAGTTTGACCAAGGTTTGACCGGACCGTTGACCAGACCGAAAAACTGAATCGAACTGACCGCTCCCTTGACCATTCTGAAGAACATGATGAAGAGCTTCGATTCGACACTTTACGGGCCAAAAACGGACGAGAAACGAGAGAGTTATGGTCCAAAACTGCGAAAAAACGGTCCAACACTTAGCCAAATTTTGCTAAGTGTTGTTGACAAAACAGCCTATTTGGGAGGCAACGTTTGCGCAAAGATTCTCTCCGACCCGCTGCAACTTGGTCCGCGAGCCAAGACCCTTAGGCAAGAGGTTCACTTCAGCTACCACACGCAACTTTCGGATCGTCAAGAGCTCCTCCGGTCAAGCCGGAATCTCAGTCAGAAGATGACCCCTTGGCATAAGGAACATTCCGACGGCCTCTGTTCGCAAGATCATATCTTGCGAACCCAAGCTCGCCTCTGTGCAAGGCCTGTACCGTTGAAAAGTAGGTAGCGCAAGCTTTCCGACGATACCAAGATCGTCGAAATCCGACATCGGGAGCTACGTCTACCACGCGCGTGAAAACAGGCCGACGAAATAAGGCTGTTGCTGAAAGTTCCGGAATTTTCCCACCGACGTTGCCACGCTTGCGCACAGAGTCTTCCTGACTCGCAACAAGTTGATCTGCGAGCCCGGGCACGTTGGAAAGAAGACACATTCATGCACGACGTGGAACTCTCGGATCGCCAAGATTTTATCGGGTCAAGCCGGAATCCTGATCGGAAAACTGCCCTCAAACGGACCAAAAACACCCCGGTGGCCTCTGTTCGCGGAGGCCATATCTCACAAGTCCAAGCTCGGATTTCCGCAAATCCTGGAACCTTGCAAAAGTAGGCAGCGCAAGCTTTCCGACGGTACCAAGAACGTCGAAAATCCGACATCGGGAGCTAGGTCAAATATGCGCGCGAACTGGGACAAGATTTGAAGAAAAACGCGCTGGGAGGAAAACGCATTTTTCCTCCCGGACAGCCGCCTTCGCGCGCAGAGTCTTTCCTGCTCGCAACAAGTTGATCCGCGAGCCCGGGTGCGTTGGAAAGATAATGACTCCAGGCTACGACGTGGAACTCTCGGTTCGCCGATAGCATCCCCCGTTTGATCGGAATCTTCACCGGAAAAGTGCACGAAAACAGCTCCGACACCCCGACTTCCGGGAGCCATAACTCCCTCGTCCGAACTCCGATTCGCGCAAACTTTATACCGTTGGAAAGAGGACGTCGAGAGCTTTCCGGACGATATGCTGCATGACCCATTTTGAGTTCCAGAAGACCTCCAAAACTGCCCTCCGAAAATCGGATCAAAAAAGAATACGCGCGCGAGAATCGAGGAAGTGCAGACAGCTGTCTCGGGAGGCGTGCACGCGAGGCGCGCCACCATCACGCGCCGCGCGCGATCATGGCGCGCCCCGCGTGCACGCCCCCTATAAATAGAGCCTCCCCCCCTCATTTGCACATAATTTTGCTCGGGCTCTAGGCCCTTCTAGAGCGTTAGAATAGGCAGAAATAGGGGTTTTAGGGGGCTTTAGGAAGGGGTTTTTGGGTAGTTTTAGAGAGAGAGACTCCTCTCTAGGTAATCTCTCTCTCTCTCTAAGCTCTTTCTCTCTCTAAACTCTTTTCTTTAGGGATTTTGGGGGGTTTTTAGAGTGAGAAGCATCTATTAGGTGCTTCTCTCTCTAACCTCTCCTCATCTTCCCACTCTCTCTCTCTCTCTCTCTCTCTCTCATTCTTTAAGTTTATATTATTGCTTTATTTACATTTCCTTGTCTCTTTATTGCTTTATTTATTTTTCCTAGTCTATTTATTGCTTTATTTACATTTTCTAGTCATTTATCGCTTTATTTACATTTTCTAGTCATTTATCGCTTTATTTACATTTTCTAGTCATTTATCGCTTTATTTACATTTACTACGTACTTGTGAATATATATATTGTTGTGATTACCCCCCTCCCCCGGTGTGTTTTAGTACGGCAATATTGAGTGGCTTTGGCGGCTCGCGTAAGACCTCTAACGAGGCCGTGACAACCATGTTAGCCCACGAGGTCTTGACCCGAAAAATACACCGGTTTCCTCGTGTTTTAGTACGGCAAATATTGAGTAGCTTTGGCTCAGTTGCGTAAGACCTCTAACGAGGCCGTAACAACCTTGTTAGCCTACGAGGTATTTGACCCGAAAAATACATCCCCATGTGTTAAATATTGTCATTTATCGCTTTATTTACATTTACTACGTTGTGAATATTATGTTGTGATTATCCCCTTTTCCCCTTTTTAGTTTGGGCGTGATAATCCCGATTGGTCGCTTTGGACTCATTGTAAGACCTCTAAAGAGGCCGTTAACCACCTTGTAATTCCTACGAGGCATTGGACCCGAAAAAACATCCCCATGTTTAAATATTGTCATTTATCGCTTTATTTACATTTACTACGTTGCGCGTATTATATTGTGAATATTGTCATTTCCCCATTTTTTCCTTTGTGATTTGGGCGTGATAATCCCGATTGGTCGTGGTGGACTATGTAAGACCTCAAAGAGGCTTTAACCACCACGTAATTCCATAAGGCATTGGACCCATGAAAATCCCATGCTTTTAAGTCCATTATTCGCTTTAAATTTATTTATCGCTTTCCGCAATGCTTTAAATACATTTATCGCTTTATTTACTTTTACGCGCTTGTGAATATATTGCGTTGTTATTATCTCCGTTTCCCATAAAAATGGGCGTGATAATCCCGATTGGTCGTGGTGGACTATTTAAGACCTCAAAGAGGCATTAACCACCACGTAATCCCATAGGCATTGGACCCACAAAATTCCCTCCTTGTAAATTCCATTAATTTATTGCTTCCCGTTATGCTCTAAATTTCTTGCCATTTTTACTACGTTGTAAATATGATTTATCCGTCATTATTTTGATTTGGGCATGAAAATACCCGGTATTGGTTCGGTATTGGTGGTTTTAGGTAAGTCTTTCAATAGCACTAAACCCCATGTAAATCCATACGGCGTTGGACCCACAAAAATACTCTTTTTTCAAACCCGGTTATTTACATTATTTACTACGTTGTTGTAAATATTGTTCATTTTGCATTATTTTGATTTGGGCATGAAAATACCAAACGGTGTTGGCGGTTTTAGGTAAGTCTTTCAATAGCACTAAACCCCATGTAAATCCATGAGGCGTTGGACCCGTAAATTGAAACCCATTTTCAAATGATTTTCTCATATAAGTCCTATTTGGCGTCGAAGGTTTGGATAAGTCTTTCAATAGCACCAACCCTTCGTGTAAGCCCGAAAAGGCATTGAAACCCATTTTCAAAATAGATTTTCTCATTTAAGTCCTATTTGGCGTCGAAGGTTTGGATAAGTCTTTCAATAGCACCAACCCTTCGTGTAAGCCCGAAAAGGCATTGAAACCCATTTTCAAATAGATTTTCTCATTTAAGTCCTATTTGGCGTCGAAGGTTTGGATAAGTCTTTCAATAGCACCAACCCTTCGTGTAAGCCCGAAAAGGCATTGAAACCCCATTTTCAAATAGATTTTCTCATTTAAGTCCTATTTGGCGTCGAAGGTTTGGATAAGTCTTTCAATAGCACCAACCCTTCGTGTAAGCCCGAAAAGGCATTGAAACCCATTTTTCAAATAGATTTTCTCATTTAAGTCCTATTTGGCGTCGAAGGTTTGGATAAGTCTTTCAATAGCACCAACCCTTCGTGTAAGCCCGAAAAGGCATTGAAACCCTCTTTTTAAATTGCTTTTGTTTTATTCATGTAAATCCTATGGTGGTGTCGGGATCCGAGTAAGTCTTTCAATAGCATCGAATCCCGACCCCACGAGGTCTTGACCCTTTCCTTAAAAATTCTCATGAAATACATTTCATTAAGTGTTGTGTTCATTGATATGCTGCCAACATGCCATAATCATCCCATACTTGTCATTTTAGTAATTTATGCGCTCATGCCGTGATTACTCATTTGAACTTCTTATGATTTATGTGCTGCAAACATGCCGTGATCATTCCATACTCATTCATTCTTGTAATTTATGTGCTGCGAACATGCCGTGATTATTTGATTGAATGTTTTACCATTTGATGCCATGCTCATTCTTGTGATTTATGTGCTGCGAACATGCCGTGATTACTTGCTTGATTGTTTATTGCTTTGATATAAAAATGTGATTAAAATACACTTTGCCATGAAAACTTTAAAAAGAGTAAACATGGTAATGTGGGCGTTAGAAACGAAGGTATGAGTCCTTTACACGGGGTCCTTTACACGGGGGCGTGGCTGGTACGTGCTTTCGTGTAAGAGGATTCTACACGTTCTAACTCCCATAGGATCATGGTCTAAAATTCCCCAAAGTGTGAATTAATCATCCAAAACCCCGCCATTTGACGGACCGCTTTACTCTTGGAAATCAAGGGTAAAGAGATCCCGAATATGGCACCAAAAACATTAATTGTTTGTCCCGGCACTAGGTGTTAGGATTTCAAGTATATCCTACCACCGAAATGCCCGGAAATTTAAAAGATACAAAGATAAAAGGGATGGTGAAATAAAGAGTCTAATCAAAACCGAACGAAGTCATATTACGTTTGCCATTTTTGGTATATCGTACGACGGAAATCGGGACATTTGTACATAATAAAAACCAACAAACTTAGGCTTAGCAAATAAAAGAAAACATTAGGAAGGAGGTAACCGTTTTCTTAAACGGATGTCGTGGGGTGCCTAACACCTTCCCCACGCATAAGCAAACCCCCGAACCTATCTCTGGTTCAAGACCATTTAGTTGTAGATGTCTAAATAGGGTAAAATCTATTAGACATAGGTGCCCAATCACACCTTAAAATTTCCCATGATTGGTGGCGACTCCAAATTTGTGCTCACACGCACACACGTACACAAGTTCCCACACACACACAACTCGTATCTCGAAACGGAAAAGAGATAGAGGAACACACACAACACTCGCCAAATGGGGGTCGGTATCTAGGAAAATAAAAAGAAAAAGAATAAGATTTTTCCGCCGGTGTCGACAGTAGGGAACTGTTAGAGCGAATCATGAGCAACAGTAGTCGGTATCTTTACCGACTACTGTAGCATCTTGTACAACTTTAGATGTGAGTATAATTTTTGTGATTTTTGTGAATAGTGTTATCTATTGTAGTGCAATGTGCACCACTAATTTTTTGTGAATGCTCTAAACTATGAGAGCTTTTTGCAATGTGCACCACTAATTTTGACTCTAATTTGGATGGTGGGTGGATATGTAAATTATTCTCGAATTAAGGTGTGAATTGCAAAATTTTAAAGTTTAGGGTGCACAATACAAGTACTCCTATAGTTTAGGAGGGTGGATAGTTGCAATTACACCTTAATAAAGACTTTAATAAGACAACATACTATAGGTGAAGCTCCCAACAAACCAATTTTATAAGACTGCTAACGAGAATCTAGACTGATAGCTGGACCTTTGCCTAATGCAGGCAGCCAGTACCACAGGGCAAGGGCTATGGTGTTGAATTAAGCTGGACAGCAAGGGACCAGTGATTTTCAACAATAAGCTAGCAAACATGAAAAAGAAAGATAATAAAAATATGGAACTTTGCAGTGGAGTGCAGATCTGACATTCTCTGCCAAACCACAACATAATATTAAAGAAAAGGTAAATGAAAAAGAAATTATAATCTGGTAGTAACATAATTTTTTTCCTTGATTGATTTATTACACATGCACCCGGTGGGTCTTGAATTCATAACCTCATCCTCCACCTTATAAGGGGAGGAGGTGCCATGAGTTAGAGCTCATTGACCTTGTAGTAACATAAACATAGTCAGAATAAGAATATCTTTCACTTACTTTCCAGCATCTATGAGAATGTTACAACTTCCAGAGGCCCTAGGATAACGAATAAGGATGCTTGTGTTGAGTCTTCAATTTTTATTACCCGGTTCCACAGCTTTTGAGCAAACCTGCCAAACCAAAAAGCATTCCAGTTCTTCAAACAATCAAACATGTACTTGGTAAGAACTTTAAGCAATCAAAGCAAAGTTCGACAGATAATAGTGCAGATTGTCTTAATCACAACAGTTCTGCAGCCATACCAGACATGTCTTTAAAGGATTTGTCAGGCAGCTCACACGTGGAATCCCTTCACTGGTTCCCGTCCCCATAAATATGATTTCTGGTTGGTCAGCAGGTAATTGCAATCCAGCATCCCCATCTGCAGAATCTGTTATGCAATACAAAGTTCACTGCTTAACTCATCTAAAGTCATAAACAACTAAAGATATCATCATAAAGTAATGGAGCCTATTGATATTTGTCCCGGAAAGTAAATGTAGCACATATATTCAAAACAAAAATATTTCAAGCAAATTATCCATATTTATATAATCGAGAAAGTGAGGGTTACTTGAGTTGTTGCAATAAAATCCAGTCATGGTCGGTTTGGTTACTATATAAAAAGAGTGACGGAAAAAAAATAGAATCAAAGGAAATCTTGGAAACTCTATCGTCTGTGAGCATGTAAAAGAAATGTACAATTTCACTTATCAAAAAAAAGAAAAAAAAAATGTACAATTCCAAATATTTTTCTCCATTTATTTTGATTTCTTGGCAACTTGATAGAGCAAGGTCTTGCCAATGCATGAAAAACAATCCAAATCTGTTGCAAGGAATATCCATGACTTGACAGATAATACACAAATCAAAACAGCATAAAATCTATTAAACAAACACAACTCATGGAAACAAAATGACCAAACATATCAACAACATTATTTAAAAGCCAGGCACCTTGTACCACAAATTTATTTATTTTTTGATTAAGAAATAAAAATGATATTAAAGAGAAAAAAAACTAAAAAAAGAAAAGAAAATAAGAAGAAGATCCCAAGAACATTATTTAAAGCCAGCTTCCTTGTGCCACATTCAACATATGATTTGCAAAAACGCAAATTGAAATTAGATAATCTCCAAAAACCCATAAGGTTCTGGTCTTGTAGCTACCTTAAAGAAACATTACTAGATGCATACTATTGCACACAAATCTTTTTTTAAAAAGAAAAAAAGGAAAAACAATTTTATTGATAAAAAATAACAAAAATTACATAGGGAACAGATGGTTTATACTTGCCATATACCCCATTGCACATAATCATCTATAACCAGAAAAAATACCCATGTAAGCTAATTTGAACCAAATTCGAAGCGAAAGAAATACAAGTGATCATTGATATTTGATAGATAGCTAGAATAGGTGAACATAAAACTCAGTGAATTGACTTAATACTTGGTACTTGGCCAATGCACACACACACACACACATATATAAGATATTCCAGATGCCACCTAAATTCTAGTTCACAGCAACATTAGCCATATAAAGATCAAAGCTTGTGCACACATATAAGTCATCAACAACTACAAACGAAGTATTACACATGGAACACACTGATCACAATCAAGCCTTAGCAAATACATAGAAAAGCTCTTTCCAAATAGCCAGCCATCTCAAACAACACTGAAACCCATACCAATCCAAAAAGTTTCATTCATACCAAAAAAAAAATCCCAACTGCTCAAAAATCCAAATGCCCATATAACAATGTTCTATTTAGACACACTTCAATGTATAAATATCAAACAACAAAAAGAACAACCAAGCCTTAGTCCCAACATTTTGAGCTCGGCTATGGATCTTCAATAGACTAATCAGGTCACCACATGTATTGCCATTCTATTCTATCCCAAGACTCTCTCTAATACCTCTCAATTGACATTTCATTTTTTATAAAATGTTATCAAATAAAAATCAAACATACACATTTGATAATATATAACACCCAGAACATGAAAGCTAAGAAGAAAATACAAGGATGGAACTTACTAGATTGAAGAGAAGCCTGAAGGAATCGTCTGAAAGGAGAGAACCCATTTCTGGGAAGTGAAATTTGAGACCTTTTGAGTGAGATTTGGTGTCTGTAACGGGCAAAACATGAGAGAGAAGGAGCAGGGCGAATAGTGCCCAGAAAGTGAACCATTTGATAAAAAGCTCCAAAATTGTTGGAAATGAAAGTGAAATTGCTTTCAGAATTGAAAAGGGTCTTTTGGGTTCAAGTTGAATAAAGGGTGTTTAATTTTAACAAGGGAAAAAAATATTTGGTCGAGAAAAAGCTACTAACCATTTTTCTTGAGCCTTTGTTCGTATAAAAACGCCAAAAGAGACTACGTTTTCAAATTTTGATTGAATACTAAAACCGCTATAGCAATGGGCGACTTTGGACTATAAATATTGGAAGGATTAAGATTAACTAAAAAAAAATAGCCTGTTCATGCCTCATTTTCCCAAAAGTCTAGACCAAACCATTTCTAGAACTCTTGCCACAACCCGTTAATGTGTTATGTCTTAGTTTATGGAAAATGCATGTGAGTCCAGTGGTAGGCTTTGATGAAAAGAATGATAACCACTTAAAAGATGTTACGACCATAAAATTATGCAAAAAGTTATGGTCGTAAACTGATTGCTCATTTCTTGGCAACATGGCAGCTCCCAATAAAATAAAAACCCATAGTGACTTTCGAGCAAGGCCAAAAAATGGGTTTGCTCAATATATAAATAGAAGCAAAAGCTTGAAGGCCCAAAAGGATAAAGGAAGTCGAAGAGGAAAAAATGGGAATTAACCCAATCACAAAATGAGCCTCATGTCCTTGTTATGTTACTGGATTTTAAACCCGATAAATTATTATTTTTTGGATAGATACGATAGGATTTGAACCTGTAACTTCTGCTCTATAATGATTGTAAACTCGATAATTAATCATAAAGCTTTAAGCTGGACTAAATGACTTGAAAAATTAAATGGGTTAAAAGATTTATGAGTAAGCATGGCTTCATGATTTCGCAAAATAAAGTTAGACTTTATGATTAAATCGGGCTAAATTACCCACAAAATTAAATGGAAAAAAGACCCACAAACAAGCTGGATTTTATGATCTGCAAAATCAAGCTGGACCTAAGCCGATTAAAAAACTTATATCTTTATTGGGTTAAAACACCGTATTCTACTTAGGTTAAATGACCCATACGTTTGAGCAAACAAACCAATAGGTTTGAGCAAGTCCAAAGTGGTATTAAAACTCTGTTAAGCCCAATGAGCTGTTGGGCATTTAACAAGGCCCAATCCATTTCTTTTTCAAAAAAGCTCAACTCATCATCCTGTCTAAACTAGAGAAAATGAGCATGCAAAGTATGTTTTGGACAATCATAGAATCAATACCTAAACCTCAAGAATCTAGAGGAAATATGCCAAATTAAGAAAGTTACACCTCAAATTGCCCGGCCCGGGGTAAGCCCCACAAGCCCAAGGGCTAGGGCAACCCCCTCATGGGGGCAATAAGTGAAGGAAAAAAAAGAATTAGTAGACATTAAAAAAAAATAATAATAATTATTAGTATACAACTATACATAAAAGGAAAATAAAATAAAAATATTGGTCTACATATAAAAAAATTTATTAGTATACATTTTTTTTATGAGAGTGTTGTGTTTTTAATAAGATATATGTGAGACATATGTGATGTGTTTCGGTATTCGTGTGAATGAGGCCAGTCTCCACTGTGTGATTTATTGATTTGTTTAAAAATTTTGTTCACACGTGTATGTGGTCATTAGCCATGTGTTTTTGTTTGTAGGGACAAGTTTGTGAGGGCAAGCCATTGTTTTGTGTTGCCGTGTTTATTTAATGATTTTTTTTTATGACTTTTAATTTATTATTAGTATTAATTTTGTTGTATAAGACCGTGATTATTATTATTTTTTTCTATTAACACTAAGGAATTTTTACATTAACAAACTATTAGACATATTATTACTATAATTGGGATTACATTTTGTTTTAATTGTTTTTTTCAATGTAATTCAAGCTAAAAACATAATGTAACATTTATTTTGCATAAACAAAAAATTTTGGGGACTTTTATGATGTTTTTTAATATTTAATAATAAGTAGGTAACTAAAATTGTGACGGGCTTGAGCAACCCAAACCTCAGGGCCGGCCCTGACCTCAATCATAGTCCAAATCCATGCATGAGGATGAGGATAAGATGGAATTTGTGGTTTGAAAGACAAGATTATGGTGTGAACACCCATTGAAATGCTTAAGAGCCAAATGAGATTTAATTTTGGGTTGAGCCAAGAAGTATCAAATTGTCTAGCTAAAAGCATAGTGTTTTCTAAGATTGGTTCTAAGGTACTTACCAAGTTATGAAGCATTTTATTGGTGGGACATTTTTAAGTTAGCAAGGCAGCATGACACAACATGGTAATTTTAATAAGTGGTAGAGCTTAATTAAATTATTTTATTTGATTCTTCCCTTGTCCTCGGATTGTAGATAAACAATCACTACAAAAAAATCAGCATATAAAGGCGGTTTTGAAAAGCTCAAAACCGCCTCAATAGACTATCAAACCGCCTCAATAGACATGAATGCTCTATAGAGGCGGTTTTCAAATCGCCTCTAAAAATTTCAAAAGTGCCTTTATAAGTACTGCCTCAATAGACATGAATGCTCTATAGAGGCGGTTTTCAAAACCCGCCTCTATAGAAAAATCTATAGAGGCGGTTTTGAAAACCGCCTCCAAAGATCATATGTAACCACCTTTATAAGTAATATGGTCTATAGAGGCGGTTTTCAAACCGCCTCTAATAGGTTTAAAAATCGCCCTAGATTTATCTATTGAGACGGTTATATAACCGCCTCTATAGATAAAATATTAAAACAAAAAAAATCTATTTTTGAAAGTTGTCTATTGAGGCGGTTTGAAAACCGCCTCTATAGATCTTTTTTTTTTTTTTTTTTAATTTGCTTTTGCACTGATTTGATTCTCCTAATACACGATACAAAATTCTAAACTAGAACAGAACAAATATCTATAATATCATCATCATATATGTATAACACAAATAAGGTATTGTCTAAAGAGTCTTCAAAACAATGGACAAACTAAAACAATATTACAATATTAAAAGTTTCAAATTATTTGATAATTTCAGTACAACACTTCACTTGAACATAAATGTTTCAAAAAACTAATTAGTACAACTAATCCTCAAAACTAGAATTCTCCTAAGTTTTCTGATTGATGAGATGCAACAGATGATCTTTGGCCAATTGGAGATTGTTGATCCGGAACACCAACATTGCCCTACATACAAATTAAAATAGTTTATAAGTTCCTATAATAGTAAAAAAGAACAACACAATGAAATTGACCTATTAATTGAAATTCAAACATATTTAAAGTCAGGTAATCTTAAATATTTAAACTTACCGGAGTAATTACTATGCTATAACGTGACCAAATAATTCTGGTGCAAGTAACAGCTGCACAACAGATAATAAGAATGAGAAAAATATAAGACTTGTGTAACTAATGTAACTCAATGCATAGCAAAGAATGCTTAAACTACTAATAGAATACTGACTTGATCTTGTATACACTGTAATGTGTGCATATATGTTTTAGATCGTGTGTGTGTGTGTATGTGTCTATAAGAGAGGAAGAGAGATATTTACATATACACATCATGATAATATATAAAAGCATACGCATTCATAGTACTTTCCTTGAATCATTGCTGATTTACTCAGTACAAATATGGCACAAAGCCATAATAAGTTTATCTTCAATGAAAATGTAGAGGATTATACCTTTGTACTACCGATAAAAGTGAGTGATGAAAATGACAAGCTACATAACATGAAAATGCAGAGGATTTAAATTAACATCAATTTAGGAACTAAATCATGTCTATAGAATAATTTTAACTCAATATAATCAGAGTAAAAAAATTAAACCAGAAAATATTAGAACAAACAAAGGTTACATAGTTCATACTTTTCATTTGGGTTTCAAATAACAAAACCAAGGCATGATAAAATTCACCCAAGTAGTATACATGCCAAAAAATACTCACACCAAATTAAAACTCAAATCAATGAATCAAATTCAATAATTAATTCCCCAAAGTTCCAGTATTTTCAGCTTAACATTAAGCAGATTTCTGCAGATCAGTCATTTTATAAATTTTATTTGGAACACTTAAAGTTATCAAAGTAACTTGAAATTTAACAGGGATGAACTCATATATATGTACAAGCTACCACAGAAAATTCAGATCAAGATAACATCTCTAGAATTTATTAAAATTCTCGTCATATGGTAAACATGAATCTGTACTGACAGATTTAGTGTCTCATAAGAAAATTAATAACTCTTTCAATATCAATCCAAATACTATAATTCTTGATTCTAAACTCAAGCCCTGTGTGTTAAATTTCATTATATTCATCTTTTGTATCCAGATTCCACATATATAAATTACTATGAATATTTAATCACTACAAACACAGACACTGTCCATTTGACAGATTTGTAGGATTTTCTTATAAATTCTCAAAAGGTATTCAAATAACCATATTTTCAAGTGAGATTTTAAACACTTATACTAGACATATAATAAATCAATCTTCAACAAACCGTTTCCCAAATTACATTTTACAAAAATCCCAGAATTTCATGCAACTTTCTGCTCACTGCAGAAAATAGAAACAGAGGGTATTCTTCACTGCAGAAAACAGAAACAGAACCAAGAAGAATATCAAACCCATAAGCAAACTCACATATAAACATAAAAACCCAGCAACTTCCATTAACAAAACTCAAAGATTAAACCCCCAATATCAAAACCCTAACTAAATTTCATCAATCAAACAATCTCAATCATACCCACTTCTAAACCTTGATTAAAATCATAAGCTCTTACCTTAATTGATTATCAATCTTGTTCTTGCTGTGAGAATGGTGATTTCCATGAAGGAACTAAGATATTTTGGAGAGCAATTTGAGCAAGGAAATTCGGATGAGATAGTGTGAGAGTGTGAGAGAGAATCCCTAATTTAATTTCATCAATCCTTACCTCAATTGATTCTCAATCTTGTTCTTGATGAAAAGTTGATTTCCTTAAGATGATAATGGAGATTTGGAGCAAGGGATTTTCAGGTGAGATTGAGAGAGAATCGGGTGAGAGAGAGCTAGAGAGAAATTGAGAAAGAGAAGAGTGAGAGAGAGCTAGAGAGAAATTGAGAAAGAGGAGGGGGGGGGGGGGTTAAAGTGTGATTCAAATGGAAAAAGGGAGGCTACGTGGGATTCATTTGGAATGAGAGAATAGTGACTCATTACTATTTAGTAAAATATCTATCTATTGTGGCGGTTTTATGGAGCTATTGAGGCGGTTTTTATTTTCACGCCTCTATATAATAATAATATTGAGGCGGTTTATCTATAGATTAAAAAGTGTAGAGGCGGTCAAGAAAACTGCCTTAATAGCTGTCTATAGAGGCGGTTTAGTAAACCGCCTATGAAAAAACCGCCTCTACAAATCGTGTTTTTTGTAGTGTGTGTCATCAAATAAGTGACATGCATATATAAAATATTAATTGATATCTTGATCTAATGATAAAAATCATATAACGATGTCATAGATCTATATCGTATTGTGTCTTAAAACCAATAAGATAAACAAACAAACCCTAAGCGGAACAACCTCTTAAACCAAGGTTTTAACTTTTAAGTATTGGAAATCTAGACCACTTCATAGTCACCCAACGAGATTGAGATCTTGCCAATGCCCGGCTGGCTGAGGTTTTTCATGATACTTGATATTTTAATAATTTCTTAATTTGATATATATTTTTTATATCATGCAAAATTCTCCGATAATTGATATCTTTATTTTTTTTCTTTTCCATTTTTTAATAATATTAATATCTATATAATCACTTGTTTTAAACCGATTATTTCAAAAAAATCTGATATTTTATATCACTATGGTTGATATGATGGAGATGCTTCTGACCAATATTTTAAGATAGTGAGATCTTGCCACATTTAAAACCACGCCTCAAACTTAATCCTCGATTTGGGTTAAGCTAGGATAGGTTTAAACTGCGCAAGTTTTTTTCATAATCTAAACTGCACAAGTTTCATTCAACGTGAACCATATTATTGATAGTCTCAGCCTATTCAATGTCTGGAAAATTATAACATTCAACAACTTATAACAGTCTTTAAAGAAAGGGATGGAAACAAGTTTTTCTTCAATACTCGTGCATTTTTATATGATATTTGATTCCTCAGCATTACAAATATTAGAATTAAGAGAGAAAAAAAATGCAATTTGCAGCCAGTTAGTAATGTAAGCATGTATTGTACCACACTAAATTAATTAATAATGAATTGAATTGTGATGGAGCAACTCAAAAAATTATTCATTTATTTTATTATATTGTACATGTTATCCTCATTACCAATACAAATAAATTATTATGGATTTTAATAATGATGTGACTTCTTAAAATTAGTAACTGATAAGAAATAAATTTTTTTAAATGATTGTGAGGACCATGTGACCATCTTCTTGTTGTAATGAATAATATTTCTTTACACAACACACATCAACAAAGGAAATTAATTCATCAAATTTAAGTGTGGAAGGGGAATCGAAGCTATGTATGGATTTTCTGTCTCTTTTTCCTTAAGCCTCTCTTGGGAAGTAACAACTATTTTAGAAGATGATAATATTTTAAGCACAGACTTTATGATCAATGTAAATTTTACTGGATCCATAGACACATTTATGATCAATGTAAATTTTGATGGTTGCTCAACTTCTTTCCTCTTTCCCATGTCTTCTTGAGATTGAATAATTTCTCCTTGTTAAGGCCCTAACTTAGGAAAGATGTTTGCGTTTAGTTTAGCAAATAAATAATGAATTTTTCACGTTAACAAACTAATAATAATAATGAATAATATATAATAATAATGAAGAAATTGAGAAAGCAACCATGCATGAATGAAGACTTCGACTCTAAAAACAAATCACAAGTCATTATGCATTGGAGTGTAAACCACCTTTCCCGAATCAGTGGTGATCAGAACCTTGCATGTGCAGAAACGATGTGGCAAAACTACTACTTAAGCCCATGGTTTTTTGTTAAAATAAAAATATTAGTAGTTAATCCTTACAATGTAGGCAAAGCTCAAAATTATTTATAAATAACATATATTTAAAGTTCTGTTAAGAATAAAAATTTCAAATAAAAATTTTGTAGAAAATAATGATGAATTGCTTTATTCTTAAAAATAATATGAGTTGTAATTTGTTTTAACTAATATATCATAATCAGAGGCGGAGCCAAGGGGGGCAGCGGAGTCATGGCTTTTTAAATTTCTCCTTAACAATGCTAATAAAATCAGAAATTGCATATAAATGTTGTAACTGGCTTCCTCTAAAAGGATTAGAGATGAGGAAGAGAGAAGAAAGAAGAAAAGAAGAAAAGTAGAGAGCAGACAAAACAGAGATGAGAGAGAGGGAGGGAGGGGGGGGGGGGGGGGGGGGGGGGTGGTTAACGGTGTGGTGAGGAAAAAAACTGAGGGAAAAGTAAAAATAAAAAGAAAGGGGTGTGGTGTTGTGTTATACACTTATATTGTTATGTTAAGTTGAATGAATAGTATGAAAACTAAAAAAGTGGGAAAATTAAAACGAAGAAAAAAAAAGGAGGGAAGGAAAATAAAATAAAGGGAGTGAGACTATGAGAAGATAAAATTTATGTAGAAATCGTTAATCATGCATATTGATTTTAAAAATTTCTTATGTACAAAACTATTTAATTAAAAATATTAAAATTTGATTTGTTTGATATTGAAAATTATAAAAATTGTTTATTTCCAAATTCGTTAGTGCAAGTATATTAAAAAACTACATGAGCTGGTTTTTCAAAATACTATTGGCCAGGTCTTAAATGATAACGGGAAAAAATTGATGGTTAACAAAATGTAAATTTTTTTATTTGGCTAGTTTATGGGTTTTTCTGTAGGTTTGTAGATTAATATTGACATATGCTTCAATATATGAAAAATATGTGTATAACAATATAATTTTTTTTAATAACTAATTAATCGTCGTATTCCGTGATACTTGTATCTTAATTTTTCAAGAATTACCTTCTTGTTGTATCCCGTGTCATATCGTACTCATACTTGAAAACGTAACCATACTTCTTAAGTTATATTTAGTTTGACTCTTTTTAAAAAAAATTCCTGGTTTCACCACTTGTCATAATGATAATGTAGAAATATATTGACTGTAAATATACATCACTATAAGAAATAATTCAATAATCAAACAAAAATTCAAAAGTTTTTATTTTATTATTAATATGATGGGGCATTACTTTGTAAAAAAATATTCGCTGCCCTCTCCTGTTTTTCTGTCAGATTTTAACGAAACAATAACGAAATGATAACACTTTGTACGGTTGGATTACGCGGTCCTGTTAATTCTCAATCTTATTCAATATTAAACTAAATATAAAAACAGACAAAAGTAAGAAGGAAATGGCAAAGAATAAATGGTGTGAGAGTAAAAAAAAACTTCTCAACGCTCACGTCGCTCTCGAGCTCCACGAGTGGTAGAAGCATCTAACTTGCCGGCCAGTGCAAGTCTATAACCCTCAAGACGATCTGCTGATTGTTTTGTAAGGGATTTCTGGAGTAGATCGGCATCATGACTGAAGAACTGGAGGAGCTTTGCCGGCGTATGAAGCTGTCTGAAAAAGAAATGCTACGTATCAGCCTCCGGAAAGACCCGATCCTTAAATCCAAAAAGGAGGCTCAACATAGTATTCTTTTCAAGCTGCTTACAACCAAGCCATTTCATTCTGAAGCTTTTAAGGGTTCTATTCGGGCTCTATGGTCTGGGTTGGGAGGCGTGACTATTAGGAGCATTGAAGGCAATCTGTTCATGGCTGTTTTTACCCGAAGGGATGATATGGAGAGGATTTTTGTTCGAAGTCCTTGGACTTTTGATAAAAAGCTCATTCCCATAGTTAGATTCGAGGGAGATCTTCAACCTACGGAGGTTAGGTTCTCACATACAGCTTTTTGGATTAGAGTCTTTAACCTTCCAATTAAAAGCATGATTCGTGAAGTGGGGGAGGATATTGGCCAAGAGATAGGGCGGTTGTTGGAGGTGGATGTTCCTGAAAATGGGTTTGGATGGGGAGAATATTTGCGAATAAGGGTGGAGATAGACATCGCTCAACCTCTACTGCGAGGGTGCATTCTTCAGAGTGATGAGAGTGATGGAGGAGGCCTATTTTGGGTGGATTTCAAATACGAGCACCTGCCAATTTTCTGTTACAGATGTGGCAGACTTGGACATGGCAGCCATGAATGTGTGGTAGGGCGTGGTGGACGAATTTCTGAAGGTGTATCTGGGGAGAAGTGGGGGGCTTGGCTGCGTGCATTGGCAGCACGTCCAGCACAGCCGAGACGGAGTCGGGAAGGAGTGTTTCAACCGGATGAAGAAGGGGAGAGCAATATGCCATTTGACAGAGAAGCAGCGACGGAGAAGGATCCATCACCACCTGTTTCGGTGGCGGTTGCAAACTCTGGGACGGTCACTGGTTCCACGTTTTTTAATGCGGATAACGCGGAAGTGGTGGAACCTGTAATGCGCAAAATCAGGAGTGAAGATCAGGGTCACGCGAAGATCTCGGGGGAGGAGGATCACGTTCCGAATGTGAAGGAGGTTCATTGTGAGCCGGTAGGAGTTACTAGAAGAGATATGCAGCTTGAAATGCATGTGGAAAGGCCAGCTGTTCTTCTGGAAAGGATGGTAGATAGTTCCCATGCAAATATTCACGTGGTAGAGCATGCTGAGGTACCTACTAACAACTTTCGCTTTGGGGAACACGTGGAAGATGTGGGGACCACTAAGATGAATAAATGGAAAAGAAGGGCTCAAGCCCAGGTGGTAAGTTCTGGGGTGATAGAGACTAGTCTTTCTCTAGTTGGCACTAGGAAACGTGCAACAAAAGAAGTAGAAGGGGTAAGGAATGATTCTGGGGAGGGATTAAAGATCAAACGAAGAAATGTTTTGGGAGATGTCCTTGAAAACAACTGTTTATCGGTGGAGGCTGTTGTACAGCCCCGCCAGTCACAATGAGAGCCCTCAGTCTAAACTGTCGTGGGCTTGGGAACCCACAGACAGTTAATGAACTTCACAACTTAGTGAAGAAAGAAGGACCCAATATTGTGTTTCTAATGGAAACACGACTAAATGTTCGTAATTTGGAATGGTTACGGGTTCGGCTTGGTATGAAAGGATGTTTGGGGGTGGAGAGGCATGGACAAGGAGGGGGACTTGCTTTACTTTGGGACTCAAGTGTGATGATTAATATTCAAAGTTATTCTGAGCATCATATTGATGGTGAAGTGGTCCAGAATGATGGGTTACGGTGGAGGCTAACGGGATTTTATGGTTACCCTGAAGCTCATTTGAGACATAGATCATGGTCTCTATTGCGTCATCTCAGGAGTATCAGTGATGTTCCATGGATGATATTCGGTGACTTTAATGAAATTACAAGATTGGAGGAAAAAGCGGGGAGAGAGGATCGGAATGCTAATCAGATGGCAGCGTTTCGTGAGGCATTGCTTGACTGTTCATTACAAGACATGGGCTTCACTGGTACAGAGTTCACATGGTCGAATAATAGGGAGAATGGAGACTTGGTTCGGGTGAGACTTGATCGAGGAGTTGCTGATGCGGCATGGGTGCAATTGTTTCCTCATGCTTCTATTAACCATTTAATTGTGGCTAGTTCAGACCATGTGGGACTCCTTTTGGACTCAAGGACAGACCAACCACGTAATCATGTCCCTCAAAGAAAACGTAGAATGTTTCGGTTTGAGAAATCTTGGCTTAAGGAATCAGGTTGTGAGGAGGTTATTCAGATGGCTTGGGAGGTCCAACCCATTGGAACGGCCATGTATAAGGTGGCGCAAAAAATCAAGCAGTGCCGGATCAAATTAATTCAATGGAGCCAATCTCATGTCAGAGTCACTCCAAAGCTGATTGATTCAAAAATGAAACAGCTGCAAGAACTTGAGTTAAAGGAGAAGGAAGATTACGACAGTAGGCAGATTAACTTGATTAAGAGAGATTTAAATGGTTTGCATGAGAAGGCCGAGATTGTGTGGAGGCAGCGTTCAAGAATCGTTTGGCTAACTGAGGGAGACCGCAACACCAAGTTTTTCCACGAGAATGCTTCACAAAGAAAGAAGATCAATACCATTTTGGGGCTCAGAGACCAGCAGAGTAATTGGAGGACAGAACCGCTTGAAGTGGAGCAAATTGCAGTGGATTATTTTTCAAGTCTGTTTGCATCTTCTAATCCACGAGCTATAGATGAAGTGCTTCATGAAGTAGAGGGTGTAGTGACCCCTGGAATGAATAACGTTTTGATGCGTCCCTTCACACAAGAGGAGATTAAGAGAGCTTTATTCCAAATGCATCCATCGAAGTCTCCAGGGCCTGATGGTATGTCTGCTTTATTTTTTCAAAAATATTGGCACATTGTGGATTCTGATGTATCTAATGCAGTCTTAGATTTTTTAAAAAATGGGAGGATGTTAGGCAGTATCAATTTTACACATCTAGTTTTGATTCCCAAAGTGGCTGCTCCTGAGAACATAACTCAATTTAGGCCTATTAGCTTGTGTAATGTGATATACAAAATTGTTTCGAAAGTTCTTGTTAACAGGATGAAGACCATTCTCCCACAAGTTATTTCAGATAGTCAGAGTGCCTTTGTCCCAGGCAGAATGATTACAGACAATGTTATCATTGCCTTTGAAACAATTCATTACCTCAAGAATCTTCAGAATGGTAATAATGTACAGATGGCAGTTAAGCTAGATATGAGCAAGGCTTATGACCGAGTTGAATGGGATTACCTTCAGGCAATTATGATAAAACTGGGTTTTCATGCTCAGTGGGTCAAGCTGGTGATGGCATGTGTCAAGACTGCAACATACTCCATTTTGGTTAATGGAGAGCCTAAAGGATATATCACTCCTCAGCGTGGTCTACGTCAGGGGGATCCTCTATCCCCCTATTTATTTTTGTTGTGTGCTGAGGGATTATCTGCTGTACTTCGAAAGGCAGAGAGGGAGAGTTTGCTGAAAGGGGTATCCATTTGCAGGGGGGGTCCACGGGTCTCACATCTGTTTTTTGCGGATGATAGTATTGTGTTCTGTAGAGCAACTAATGCTGACTGTGTAACTTTACAAAATTTACTCACTAAGTATGCGCATGCTTCTGGTCAAGTGGTTAATAGTGACAAAACTGCTCTCTTCTTCAGTCCCAATACGCCTCAACAATCCCGGAATGCTATCTGTTCTTTTTTCGATACATCTCCTGCTACACAATTTGAAAAATATTTGGGATTACCCCCTATGGTTGGAAGAGCAAAGCGGAGAGCTTTTAATGAAATAAAAGATAGGGTCTGGCGTAGGCTTCAAGGGTGGAAGGAAAAACTACTGTCTCAGGCAGGGAGGGAGGTTCTTATCAAAGCAGTGATTCAGGCCATTCCAAATTATGCCATGAGTTGTTTTAAGCTCCCTGCTGGGTTTTGTGATGAACTTTGCTCAATGGATAATAGGTTCTGGTGGGGACAGAAAAAGGGAGAAAGAAAGATCCACTGGTTGGGTAAAAAAAAGTTGATCCGGACCAAGAGTGAGGGAGGTATTGGGTTTCGCGATTTAAAACTTTTTAATAAAGCACTTTTGGCAAGGCAAGGTTGGAGACTTTTGCAAAATCCTTCTTCATTAGTGTACAGAATGCTCAAGGCCAAATATTTTCCCAACACTTCTTTCTTGGAAGCATCGAGTCCGGCTAATGCGTCTTTCATTTGGCGTAGTATATGTGAGGCTAAAAGTGTTCTGCATGATGGGTTGAGGTGGCGTGTTGGAAATGGAGAGAAGATTAAGATTTGGGGAGACAAATGGCTGCCAAGCAACAGTACATATCAAGTTATTAGCCCGAGACCAGCTTTGGATGCTCCTGCCATGGTACACCATTTGATTTGTAATGATACGATGACATGGGATGTAAATCTTTTAGATAGATTTTTCCTCCCTCGAGATGTGGAAGCCATTAAATCAATCCCCTTAAGTCACCGTAGGCCTGCTGATTTATTAATTTGGTCTGGGACTAAGAGAGGTGTCTTTTCCGTCAGAAGTGCATATCACATGCTGCTTAATCAATCACAAGCTAGAGAGGCTATGTCATCATCTGCTTCGGGCAGTCAAAGAAAGCAGCCGTGGTCAGCTATTTGGGCAGCGTCAGTACAACCCAAAGTAAAGCTTTTCATTTGGCGTGCATGTAAAGCAATTGTGCCTACCCAAACCAAACTGTTTGACAAAGGGATTTCTCAAACATATTCGTGCTTATGGTGTGGCGATGAAGCGGAGACGGTGGATCACTTGCTCTGGGGTTGTGAGTTTGCTCAAAGAGTGTGGAAAGAAAGCCCAGCCATGATCCCTCCAAGCTATAATCTAACCATGCCGTTTACAGAATTTATTTCAAGATGTGTTGAGGACTTGGGGTCACCGGCATTGGAAATTGCTTTTACTACAGCATGGGCTCTTTGGAAGGCACGGAATGCTCTGTTCTGGAATGCTCAAAACTCAAATGTGTCTGAGATATGCCAGCATGCAGCAGAGCTAGCTCTGGATTTTCTGGAAACTAGACAGCAAAGTGAAGTGCTGCTGGGGTCTAACTCGAGCATACTGAAGTGGCAGGTGCCTGCTGTGGGTAATTACAAACTGAACTTTTCATGCCATGGAGGGAGTAATTGTTCTCCGATGGGGTTGGGAATATTGATTCGGGATTCATTAGGCTTGGTGATGGCGGCCAAGTGCTCTAAGATTGCTGGAAATAATTCTCTGTTACAGAGCCATGCTAGAGCGGCACTGTTAGCAATTGAGTTTGCTTTCAGTATTGGCTTTAGGCGTTTGGAGGTTGAGGTGGGCAATCAAGAACTTCTGGGCCTAATTAATCTGGATTCTCCTTCTCTAGCACCGATTGGGGTGCTTGTGGATGATATTAGAAATTGGGTCCTATTATTCCACTTTATTAGTTTTTCATGCATCAGTAAAAATTGTAACAGGGCCTCTCGTGCCTTGGCTACAGAGGCAGTGTCCTCAAATTTTGAGCAAGTATGGTTGGAAGATTACCCTACTTGTCTTACTTCTTTTGTACAGATTGATTCTTTGCAATGAAATTTCAAGCTATCGTTTCTATTCAAAAAAAAAAAAAAAAGAAAGAAATAGCAGAGAACATGCATGCAAAGACAGATTACAGAAAGGATGATAAAATTAAGTAAACACATTTAATATAGGTTAGTTAAATATTGAGAAAATTCTTAGAAACTTGCCAGTTTTCTTGATAGAAATGAAGATGATAGCTAGATCCAAGCTTGAGTTGACTGTTGACCAAGCTGCAGTAAAATTAGAGTAAAAAACCATTTTAATTTTTCTTAAAAGTATTTATAGTGGTGAATATCAACTTGAGGCAATTTTTTTTTTCAGGAGCGTTACCAAAACAATTTCTTAAGACGAATTTTGCTGATGTAAAGTTGACGATTATTGCATTCATAATTTGATAAGTCTTATTATAATTTTGACTCTTTAACTATGTTATCGTCTCAACTTCAAAAAAAAAAAAAAAAAAAAAAAAAGAAAGAGAAGAAAAAATAAATATTTATAATTTTCCCTTGTTAAAAGATTAAAAGATAAGGGAAAATTTATTTTCTTGTAGAAAAAAGAAAAGAAAAGAATAGGTTGGTAATCTGTAGTTCTGAAAAGAAAAGCAATCGGTTATGTAAAACCCGAATTGGCATGAATGGGAGCTTTTGGCTTTTTTTTTTTTGGCTACCTTCCTTATATTTGATTGACGCAATATGTTAGTAACAAAAACAAATCACGGTTCTTTTTTTCTTTTTCTTTTTTGATGAGTAAAACAAATCATGGTTCTACTTCTATAATTGTTTAAATGAATCATGGAGACTACAAAATCAGCCTGTCTATGAAGGGAATTGACTATAGTATATACTTCTTTTTTAATACATTTTTTTTTTTGGTTAGATTTTAATGGTGGAATATTCTAATTTTCCCTTAGAAATGATCAAATATCCCGTGAATATTTCAAAATATTTAGTAAAATTTTTAGAATATTCTGTTAGGAATGTGTATATTTCTAACAAAATAGTAATAGAGAAACTATTTTAGAAACTATTTATAAGTTTCAAGATTTAAAAATATAACTTTTCAAATTTTCAGAAATTAAAATAGATGTCAATTAATTTTAAGTACAAGACTTCTATTTTAGCCGAGATTTATTCAGTGAATTGTGCCTTTGTACAGGATAATAACCTATGCATTTTAGCTTCCAATAATGAGTAATCTACCTCGTACAGTCGTACTTTAACATCAAGATGCTTATTCGTGTCCTATTTTATTTGACTGGCACAACAGTGATTCATTTGGTAAAAAAAAAAAGTTGTTGACTTTTGGCTCATTCGATGCATTCGATGCAACACCTATACCCTATTTTCCTTTATTTATCCCTCTCCTTAGACTTTAATGCTTCTTTTTGAAATCTTTCACTTTTTCTTTGGCCAATTCCGATGAACAATCACAGATTGAGGTGCAGCAGTTGACTAGATATCTAGGAGTCAAGCATTGATTTCGTGCAAGCCACAAGAGCAATATCTTTTTGTTGTTGTTGCTGAATGCAAGAGCAATACCAATCATATTATGCAGTGTATTCATCATTTATAATCAAAACTTGCTTATACAGCTAGCCAGCATAGTTTCCTTTTATAAATAGCCAGCATTCTATAGCCTCATTCCCACCAAAGCCATCATGGCAGTACCTTCTAAGCTGGCTATTGTTCTTCATCTCCCTCCTCCTTGGTTATGGTGTACTTGAGCTTGAGGCTTCCCATGTTTATAGAAACCTTCAAGATTCACAATCTACTTCAGATAAGCAACCGTATAGAACTTCTTATCACTTTCAACCTCCCAAGAATTGGATGAATGGTATTTGTTGACTTTGTTCACCTGCCCTTTTCTCTTTTTTGTTTGTTTCTTGAACTTTTAATTGTTATTATTGTTTTCATTGTACGTAGCTCTAACAACGTGTTTTTTGGATCTTGTTTTTGTCAATGTGACATGTTGCGATGGTGAATTGGACAAATGGGTGTCTTTGGATACACAGATCCTAATGGTAAGTCCTTTCTGGTCATTTTCTCAATTTACAATGTTTCCGGCCTCCTTAAACTTTATAAGCTTCTTTATTTTATTTTATTTTCCCAATTTTTGTTAAGTAAATTTATAAAGTAATTGATGCGATTTAAACATATGGCAGAATCCAGTCCATCTGAATGGGTTACAAACTTTAAATGTCAACAATATTAATTGGATTAAAACAATGTACAACATCACAACAATGGATGTATTGGACACAATTTCTTTCTTTTTTCTTCTTTATTTATTTATTTTGGATAAGTAGAGTTTAAATGTTTTAAGGTCTGAAATTCGTTCTTTTGGATAAGTAGAGTTTAAATGTTTTAAGGGCTGAAATTCGTTCTTTTGTATTATAATCAACTAAAACCAAGAAAAAAAAAAATTAAATTTTCAAAAAGGGTAAGTCAAGTAAAATTTTTTGATAATTTCGAAAAGGGTGAGCGAAGTCCCAAATTTTTTTTTTTTTTATAATTCATAGTTGGAGGAGGAGGATTTGAACCCTACCTCTCATTAGACCGACAATGCCAGTTGAATTAAAAAACTCTTGACAAGTTCCAAAATCTTAAGGCAACGTAATTTATGCTAGTCTTACAAACACAAGGATTAGTATTTTAGGTCTTTATGGTTAATGATTATGTAATCAACGTAGTAGTGTAGTGTATTATATGTGGATTTTCTTGCAGGACCAATGTTACATGGGGAAATTTACCATCTATTCTATCAATATAATCCCAAAGGCGCAGTTTGGGGTAACATTGTTTGGGGACACTCTACATCAACAGATCTTGTGAATTGGACCCCACATGAAGCTGCCATCTATCCATCACAGCCGTCCGATATCAACGGCTGCTGGTCGGGTTCCACCACGATCCTCCCCAAGGGTCTACCGGTTATCCTATACACCGGAATTAACCCTCACAACCAACAAGTCCAGAACTTAGCCGTGCCCAAAGACCTTTCTGACCCATTCCTTAGGAAATGGGTTAAGTCCAAATATAACCCACTAATGGCACCCAATTCTGAGAACAATATCAATTCATCCTCATTTAGAGACCCAACCACTGCTTGGCTAGGCCGTGATGGGTATTGGAGAGTAATCATTGGGAGCAAAATCAACCAAGAAGGATTAGCAATTCTTTATAAAAGCAAAGATTTTGTACATTGGGAAGAAGCTAAAAAACCACTTTACTCGGCCAAAAAGTCAGGAATGTTGGAGTGTCCAGATTTTTATCCAGTTTCGATTAAAAGCCAACTTGGTATTGACACATCATTTAATGGTCCGGATGTTAAACATGTGCTCAAGGCGAGCTTAGATGATACAAAACATGATTGCTACAAGATTGGAACTTATAACCGGGACAAGGATATCTTTATTCCGGATAACGGATTGAAGAAAGGATTTAGATTGAGATATGATTATGGAAAATTTTATGCCTCAAAGACTTTCTTCGAGGACAACTCAAAGCACAGAAGGATCTTATGGGGTTGGGTTAACGAATCTTCGAGTGTAGATGATGACATCAAGAAGGGATGGTCTGGAGTTCAGGTAATTTTAGTTCTACATAATTGCTTTATTAAATTTCAAATTCCATTAGAAAAAACTTGGCCAAGAAGGAGACTTGGCCTACCAAGTTAGCAAATTGCAAAATTCAATGAAGTGCGCGAGTTTGGATAAGGTTTTTTTTTTTTTTTAACTCTTTTTGCGTTAACTTATTTATATATGTACAGTTTTCTTAAGTTTAACATTTTTATTATTATTATTATTTATAAGTATACTTTTGTTAACTTTCAAAAAAAATAAACTTGACAAAAAGCTAATCCAGATGCATGTATGGTCTTAAAAAACTGTTTGAATTAATTGGGTAGTTCTGAAAAAATACTAAAAATAATTTAATAGTGAATGTTAATTATCACTTTTAAGTTGCACAACAAGTTATATTTCTGTGACACATTTTGCAGGCAATTCCAAGACACATTTGGCTCGATAAATCTAAAAAACAATTGGTGCAATGGCCAATAAAGGAAATCGAAACGCTGCGTTTAAACCAGGTCAATTTGCCTAAGCAAGTGCTTAAGGGAGGATCAATCCTTGAAGTTTCTGGTCTCACTGCAGCACAGGTGATTTAAAAAATAAAAATCAGTAGTGGGACTTTGCCACGTGTCATTGTACAAAGCAAAATTAAATTGTTAAACTGGCTTGTTAAATTAATATTATCATGGTTAATTGGGCTAACCCACTAGGCCACTATGCTAAAACAGGTACTACTATTTATTTTGCCCTTGTATACTACTCTTATCTTTCATAATCTTTTATAGGCAGATGTTGAGATTTCATTTGAAGTAACTGAGTTCAGTAAAGCTATAGTGCTGAATCCAAGATGGACCAACCCACAAGTGCTTTGTAGCAAAAAGGGTGCATCAGTTAAAGGTGGTCTTGGGCCATTTGGGCTACTAGTATTGGCTTCAAAGGGCCTGCAAGAATATACAGCAGTGTTCTATAGCATATTCAGAAGTAAAAACAAATATGTGGTGCTTTTGTGCAGTGACCAAAGCAGGTTTCTCTCTCTCTCTCTTCTCAAGCATCAATTACTTGCCAAACTTCGAACCTTTTAACTCCTTTTTGGTTCTTATGGGTGTTCACTGTTTGACAGATCTTCCTTAAATCAAGAAAATGATAAGACCACATATGGGGCTTTTGTGGATGTGGACCCTGTTCATGAGAAGCTGTCACTCAGAAGCTTGGTGAGTTGCTATATATAAAACCAAAGAATACGTCTAATAATCATTTTATCTACACATTGCATATTTGCATGCATTCAAGGGAAACTTAAGAAGTGCTGGATGTTTCAGTGTCTAGCCTAACACAATTCCCATCAAAGACTTTAGAATCTTCCTTTCTTTGATGTCTTCCCTACTCAGGAATCAGGATCTGCCTAGGGGATGGGAAGTAAGTTAGATTACATTGGATTCATAAGAAACTTAAGAAGTGCAGGATGTTTGTCTAGCCTATCACAATTTCCATTAAAACCCTTTAAGAATCTTCCTTTTCGGCAAGGTCGTTTCGTGCTCCAATGTAGTGGACTGGATATAAGATTGACATGTAATCATTGTTGGACACATGTCGTATCCGTGTCACATTTAGTGTACTGAATTTGAAACGAGATGGATAAAGTGATAAAGTTCAAACCACTCGTAGACACTATTTAAATTTGAAAACGGGCCTAATCACAACTAAGCAAAGTGTAATTAACCAAAAAAAAATATTTAACATGTTTGACTCTAAGTTATTTTTTGAGATTTTATATTTCCACACCATTGGTGTGGAAATAACAAAAATGGATGTGAAATTCCACACCAATTTTTGTTATTTCCGCACTAATGGTACGGAAATAACAACTTGTGGTGTGGAAATAACACCAGCCTATTTTATTGCTCCCCATTGTTCTGTCTTACCTTAGATTTTTTACATTTACTATTTTGTATTTTATTAAAAATGAAAACGTAAACAAAACCATTTTTTGAAAAGAAAAATTTATTTATTTATTTTGGATGAATATTCAAACCTAGGATAATTTTATCTACTAATGATTAATGTATTATCATGCGCATTAGATCTTTAATAATATGAATTTGAAAAAAAAACACACACACACGCATTGGTTTTGGTAGTGTATGTAATTATGTTCTTTTCGGATTAGGTACCTTCTTGTTTTTAAATGCCACTTGCATACAACCAAAGAAAATCTTCAATCATTCAGACAAAAAAAAAAAAAAAAAATCTAGACCCACCCGTCTAATATTGTCTAAAGATTCTTTAATTTTCATTTTTTGAATACTTGTCCCTCCTGTCTCTCATACAAGTAGTGATCAACCAACAAATTGGGTTAATCTTTTTAATAGGCACTCATGCTTAAGGTGAAAAAAATGATCGTTTCTAACATTTACACATCAACAAGAAGTCTGCCTATAGCATTTGATCACCTTTATGCTTCCTATTTCCTGAATTTGTGTTGGCAATATGCATGCTTGAGACTATGATTTTTTTTTTTCCATTTACCCATTTTGGCATTTTGTCCTAATGCTTTCGAGATTTTATCCATTTTACAGATTGACCACTCTATTGTGGAGAGCTTTGGTGGAGAAGGAAAAGCTTGCATCACAGCTAGAGTTTATCCCACATTGGCCATTGATGCTGAGACACACATATATGTTTTCAATAATGGAACTGGAAACGTTGGGATCACAAGATTGAGTGCTTGGAGCATGAAGAAAGCTCAAATCAATTGAAACTACAAGTAGAAGATTAGGAAGTTTGGAGAACTAATGGATTACTCCAAATAAAGAATTGAACATGTTGGATGTTATCTATACATATATGCTATAGGAGGTAATTCTATAACATCTACAAAAGTGTGAGGGTATGGTACCTCTAATAAATAAAATATCACATATGATGATAAC
>OU015766.1:21495040-21527112 GCA_907173295.1 Fagus sylvatica | reverse complement strand
AGGAAAAAGTAAGAAAGAAATAGCAGAGAACATGCATGCAAAGACAAATCACAGAAAGGATGATAAAATTAAGTAAACACATTTAATATAGGTTAGTTAAATATTGAGAAAATTCAATAAAACTTCTTAGAAACTTGCCAGTTTTCTTGATAGAAATGAAGATGATTAGATCCAAGCTTGAGTTGACTTGACCAAGCCAGTAAAATTAGAGTAAAAAACCATTTTAATTTTTCTTGATATGAATAAAAAATTTTTTTTTTCAGGAGCGTTACCAAAACAATTTCTTAAGACGAATTTTGCTGATGTAAAGTTGACGATTATTGCATTCATAATTTGATAAGTCTTATTATAATTTTGACTCTTTAACTATGTTATCGTCTCAACTTCAAAAAAAAAAAAAAAAAAAAAAAAAAAAAAAAAAAAAAAAAAAAAGAAGAAGAAAATAAATATTTATAATTTTCCCTTGTTAAAAGATTAAAAAGATAAGGGGAAAATTTATTTTCTTGTAGAAAAAAGAAAAGAAAAGAATAGGTTGGTAATCTGTAGTTCTGAAAAGAAAAGCAATCGGTTATGTAAAACCCGAATTGGCATGAATGGGAGCTTTTGGCTTTTATTTTTTTTTTGCTACCTTCCTTATATTTGATTGACGCAATATGTTAGTAACAAAAACAAATCACGGTTCTTTTTTTCTTTTTTTCTTTTTCTTTTTTGATGAGTAAAACAAATCATGGTTCTACTTCTATAATTGTTTAAATGAATCATGGAGACTACAAAATCAGCCTGTCTATGAAGGGAATTGACTATAGTATATACTTCTTTTTTAATACATTTTTTTTTTTGGTTAAAAATTAGTTTTATTCTTAAAATTGGTATTAGCTTCTATTTTAATTTTTGAAATTTGAAAAGAGTCATTTATTACTAATTTTCCCTTAGAAATGATCAAATATCCCGTGAAATCAAAATTTTGTAAAATTTTTAGAATATTCGGTTAGGAATGTGTATATTTCTAACAAAATAGTAATAGAGAAACTATTTTAGAAACTATTTATAAGTTTCAAGAATTTAAAATATAACTTTTCAAATTTTCAGAAATTAAAATAGATGTCAATTAATTTTAAGTACAAGACTTCTATTTTAGCCGAGATTGTGAATTGTGCCATTTGTACAGGATAATAACCTATGCATTTTAGCTTCCAATAATGAGTAATCTACCTTCGTACAGTCGTACTTTAACATCAAGATGCTTATTCGTGTCCTCATTTTATTTGACCTGGCACAAGCAGTGATTCATTTGGTAAAGAAAAAAATTGTTGACTTTTGGCTCATTCGATCATTCGATGCAAAACCTATACCCTATTTTCCTTCATTTATCCCTCTCCTTAGACTTTTAATGCTTCTTTTTGAAATCTTTCACTTTTTCTTTGACAATTCCGATGAACAATCACAGATTGAGGTGCACAGTTGACTAGATATCTAGGAGTCAAGCATTGATTTCGTGCAAGCCACAAGAGCAATATTTTTTTTTTGTTGTTGCTGAATTCAAGAGCAATACCAATCATATTATGAAGTGAATTCATCATTTATAATCAAAACTTGCTTATACAGCTAGCCAGCATAGTTTCCTTTTATAAATAGCCAGCATTCTATAGCCTCATTCCCACCAAAGCCATCATGGCAGTACCTTCAAGCTGGCTATTGTTCTTCATCTCCCTCCTCCTTGGTTATGGTGTACTTGAGCTTGAGGCTTCCCATGTTTATAGAAACCTTCAAGATTCACAATCTACTTCAGATAAGCAACCGTATAGAACTTCTTATCACTTTCAACCTCCCAAGAATTGGATGAATGGTATTTGTTGACTTTGTTCACCTGCCCTTTTCTCTTTTTTGTTTGTTTCTTGAACTTTTAATTGTTATTATTGTTTTCATTGTACGTAGCTCTAACAACGTGTTTTTTGGATCTTGTTTTTGTCAATGTGACATGTTGCGATGGTGAATTGGACAAATGGGTGTCTTTGGATACACAGATCCTAATGGTAAGTCCTTTCTGGTCATTTTCTCAATTTACAATGTTTCCGGCCTCCTTAAACTTTATAAGCTTCTTTATTTTATTTTATTTTCCCAATTTTTGTTAAGTAAATTTATAAAGTAATTGATGCGATTTAAACATATGGCAGAATCCAGTCCATCTGAATGGGTTACAAACTTTAAATGTCAACAATATTAATTGGATTAAAACAATGTACAACATCACAACAATGGATGTATTGGACACAATTTCTTTCTTTTTTTCTTCTTATTTATTTATTTTGGATAAGTAGAGTTTAAATGTTTTAAGGTCTGAAATTCGTTCTTTTGGATAAGTAGAGTTTAAATGTTTTAAGGGCTGAAATTCGTTCTTTTGTATTATAATCAACTAAAAAAAAAAGAGTAAAATTATAATTTCGAAAAGGGTGAGATTTAAATCGTTCTCATCATAAAAAGTCCCAAATAAAAGGCTTTCGGAAAATCCCAAAATTTTTTTTTATAATTCATAGTTGGAGGAGGAGGATTTGAACCCTACCTCTCATTAGACCGACAATGCCAGTTGAATTAAAAAACTCTTGACAAGTTCCAAAATCTTAAGGCAACGTAATTTATGCTAGTCTTACAAACACAAGGATTAAGTATTTTAGGTCTTTAATGGTTAATGATTATGTAATCAACGTAGTAGTGTAGTGTATTATATGTGGATTTTCTTGCAGGACCAATGTTACATGGGGGAAATTTACCATCTATTCTATCAATATAATCCCAAAGGCGCAGTTTGGGGTAAGATTGTAAAAAATTGGGGACACTCTACATCAACAGATCTTGTGAATTGGACCCCACATGAAGCTGCCATCTATCCATCACAGCCGTCCGATATCAACGGCTGCTGGTCGGGTTCCACCACGATCCTCCCCAAGGGTCTACCGGTTATCCTATACACCGGAATTAACCCTCACAACCAACAAGTCCAGAACTTGGCCGTGCCCGAAGACCTTTCTGACCCATTCCTTAGGAAATGGGTTAAGTCCAAATATAACCCACTAATGGCACCCAATTCTGAGAACAATATCAATTCATCCTCATTTAGAGACCCAACCACTGCTTGGCTAGGCCGTGATGGGTATTGGAGAAGTAATCATTGGGAGCAAAATCAACCAAGAAGGATTAGCAATTCTTTATAAAAGCAAAGATTTTGTACATTGGGAAGAAGCTAAAAAACCACTTTACTCGGCCAAAAAGTCAGGAATGTTGGAGTGTCCAGATTTTTATCCAGTTTCGATTAAAAGCCCAACTTGGTATTGACACATCATTTAATGGTCCGGATGTTAAACATGTGCTCAAGGCAAGCTTAGATGATACAAAACATGATTGCTACAAGATTGGAACTTATAACCGGGACAAGGATATCTTTATTCCGGATAACGGATTGAAGAAAGGATTTAGATTGAGATATGATTATGGAAAATTTTATGCCTCAAAGACTTTCTTCGAGGACAACTCAAAGCACAGAAGGATCTTATGGGGTTGGGTTAACGAATCTTCGAGTGTAGATGATGACATCAAGAAGGGATGGTCTGGAGTTCAGGTAATTTTAGTTCTACATAATTGCTTTATTAAATTTCAAATTCCATTAGAAAAAACTTGGCCAAGAAGGAGACTTGGCCTACCAAGTTAGCAAATTGCAAAATTCAATGAAGTGCGCGAGTTTGGATAAGGGTTTTTAACTCTTTTTGCGTTAACTTATTTATATATGTACAAGTTTTCTTAAGTTTAACATTTTTATTATTATTATTATTATTTATAAGTATACTTTTGTTAACTTTCAAAAAAAATAAACTTGACAAAAAGCTAATCCAGATGCATGTATGGTCTAAAAAACTGTTTGAATTAATTGGGTAGTTCTGAAAAAATACTAAAAATAATTTAATAGTGAATGTTAATTATCACTTTTAAGTTGCACAACAAGTTATATTTCTGTGACACATTTTGCAGGCAATTCCAAGACACATTTGGCTCGATAAATCTAAAAAACAATTGGTGCAATGGCCAATAAAGGAAATCGAAACGCTGCGTTTAAACCAGGTCAATTTGCCTAAGCAAGTGCTTAAGGGAGGATCAATCCTTGAAGTTTCTGGTCTCACTGCAGCACAGGTGATTTAAAAAAATAAAATAAAAAATAAAAATCAGTAGTGGGACTTTGCCACGTGTCATTGTACAAAGCAAAATTAAATTGTTAAACTGGCTTGTTAAATTTATATTATCATGGTTAATTGGGCTACCCACTAGGCCACTGTGCTAAAACAGGTACTACTATTTATTTTGCCCTTGTATACTACTCTTATCTTTCATAATCTTTTATAGGCAGATGTTGAGATTTCATTTGAAGTAACTGAGTTCAGTAAAGCTATAGTGCTGAATCCAAGATGGACCAACCCACAAGTGCTTTGTAGCAAAAAGGGTGCATCAGTTAAAGGTGGTCTTGGGCCATTTGGGCTACTAGTATTGGCTTCAAAGGGCCTGCAAGAATATACAGCAGTGTTCTATAGCATATTCAGAAGTAAAAACAAATATGTGGTGCTTTTGTGCAGTGACCAAAGCAGGTCTCTCTCTCTCTCTCTCTCTCTCTCAAGCATCAATTACTTGCCAAACTTCGAACCTTTTAACTCCTTTTTGGTTCTTATGGGTGTTCACTGTTTGACAGATCTTCCTTAAATCAAGAAAATGATAAGACCACATATGGGGCTTTTGTGGATGTGGACCCTGTTCATGAGAAGCTGTCACTCAGAAGCTTGGTGAGTTGCTATATATAAAACCAAAGAATACGTCTAATAATCATTTTATCTACACATTGCATATTTGCATGCATTCAAGGGAAACTTAAGAAGTGCTGGATGTTTCAGTGTCTAGCCTAACACAATTCCCATCAAAGACTTTAGAATCTTCCTTTCTTTGATGTCTTCCCTACTCAGGAATCAGGATCTGCCTAGGGGATGGGAAGTAAGTTAGATTACATTGGATTCATAAGAAACTTAAGAAGTGCAGGATGTTTGTCTAGCCTATCACAATTTCCATTAAAACCCTTTAAGAATCTTCCTTTTCGGCAAGGTCGTTTTGTGCTCCAATGTAGTGGACTGGATATAAGATTGACATGTAATCATTGTTGGACACATGTCGTATCCGTGTCACATTTAGTGTACTGAATTTGAAACGAGATGGATAAAGTGATAAAGTTCAAACCACTCGTAGACACTATTTAAATTTGAAAACGGGCCTAATCACAACTAAGCAAAGTGTAATTAACCAAAAAAAAATATTTAACATGTTTGACTTAAGTTATTTTATGAGATTTTATATTTCCACACTATTGGTGTGGAAATAACAAAAATGGATGTGAAATTCCACACCAATTTTTGTTATTTCCGCACCTAATGGTACGGAAATAACAACTTGTAGTGTGGAAATAACACCAGCCTATTTTATTGCTCCCCATTGTTCTGTCTTACCTTAGATTTTTTACATTTACTATTTTGTATTTTATTAAAAATGAAAACGTAAACAAAACCATTTTTTGAAAAGAAAAATTTATTTATTTATTTTGGATGAATATTCAAACCTAGGATAATTTTATCTACTAATGATTAATGTATTATCATGCGCATTAGATCTTTAATAATATGAATTTGAAAAAAAAACACACACACACGCATTGGTTTTGGTAGTGTATGTAATTATGTTCTTTTCGGATTAGGTACCTTCTTGTTTTTAAATGCCACTTGCATACAACCAAAGAAAATCTTCAATCATTCAGACAAAAAAAAATAAAAAAATCTAGACCCACCCGTCTAATATTGTCTAAAGATTCTTTAATTTTCATTTTTTGATAATTGTCCCTCCTGTCTCTCATACAAGTAGTGATCAACCAAAAAATTGGGTTAATCTTTTTAATAGGCACTCATGCTTAAGGTGAAAAAAATGATCGTTTCTAACATTTACACATCAACAAGAAGTCTGCCTATAGCATTTGATCACCTTTATGCTTCCTATTTCCTGAATTTGTGTTGGCAATATGCATGCTTGAGACTATGATTTTTTATTTATCATTATTTTTTTTTATTTTTTATTTATCATTATTTTTTTTTTTCCATTTACCCATTTTGGCATTTTGTCCTAATGCTTTCGAGATTTTATCCATTTTACAGATTGACCACTCTATTGTGGAGAGCTTTGGTGGAGAAGGAAAAGCTTGCATCACAGCTAGAGTTTATCCCACATTGGCCATTGATGCTGAGACACACATATATGTTTTCAATAATGGAACTGGAAACGTTGGGATCACAAGATTGAGTGCTTGGAGCATGAAGAAAGCTCAAATCAATTGAAACTACAAGTAGAAGATTAGGAAGTTTGGAGAACTAATGGATTACTCCAAATAAAGAATTGAACATGTTGGATGTTATCTATACATATATGCTATAGGAGGTAATTCTATAACATCTACAAAAGTGTGAGGGTATGGTACCTCTAATAAATAAAATATCACATATGATGATAACAACGTTACATATAATAGTGTATACTATCACATTGCTTGGTACTCGAAATTTTATTTGTTTATTTAAATTTAATATATATTAAAAAAATTAGATAATATTAACGTCACATTAGATAGTAATAACCTCACATATAATAGTAAGTATATCACATTTAATGGTAATAATGATTACGATTTTAGTAGGTACCATACACATAAAAAGTGTAGATATTATAAAATGACCCAAGATTGGAATAACACTCTTGATGTCCCAGTTTCATTTTTTCCAAAAATATACTCGAAAACAAACCACGTTCACGTAACTTCACCACTCTCATTTAGGTTATTTTCCTCGTTGGAATTTAAATGTTTCTTATCCAGTTTCTATTAGAGATCTTTCAAAAAAAATAAAAATAGAAAATCACTCTTCCTTATCCATATACAATTAAAATAGATGACCTTCAAGTCATTAATCTTTTATATTTCTCTTTTTTCTTATTCTTCAAACGAAAACTCATTTGTTGAAACTAATCCATAATTAATTTAAAATAACACAATTTCTACTAAATCATAAAAAGAAAAAAAAATGAGAAATTTTAATTAAAAAAAAAAAAAAGACCTATGAGCACATGCTCGATCTAGAGCGTGCGAGGAGGGTAGTATAAATGTATAATAGTATTATTATCATTATTCTTTCAATAGGTGCAGAGTCAAATAAATTCATATGATGAACCCATAAAAACATAAAACATTCCGTTCCAATAGTTTCAACTTCTAACCATCCACATGATTATAACTAAAAAAAAAAAAATCTTCTAACCATCCACTAGCAATACATATATAGGACCACCCTCGTCAAATTGGAGAGTCACCTCTTTGGCTACAAATTAAGGCCGGTTCAATACAGTTTGTAATCTAAGATGACAACTTTTATTAAGTGATGCATGTTTAAATATCAATTAAATAATATTTATTTAATTTTTTAATTTAAATTCATGTTTCTTATTTTTTGTGGTGCATTACTAATTAAGTTTACTAACATCTATTTTTCAATTGATAATATGACTAATCCATTTAATTTTCTTGTGACATAATCAATCTTAAATAGAATTTTATTAATTTTAATTTAGAAAAATTTCTTTCTACGTAAACAACTATAACAAATATTGACACACAAATTCTATATGAAATACATGCATTTAGAAAGAAGAAAAAACAGAGTCTTTTTAAAATAATCAATAATTGTTATATTACGTGTTTGAACATCATTATGATTATTTTCATTGTTATATTTATGTTGTATTATTTCATTATCTTTTTGTTCTTTTATGAATTTCTTATTCATTTGTGAGATTTTCATCTAAATTTTGTTATACTTTTTAGGGAAAAATTTAGTAACATTTCTTGAGATTTTGCAAAATGACATTCCACCCTTTATATTTTAAAAAGTGAAGGGGCAACATGTCATTTTTTAATAAATGTGAGGGGGTGGAATGTCATTTCCTAACAAATATGAGGAGGTAGAGTATTATTTTCTAATAAAGATGAGAGGACAGATTGTCATCATTTTCTAAAATAAAAAAGATAAAATGTTATTTCTCAAAACTTTAAGGGAAGTTGTTGTAATCTGCTCTATTTTTTTATATTACAAATAACAAATTTATTAAGAGATTCTATATGACATTTAATTAATCTCTCTATTTTGAGTTTTTCATCTCCATATTCTAGTAATTAAACTTTTATAATTAAAAAAAAAATTACTTGTAAAAGAAATACTATCTATAATATAAAATTTTAATATGACAAGAATAAACTAAAAGTTAAAACCTATAAAAATACAAGTCTAGTAAATTTAGAAATGATTTTGTCTTAGGTAATGGCCTTGCCGCCTAAGGTGGCGTAAGCTATTTAAGATGCATGCATGATTGTATTTCAAATGTAGACATGATTTTGCTGCTTATTCGCCAAGTAGACTGTACTGTGTACCTGTTTTTTAACATGTTTTCATCAAGTTAATCATTATTCTCTAAACTAATTACGTCTTCGTTAAGAAGGTAGTCGATCTAGTGTTAGGTTTCAAGTTTGTGTCGGCAAATTCTTGAGTCAAAAACACTTAATGACTAATGAGTGTTGTAAATAGTTTAAGGTTTGTATTATTGAAGAAATCAAGCTTAGAACACTTGCTCAAGCAACTTTGTTCTCGTTCGAGCTAACTTACGACAAAAAGCCCGTGCGACATGCGACCTTAGCTCGACAAAAACACAAACAGCAAGTTGGCTGGACCTTTGCTCCACCAAGATTGTTGCAAACAGTAAATTTCCTTTGTAATTTGCTTGATTTTTCAACCTAGATTTTTCTTATATAAACGCAACCATTGTAACACGATTTGGGAGAGTGAGGCTGTCCTATCAAGAGTACTCTAAAAGCCAAAGTTTTTTAAGCTTAAACATTTAGAAAACCTTCTCCCTTAACTTTTCCTTTTTACTTTACTTCTGTTGGTGAAAGGAAGGAATTAATTTGCATCACTTTGAATCATGTCACATTTCGAGTAGTAGTACTAGTACTAGATATATAAATCACAGGTTCAAGTTCAAAAAGCTTTAAGGCCACGCATAAGAGGGTAAAAGATTTAGGTGCGGCGCCACATAGAAGCTAGTTCAAATGAACCTTTGACTTCTTGAAAAAAAATGAATTTCTTAAACAAAAGTTTAGAAAAAAATTATATATATATTAGATCAGGGACATAGCCAAGAATTTTTTCTAAGGGGGGCTGAGATAAATATAGCAACAAAAAAGAAAAATCCAAAAAAAACATGTTACACACACATAAAACGTATGTATGTAACATAATTTAACATATGCTATTTTCTCATATATAACAATACTATTTATATTTAGTTAGTCTTTACATAATTCAAAATATTTTTTCTCATCCAATTAGTTTATAAGTTGTAAACTATCTTTTAAATCATATTAATCAGGATTAATATTTTTTAAACATTTTAGATCAATATTTTTTGTTAAATAATTTAGAAATTACATCGTTAGAGTATACAAATATTTTAAAAATTATGAAACATATAAAAATTTAAATAAGAAATGTGACTTTACATGCCTAAACTTATACAAGTCAATATATGGAAAATGTAGCAAAAATAAAAATTAAAAAGAATTTTTTTTTTCATAGATAATAAATGCAATAAAGATCTTTGTAACTCTTAACTACGAAATCCATAACTATTCTTTCTTCTAAAAAAAAAAAAATGTTATATTGCTATTTCTCCAAATTCAAAAAAAAAAAGAAAAAAAAAATTGTTTTTGGAAAATAATAAAGGTTTCTATTAAAGAAATTGAATTGTAAATTTATATGAACATATATTATAAATATGTTTCTGATTTAATGAGTTATGTATGGTATAAGAGTAATAAGAAAAAAAAATAATTATTATATATTTATATAAACTTATATATATATTTTTAAATAATATATATATATATTGAATACACTTTGACTTAATGAACTACATATGATATAAGAATAATAAAAAGAAAAAAAAAAAAATCTTCTAATTAATCATCATTTACAATTATACAAAAGTATAAGTGGTGATATTACTTAAAATTTAAAATAGATTGTTTTATTAAAAACAAAATATAGAAAGGGGGTGAGGGTGATTTTAAAAAACCAGCAAGGGCCATGGCCCCTAGCAGCCCCCTTTGGCTCTGTCTTCATACTAGACTCCCTTAAAATAAAATTTTGAACCCCTTGACTTGAGATCCTAATAGACCCAACTCACAAAACCCCTAAAAAAAGTCAATTAACAACAACAAAAATTAAACTAGATAACAACAATAATAATAATAACAAAAATAGCCCAAACAATTACAACTGATTATCAATGTTTCATTTCTTTAGCCAATCCAATAAGATTTAATTCAATTAATTTTTTCTTAAAAAAAAAACTAAATTTACTTATCTTAGAGTATTCATATTGACTTAGCCAAAACCCAATTTCAGCTAAAATATGTCTAATATAAAAATGACATGCATTGGATTATTGATAGCTAATTAACTAAGTTGTTTATTGTTTTTCTTGAACCAAGCTCTTTGTACTTTGTCGCTTTCTTTGTTTTCGTCATTGTTTTTTTTTCACTGTTGCTCTCTTTCTAAGTGAAAGCCTTTTCCTCTACAACTTCTCCATAAAGCAAATGCAATTCCACAAAAGCTAGGAAGAGTATTTTGCAGCTCCATCGAGACTTGGGAAGGATGAATAGGAGCAAATTTTTTTTAAAAAAAAAACCCAGGGTTTTCTCTCAATCTTTGAAACCTTTCATTTTTATGAGAAAAACTTACAGTTTGTTTTATAGTGTAGACATTGGTCAATTGTTTGTTTTATAAAATAATTGCATCTTTTTATTTTTGAAATAAAAGGCAATGTGCTTCTTTTCTTAAGAGCACTTTTTAATTTATTTTGATGAGAAAAAATTTATATTTTTGACCCATTGAATTTCTGTCCTTAGTATCTCCTTGATGATTTCTTTGTTTTTCATTTGTTTATCTAATGCTCATGGTGATTCGTTGATGGTCATATGAAAGAATTAGTAGATGATGTGATGCCTTAAATTCTGATAAGTGTGTATGTCTGCTAAGTCCCACATCAATCATTTATTGGGTCGAACTGGGCTTTATTAACAATTGTAAAGAGCCTCAATTGTAACTTGACTAGTCTTTTTGGGGTATAAGCGTAGATGTTGCTAACGTTTTTATTGGGTTGTTACAGATGATAGGTGTATTTTTTTAGTTTATGTATTTACATTTTTTTTATTATTATTTATTTTTATCGATATATTCAAGGCTTCAAGCGTTTTAATGAACCTTGGAAAATTTTTCTGAAGCCGTCACTAAGTTGATTAGTTGAAACTTGTAACTGGACAAAATTCCATTTCCAAAGGCACGGTTTCTACAAACATATTTGATAAAACGTGTTTCTTTGGGGCTGCTAAGACTTTGGTTTTCTTTGTAAAAAGATGAGACGGATCAATTAAAGGGTTCAGGTTAAAAAGTTGGGATCTAAACCTCTACAATCTCCAAACTGTTTTTTTTCCACCTATCATGCAAATTATTACCCCTGATTACCAAACTGAAAAGGTTTATAATGAAGAAAAAATAAAAAATAAAATACCAAGAAGAAGAAGAAGAAAAAAATATATTGCCTATAGCCTACTGGCTATCAATGTAAGTCACAAGCACCTCATTAGTAAAAGGCAAAATAATATATTCAAAGCTATACTAGTGTTAGACACTGTTTTTTTACAAACTCAAACATAAAACAAGACTCATTCTAATCTATACTATAATGTAAAACTGAAGCTTTTTGACTTTTAGTTGACCTCATCATGTTGCGCCACATAAGCTTTTGAAATCTCAAAATTTTACACCTCATTATTTTAATATATATTTTCTAATTGAATTTTAATTTTATTCTATTATTAAACCTTCCATTAGAATTTTGACACATCATATTTTCTTTAATATAAGAATATATTATTCCATATATAAAACACAATCATAATTAATATCTAATACTAAAATATATTCCATATATAAACACAATATAAATATCTTTTAATAATAATCATAATTATCAATTTTCATCAAGATTTTTAGAGTTCCTTTTTTTCTTATGTATTTCATTTAATTTTGTTGCTGGCAATGGAGAAAGATGGATGGATTTGTTATAATGAAACCATGTGAGCTTGAAATGAGTTATGAAAATTATTTAGGTTTGATCATATAATCATGTACCCATGTATTTATTTGTCCTTCTTCTTATTTTAAGTATCTTTTATTTTATTTTTGGATGGAAACATGATCCATATGGTAAATATAAACATGAATCGTGTTTTATAAAAATTGGACTATATTCAACTTATGCCAAAAGAAAAATTACATTATATTAAATTTTAATTATCTATGGTAAATACTTTTTTAGTTATTTTTTTAAACCAAAAAGTAGGATCTATCCTAAATCCGATTCGTAAAGTCTATTTATTGATCTTGCCTACAACATTTTGAACTACAAAAAAGAAAAAGAAAAAGTAAAAAGAATCAAAATTAATTTAGATTTTATTTTTAATAATTTTCCTATGCATCGCACAGGTTTACGACTAGTTAAGTAAGTATTTTAGAATAAGGCACAAGTCCTCAAAACCCCCCACATAATTTAAAAGACTTTAGCTCGACCCATATCTGAATTTTATACCTCGAACTCACTAATAGGTGGACCAAGCCCACACGCGAAAAAAGGCTAACAATTAGGAAAATTAGAAGAAAGTGGATTTGAGGGCAAAAGAAACATTTCTCATTAGTTTTGGGTTCATTGAGGTCTTATGTATGTCTCCCGTTGTATTTACACGTGTGATTCTCTCAACCATTACAATGTATGGGCTAGGGACATCTGTGAGACCCACGAGCCTTTGATCATGACGGATTCCGTTCAAGGAACCAAACCAAGCCCTCCTTTTGGGGTCAAAACCATGTCCGACTCATCTTTTCAAAAATCCACTTCATAAAAGTGTAGCATATTATTATCCAATAAATATAAACAAACATTCTCTTTCTAACTGGGATATTAACATATATACGAATCCACTCTTATTCCCTTTGTGTAGCATATTAGAACGAATCCTTCTGTTCCTGAATTAACATATATACGATATACCAGACTCTCATATACAAATGGCACACCTGCCTATATATATTTGCTGGTAAAATATGGTTTCTTTTAATTTTCCACAAATGAAATATCATTGTGGTATCTCGCTCGTATTTATCCATTTCACTTTTAACATGCCCTCCATGTGCTCAATTAAGAAAGAACAACAAATTATGAAAGCACGTTCGAATATTATATTTTAGATAGTGAGACTGTCTTTTTGGCCAGAGGAGGGTCAATTTTCCATGGTTAGATTCGATAGCATAGAAAGCCTGATTATCTTTTTGCAAAATATTTAGGCTTAAGTCGAGTCAGTTGTCTCCAACCACAATGGAAACAAAGCCTAGTGACCATGTCATATTAAAAAGTCTGTCTCCAAAAACTTTAGTAGTCACTTCATGTCTTGTTACGAAAAAGTTGTCCTGCAAACTGAAAAATATGGTTTTGTTCTATATTCTGTATTTTTCAATGTTTAACCTATAAGACCATTTAAAATAAATAAATAACCTTCAACACAATTTACTTTACTAACAACTAGCATAACAACAATACATATAATATATAGACCTCCCAGTCCCCCACCCGGGAAAATGGCTTTACCTAACTCTATATAGCATATTTAGAAAATCGTCATACAGTGATATTACATGATTTTCTTTATAAAGAAAATTCGGGTTTAAATCCCTAGCTTTATGTGATGTATATATTTGTGTGGGTTGCAAGCATACGAACTCGTACTCAATTTGAATCTCTCTGATATATCTCCTCATCAAGTGGTATCATATAGCCAATGATTCTAGTTTGACTGTGTTAATGTTTGTTAGTGGATCCCACCAAGTAGAACGTGGAATATTCCCCATGTTAGCTCAATCAATGGTTGAGTGAAAATTTTACTAGTGGTGAGTCAAGGCGAGTGTGCATGTTTGCCACTCCTATAGTTGTGCAAAAAAGACTCTTATATTCGCTTCACTCATGGTTGAGTAAAAGCACTCTATTAGTGAGTACGTACTTGGATCACATGACACTTAGATTATTAAGAAAAACGTTTTCCATTGAAGGGGGAGACTAACCATAAATGGCGGCGGCTTGGAAGAAGGCTTACGTGTTAAGGGAGATATTTATTGGAATATTCATGTGTTAATAGTGTGGTTATTTAGATAATAATGATAAGATTGAGCCTAAACCCCTTAACGTGTTTGAGGGGTTACCTTTAAATTGTTTTGATACGTCATGCTGATTTAGTCCAACAATAATCACCTCGTGTTTTTGCTTCTAATTCAATCTCGAACATTTTGGAGAGCTTGCCAATATTGAAGTTAGTGAGGACCATCGATCCTGATCAAGCCAAAAAGACAGTCTGACTTCTAAAAAGGATAATACTCGTACCAACTTGAAGTTAGTGAGGACCATCGATCCTGACCAAGCCAAAAAGACAGTCTGACTTCTAAAAAGGATAATACTCGTACCAACTTGAAGTTAGTGAGGACCATCGATCCTGATCAAGCCAAAAAGACAGTCTGGCTTCCAAAAAGGATAATATTCGTACCAACCTGAATTATTTCATAAAACGTGCTTTGCATATAGATATAGGTATGTTCTTTTTAACACAAAAGCTTAAAGGGCAACGATTGGTGCTGGACTGTAATCAAAAGCGAATATATGTTAATTAGTATTATCAATGATAAAGTTTTCAGTAAAAGTAAGGGAGTAAGGAGTATACCTATATATTAATTGGTGTCTTTGTGGCTTTTTAGTAATATTCCACTTCATTAAAAGGTGGAAGTAAGGGTGTAATTGGTGAGGTGCAGTGCGGTTTTCTCCGGATTTATGCACCTACACCTTATAGTGCGGTTTTTCTATTACATGCACCTGCACCTGCACCTATTAAGATCGGTTTTGGCGCAGTGCGGTGCGGTTTGATGTGGTGCGGTGTAGGTGCGGTCTTGCGGTTTGGGCTGGACTCATTTGGGTCTGATTGGGCCAGTTCAAATGTCAATTTGAATCTAAAAAATCCACATTTACAACAACTATAACATACAAATATAAATCATAGTTTCCAATCTCAACCTGAATATTTAAGAAAAAAAAAATTATAACATACATATCTCATAGAATGAATCATAATTTTAAATCTCAACCTGCACATATATATCATCCTTATACAAATATAACTCAATCTAAACCTTCACATACCATTAGCATACAAATATAACATAACATTCCCTGCATATAGCATTAACATACAAGTATAACATACTAAGGATGTAATCGGAGAGGTGCGGTGCGGTTTTCTGCGGTTTTCCTATTACACACACCTACACCTACACCTTATAGTGCGGTTTTCCTGTTACACGCACCTACACCTGCACCTATTAAGATCTGTTGCGGTTTGGTGAGGTGCGGTTCGGTGCGGTTCTTGCGGTTTAGTCGGTTGTGCCGGTGAAGCTTACACCCCTAGGTGGAAGAATATACTTATTAATTGGTGTGTGGTTAAGTGGTTTTGCTTAGCAGTATAATGCTAGTGAAAGTAGTAAGTTGGTATCCAAACCCTAATCTATTATTACTAAAAAAGAAGTTAAGATTATAAAAAGAAAAGATAAGATTTAAAGAAATTACTTCTTTTGAAGATTAAGATCATGCTTATAAACTCCATTCATTCATTTTTTTTTTTTTTTTTTTAATTACTTACTTAAAAAATGAAAATATAGAAAAATTTATAAGACTAATTTCTTCAAAAATCTAGAGGATTATGTTTCAGAATAAGCCAGCAAGAGTCATATACATTAATACACCTCCATATTTCGACCCCTTTATTAAACCAGCTCTTGGACCTTTGCTTTAGCTAGGATGATCAGATGAAAAGAACAATAGGAGTTGACCCAACCTTCCTTTGCCATTTTTTTTTTGGCTGCATTTTCACTCCTCTAATCCTCTTAGATTGCTTTTTGTTTGGGGTCATTTAGACTACAGCAAATTATAATAATATGTTATTTATATGTGTAATGTAATTGATCAAAATAATTTTCCACAGAAATGAAATCATTGTGTATTTGTGTTATGGTATTAAAATAATAATAATTGTCTTAGGCTCCATCTTGTTTTTATATCCACTTCACTTAGAACTCCATGCGCCTATGCTTTTAGTAAAAAGAATATATACATTATGAAGGCACATTTTATGAAAATGATTCCATTTTGTAACCTATAGCATGTTTTAGTTGGTGAGACTTTCTTTTTGGTTAGAGGAGGGCCCTCATTTTCTTCAATTTATATTTGATAACATAAAATGAAGCCGTTTGATACAACTTATTTTTCAATTTTTTCGAAATGAAAATGTTTGAAAAAGTTGTATCTTAAAAAAAGAAGAAGTAAAATATAAAGATATATACTTTGAAAAAGTGCAATTGAAACCGTGTTTGGGGTATTACAATATTGTAATATTTAAACTATTAGGAATATACAATGGTCAGCCCCCAGATTTTGAGCTCTTTAATTTATATTTCCTGTCTCTGACCAGGATACCAAAATAATAATATATATATATATATTTTTTATATAAATTACTTTTATTATTTATTATTTATGGACTACTTTATGAATTTTGGTTACTTTTGAAATATTTTTGAATCATAGATCACCACATTCACACAGTTCAAGGTCTCCGAGCAGGAGATTCTGATACTGCTCTTGGTTTGTTAACTAAATGACAAAAGAAAATGGGAGAAGGGGGGGGGGGGGAGGGGTGGTGTCCAAGCTTTTGTATATTGCTTCTTTAGGAGAATCTACTTGAAATGGCTTCTAATTGTTTTTATAAATTTGAAGGCTAAAATTTTTAAGAGAAGCTTGTTCGCATGTATAAATAAAACTAGCAAGAGATGTATATACCAATTTTTTTTTTTTAAAGAGATGTATTTACTCCTGCCCCTCCAAAATAATACAAATAGCCCCATAAAATTCAAAAAAAAAAAAAAAAAAAAAGATCTAATCTGGCCCATCATTTAACCTATAGTCTTCAAGTAAACAAACAAAAAATATTTTTAAACTTTAGCCAAACAAATTCCAAATCCCTAACAACTTCATCTAAACAGATCACAAATGCATTATTGGTCCCTAAAGTTTACTCACTGAGCGCTATTAGTCGCTGAAGTTTAAAATGAGCGCTATTGGTCCCTAAAGTTTCAAAATGATCGTCATTGGTCCTTCCATCTAACTCCGTTAGTTAGTCTATCTATGTGGCTAACGGAAGGATGAGGTGATATTTTTTTAATATTATGTGGACATAAAAAATTATAATTAAAAATGACACATAAGCATACCCAACCCGATTCAACTAAAACAAATTTTCCCCAAATCTTTACCAAATCGAAACCCCCACCTATACTCTTCAACCTCATCGACGTGACCTCACCATCACCAATTGCTCACCCAAACCCACAAGAATCTTTCATATATGGTCGGATTTGGAGACCACTTTTGTAGTTTTGTGAGACCGTTGATATGTTAGAGCTTTATGTGTGTGTGTGGGAGTGAAAGAGAGAAGTGGCTTTACCATGAATGGACGACCAACCGACGAAGACCTTTATCTTTATCTTTTGTTTGTCATTTTGGCAAAAAGCGGATCTTGTTATATCATATGGCTATGGCCATTGCTCTCATTTAATTGCTTAGGTGCCACTGATGTCTATTATTATGTTAGTTTGGGGAATTTTTTGGAGATGCCATACCAGACACCAGTACTCCAATAGTGCACCATGCGTAGCGTTCCTTTCGTGATCCACAAAAAGTCGCTGCACAAAAAATTCACTGCTACTGGTGGTGGTGGAGCACTTTGAGGTCACACTGGTGAGGTTGAAAAGTGTAGGCGGAGGTTTTTATTTGGTAAAGATTTGGGGAAAATCTGTTTTAGTTGAATCGGGTCCGATACGCTTATGTGTCATTTTTAATTATAATTTTTTATGTCCATATAATATTAAAAAAATACCACCTCATCTTTCTTTTTTTTATCTTGAGATAGAAATCTACACTACACACACGCACACACTATTTGGGAAGGGCAGAGGGGATTCGAACCTCTGCCAAATGGGGGGAAGGAATTCCCTTGCACCACTAGGCCAAATGCCTAGTGGGCATAGCACCTCATCTTTCTGTTAGCCATATAGATAGATTAACTAACGGAATTGGATGGAAGAACCAATGACAATCATTTTGAAACTTTAGGGACCAATGACAATCATTTTGAAACTTTAGAGACCAATAGCGCTCATTTTAAACTTCAATGACTAATAACGCTCAGTGAGTAAACTTTAGGGACCAACGATGCATTTAAGCCTAAAAAGAAACCCTCATAATTTTACACATTTGTTAGATATGGTAACTCTTAATCTTGATTATCTTTATATATTGGGAAAATACTGGGCATGTGATAGATAATGTGACATTATAAAATGTTGGACCAAGTTAACTTGAATTTAACCTTATTCGGGAGTAGAGAATTGGGAACTTCAAAGGGGACTAGATTACGATAACGATGCACCAGTCACAAAATACTCTCTCTCTCTCATATATACTCAAACTCACAAACGATCCAAAATTTAAGTAGTTTTTTTTTTTTTTGGACAAAATTTAAGTAGATTCAAGAGCAAAGTTTCTAAAAAATATAATATAAATAAATATATATCTAATTGTCTCAATATACATAGCCATTAGGTTAGACATTTAATTCTCTTTGGGCGCATCGAGTCAACTCAAATCTTTAGGAGATACCAACTCTTACTTTTGGGTCCGACCTTTATTTATTTATTTATTTTTAATAGGCCCAACCTCTTAAAAAGTTCAATAAAAATACATTATTTTGGAAGGCCATGGCTCCCTTAACGTCTATATTTCGTCCTGATTTTCTTTTAAAGATCTGTATATAAATAAATTATTGAATAATCAATGATCATCATCACGTGATTCGTGGAGGGCTTCTGTCCCAAAATTTTATATTTATGGAATAAAATCAATATTTTTTACCAAATGGCCCATGACAATTAGATAAGATACTTTCTGTAATTAATTCTTTTCCTCGAAGAAGTCTTGAAAAATTCTTTTCCTCCTCCTAGTAATTAATTTGCAACCTGAACTATAATAAGCTAAGCCAAAAGAGAACGGCATGTAGCCCACCCATTCGAAGAAAAATAATAAAACGTGGAGGTCAGAGTGTGCTTTTAACCTTGCTTTGTTGGGACATACTTAGGTCCTGTTATGGGAACGGTATTGGTTTTGGTATAATGTGTGTGTTTTATGGTACAATTTGTGTTAGTAGTGGTAATGTGTGTCTATTGTTGTAAAAACAAAATATGTAAATTCCGGTAATATAAGTAATATTAGTGGTAAACTCAACTTTATTACAAATTACACATATTTTACTACAACTAACACAAATTTTATAAAAAAAAATACACATTTTATAATTTTTGACACCCTTTACGGACCGTTAGTAACGGGATCTTCGAATTTCGCCCTTTGTGTGTTCATCTTTTCCTATCACCATGTTAAAAAGAATATGCGTTTTGTTATAAAATAAAAGAAATAGAGAGGCAAGAAAAAGAAATGTGAGAATGAAATAATATTTGAAATTTCTTAAGTGGTCATCCACACACTATAGTTTTGATACTGATATATTATCATGTACAATGAAACTAAAGGTTACTATTTATAGACATTCAAAGTTGGTAACTTAATGCTGAAGCTGAATTCCCATTGGTGTGAAGTAGCAGCATTGCACTGCCTTAAGAGCTGCATTGCTGCCTAAAGGCCGCAATTATTTAAAGGCCGCAATTCTTCAATACTTAAAAGCCACAATTCTGTAAGTTGAAAACTTTGAATATATATGCACGGCTCCCGAAGCACTATATATACAACACTCCCCCTTGGATTGTTGATATATGGCTTGAATTGAATGCACGTGAGTTGGCATCACATTGGATTAAAACCCAATTAAGGATGATTTCGTCTTATGCGGCTAGGAAACTACTTCTTGGCTGACTTAGGAGTTTGAGTCCTATTGAAGTGTTAACTTGTATTTGTGCTTGGCAATATTAGACGAGTTTCAGTGGTATTATATGACCACTTCAACAAGCCAACTCTTCTAATATATATTTGTGTTACGGCAGAGCAAAAAAAAGATATAGAGAGGTTGTGCGGCAATTTGTTTAGGGGCTCTCTCTCTTTGTTTGTCGCAACTCTTTGTGAGAGATTTCTCTTTTGGTGGTGCTGCATATTTGATTGGGTATTGCTACTAGTCTCGTGTGACTTTGGTTTGAGTAGCGAGTACATCAAATATTTGTTTGGCGGTTCCTTTGTTTTGGTTTTAGCAGATAGCTTTGTAGAAGCATTGTGGCTTCTTTGGATTTGTGGTGCAGCTTCTTTGTTTTGATGTGGTGCGGGTTCTTTGGTGCCGTTGTGGCAATTTGATTAGAGGAAATTCACCAATTTCTCTAGTATTTGGTTTGGGTATTTGGTATTTGTTTAGAACCGCCCACTTGAATAGAGAATAGGAATTCTCTATTATTTGTTATTTGTGAGAGAGAGCTATTTGGGTGTATTGGGGTTTTGGGATTTGAGAGTGCCTCTACACTATATTTGTAATCTTCATCTTTGATAGTGAAATTCTCCGTCGTCGCCTGTGGATGTAGGCTAAAAGTCGAACCACGTAAATCCTTGGTGTTGGTGTGATTGTTTATATTTCTTTACAGTTTCCTTCGTTCTATATTTGTTTTGATTATCTTTCTCAAGCCATAATTATTTTGCACAATCAATATTGGTGTGGGAGTGCTTCCGGAGGCCCTTTCGCACAACATGGATGACCACTTACTAAGAATATGCTTTATTAAAACCTTGCCAAGGAAAAACTCAGTAGGAAAAAACCAATAGCAAAGGAAAAAGAGTATAGTATTCTTGTTTCTTTGAATGCCCTTAGGATTGCCTCATTAAAATCTTGCAAAGGAAAACCCTGTGGGAAAAAACCCTAGCGAAGGAAAAAGAGTACAATCAGCATATATCTTCCAGAACATTTACTCCCCCTCATGAGTACGTGGAGCTTCAATTGTTTATGATGAAAATATATGTAAATTGGCGCATGCCAATGTTGTGCACTATCTTCTTCAATATTGCAGCCTGCAGTAATTTAGTGAGTAGATCAGCCAAATTATCATTTGATCATATCTGCTCGACATCAATTTCACCGCTCTTCTGGAGCTCATTTATAAAAGAATTTTGGTGAAATTTGCTGACTTCATAAATTGTGATAATCTTATTTTGCTTAACAAATCTCCATGAAATAGCAGTATTGCCATAAGAGAACAATAATCTGTTTGTGATCAGCCTTTATACGGATCAGAAGGATAACATGCATCTTTGTATCCAACTAACTGTGGATATGAGCAAGAGAACAATACTCTGTTTGTGATCGGCCTTTGTGCGGATCAGAAAGATAACTTGCATCTGTGTATCCAACTAACTATGGATATGAGCAGTTTGGATAAAATAATCTCATGTCAGTCATTCTACGAAGGTAACGCAATACATGCTTGACCCCATTCCAATGTTTTCAAGTTGGTGGAAAACTATATTTCGCTAGTAAGTTGATAGGAAATACAATGTCAGGCCGTGTGCAATTCGTATGGTACATCAGAGCACCAATTGCATTAAAATATGGTACTTCAGGACCAAGAGTTTCTTCATCATCTTCTTTAGTATGAAAAATATCATTTTTGACATCAAGTGACCTGACAACCATTGGAGAGCTCAAAGGATGAGCTTTATCCATGTGAAACTACTTCAGGACTTTTTCTATGTAGGCTGACTAATGATCAAGAATTCCATTCAAAATATGTTCAATTTGTAGGCCTAAACAAAATTTTATTTTACCGAGATATTTCATCTCGAACTCATTCTTTAAATAATTGGCGGTTTTTGTAAACTTTTCTGGAGTACCCGCAAGATTTAAATCATCAACATATACTACTGCCACAATAGCAAATCCATATTCTAATATTTTAATAAAAACGCATAGACAAATTTGATTATTTTCAAATCTTTCTTCACTAAGATGATTGTAACACATGTGTTCAAATCGTTTTAATCCATATAAGAATTTTGTGTAGCTTTAAATCATATGCTTTAGGCATTTTCAAGAGATTCCACTTCAGGGGATAACTCTTCAGGAGTTTCCTCTTCATGAGGTTCATTCTTAGGAAATTTTGTGTACAAATTTTGGATTGATCAATTATTTATATTGCCAGTTTTATGGGTATTGTCTCTTCAAAGGCTGCGACTTGCTTTTCTTGTGTTTTCCTTTTTCGAGTATTTTTATCTTTAGCACTGACAGATCTTCCTCGCTTCAGACGTGTTTTAGATTCATTTACTGCTATATCAATTAATTGTCCTTCAAGGACTTTTATCTGTGTTGGAGTATTAGCAGCTAGAATTTGTGATTTCACATGTTTCTTATTTTTAGTGAACACATCTAGTAATTGGTTTGCAATACCTTACAAATTGATAATCCTCTGAACTTACAGTTTGCATTGATTTGTATGAGGATCAATATGAGGTAACGTCGAAATATTTCAATTAATCTCTCGTCGTGCTTCTGGCATCGATTTTTTTCCCCCTAATGGTGGGAAGACTGCTTCTCGTCATGCTTCTGGCAACGACTATTGTCCCCCTAATGGTGGGAAGACTATTCATTGAAGTGACAATATTCAAAGGGTGACTTAAAAACATCACCAGTTAGAAATTCAAGATATTTAATTATAGATGGAGAATCAAAACCAACATAAAAATTCCAAGTCTACGTTGAGGACCCATCTTATTGCATTGTGGGGATGCAATAGAAAAATATACAGCACAACCAAAAATGCAAAGATGAAAAATATTGGTGTTGAATAATGTGAACTAATGATGCAACATGTAATATAGCATGTCTCTAGGCAGAAATAATTAGTTTTATTTTCATACGTGAAAGACAAGCAATCATTTGAAATTCTTTAATAAATAATTCACTTAAACCATTTTGAGTATAGGTATGAGTAATATGATGTTTGAAATTAATCTTGATTGACATGTAATAGTTATTAAATACTTGAGATGTAAAATTTACCTACAAGGTCTTAAACGAATTTTCTTAATTGGATAAACAAGAAATTGTGTTCGTAATCTAATTATTTGAGCAAGGAGTTTAGTAAATACAATATTTCTAGTAGAAAATAAACACATATGTGATAATCTTGTTGATGTATCTATTAAAACCATAAATTACCTGAATGTCCCACATGGTAGTGTATAAGTCCACAAATATTACCTTGAATTCTTTCAAAGAAAGATGAAGATTCAACAACAATAATTTTAAGGGGATGGTTTGGTAAATAGTTTACCTTGAGAACAGACATTACACAGATAGTCACTTTGTAAAAGAATCTGCTGGTTCTTTAAAGAATGCCCATGAGAGTTCTCAATGATTCGTCGTATCATTATTGATTCCGGATGTCCAAAGACTATCATGCCAAAGCATAAAATTATATTTAGGTAAGGGCACTTTCTGGTGCATTGTAACATTACTTCAGTTGTTGGCCCGAAACCATTAATATAAATATATTCTTCATTGCCTTCATTGTTGGCTTCAATATGATAACCATTATATCGTATATCCTTAAAGCTAAATAAATCTCCTTCAAGATTTAGAAGAGTACAAAATATCGTCAATACATATTTTTGTTCCCTTTGGTAACATAATATTTGCTCTTCCGGAGCCTTCAATTAGGTTCTATAAACCTAATATAGTATTGACATAGGGTTTGAAAATATTTATTTTCTTTAAGGATTGTATGGGTTATTGCAATGTCTGCTAGACAAAATTTTCACATATCATCTTTGTGATCTTCTTGATCAACAAAATCGTGATCATCTCGATCAAGATAAACTATAATATTAAGATACCCAAATAACCTATGAGATCTTTTGGATCAGTAAAATTTATTTTAATTTATTTCTCTTTCTTTTATGGAAGCTTGGTACAAATCTGCCAAATGTTTAAGTGTACGATAAGTACGCGACCAATGTCCTTCCATACCACACCTTTGGCTTTTTGGAAGTTTATTCGGTAAACCTTTGCCATTTTCTTATGGTTTTATTCTATTGTTAATCCACTTCTGGCGAAGAGGTGTGATATTCATTTCTGAAGAGTTTGAGTACGTCCCACTCAATATTGATTGTTTCTACCACGTCCATGCCAACGACCACTATTTCCTCTATGATTATTAAATGAGATTTCATTCACTTATGGAAATGATGTACAACTAGTCGGGTGAGACTGGTGGTTTTCTAGTAAAAATTCGGTATTTTATTCAACCACTAGAAGACAAGATATATTAATTCAGAATACTTTTTGAACTTATGCTCTCGAGATATTGCTACTTCAGGAGCATATTAGAGGCATGAAATATAAAATATATATTTTTTCCAACGTATCTTCTTCTAGTGAACTTTTTCCTCACATAATTATAATTGTGAACATATTTTTTAAAAGTGCAGAATTGTATTCACTTATTCTTTAAAAAATTTCCAACTTCAGGTGCATCAAGTGTAGAATTGTACTCACTTACACTTTTGATATTTTGCAACTTCAGGTGCATCAATTCATAATGAACTTTTTGGGAGGAGTCCTTTTGCAACTTCATGTGCTTGTATCTTACACTTTTGAAATTTTACAACTTTAGGTGCATCAATTTATAATGAACTTTTGGGATGAACGATTTTTGCAACTTCAGGTGCTCGTATCTCTGCCTTAAATTATTTCATAAAATCAGGAGATCATTTATTGTAAGGTACTCAATTCTTTTAATTTTTTTCATAGAGATGATGGCAAATAAAAAAAAGATCCTACTAAGATGCTTAGTTGTCATTCTAATAGGCTTAAGATAAAGACATGTGTCATAAATAATTAATAGACATGTGTGCAAAATTAATATACATATCTGACATATAATAAGCATAATGGAATTGCTTAATTTATCACTGAGTATATTTAACAATATTACTAGACATAATATGTTTAGCATAAAACCCATAAGATTTTAATGCATTAAATAAATACTAAAATTTGTAGGCAATGAATCAATATGATGACAAATAAATAGATAATGAGATTACCAATTCTCACGGAAAAAACTTACAGTGAATTGGAGTGTCACACAAATAATCTTTGTAAAGTGATGACAACTTTCTTCTAGAATTTAGTCAGAGTTTCGTACTGATAACGTATTATAAAATAAAAGAGATAAAGAGGTAAAACAAAAAAAATATGAGAATAAAATAATATCTAAAATTTCTTAAGTGCTCATCATACACAACATTTTGATACTGACATTTTTTTTTTTTTTTGATTCTATTTTGATACTAATATATTATCACGTGCAATGAAACTATTTATAGATATTCCAAGTTGATAACTTAATGCTGAAGCTGAATTCGCATGTAAGTAGCATCATGAATTCCCATGTGAAGTAGCATCATTGCACTGCCTTAACAGCTGCACTGTTGCCTAAGGGCCGCATATATTTAAAGGCCGCAATTCTCTAAGTTGAAAACTTTGAATATATATGCACGGCTCCCGAAGCACTATATATACAACACGTTTCTAAATTTCTAATAGTAAAATGATATTTTCACATTTCAAATTGATATTTTCACACTAATATAAAAAAGTGTGTCATTAAAAGATCAAATTGTCCTTATACTCAACAAATGTATAATCATTGATCACTTATATTAAGGGTTTTTCTTTGATTTTTTCAATTTATTTTAGTATAGAAATATCACACTTGAATGTGGAAATATCACTCTCCTCTCTAATATAGCAAATTAGTAATATGTTTGACAAAACCATAAAACGACACAACACAATTTGTCCACTGCCCACCTAGTTGTGCCCCCAACTAAAAAGTGAAAATGATTATGGGATATGCAGTACTTCTGCTATTTTATATCCTAGCACTCAATAAATAGATATTCAAAATTTCAAACACTTTGAAAAGCTGGCTCACTATTTTAAATAAATAAATAATAATAATAAAAAGACAAGGAAGAAGAAGAAAGAAGTGAATGGCACTTCCAAATTGCCTCTGGGCAGAGAATTTGAATACGTTGGGATAATATCTCGAATTTTAAGCTTGATGTGATCAATATTTGTGGAGTTCCGTAAGGAATTTTTTTTAGTTTAAATACTCGTTTTGATCCTCAATCTTTAACTTTGTGTTAAATTGATCCTCAACCTTTCAACTGTATCAAATGTATTAACCTTTCAACTTTATGTCAAAATGATTGTTATTAAGTGTTGATAAAAAATATTAACGTGATTAACGATTTATTTTTAATTTTAAAAATATCTGATGTGACATACCAACTCACATTTTAATAATAATAAAAAAATACCAACTCAATATTAAAAAAAAAAAAATTAAGAATATCAAACTCAAGTGAGTTTTTTTCTTTTTTCCTTTCTTCCAGCGTGATTCCCTAACCCCTTGCGTAGCCATTCAAATTTTCTGTGTTTTCATTTTCATTTAATTTAATTTTGTTTTATTTTAGTTTCCTTAATTTTATTTACAAGACAAATGTTGTGGGAACATTAAACATGTTGGGGCTAGCCAAGAGAGTCGGTGCGAGGTTTTTGCTAACAAGCACCAGTGAGGTGTACGGAGATCCATTGCAACACCCTCAGGTCGAAACTAATTGGGGAAACGTCAATCCCGTTGGTAGGTTGTGTCTTTCCTTCTTCGTTTTTGTCGAGAAACACCGTACGTTAGCGTGATTTAAGGTTGCTGCTAATTTGCGCTTGTTCTTGGTGGTCTGGTCCTGCTAGAGTTGGTGTAAGAAAACAGGGGAATGACTGGTACTTTGGGTCGTTAATGGCTTTGCAAAGGGGGTTAGGGACTTGAAAAAAAAAAATTGTGTATCGGGTCCCTTAGAAATTGCACTCCAATAAAGGAAAAAAATAAATTCATGGCACATGAGTTTGATATTCTTAATTTTTTTTTTTTTTTAATTTGAGTTTTTTTTTTATTAAAATTTGAGTTGGCATGTCACGTCAGATATTTTTAAAATTAAAATTAAACCGTTAGTAACGTCAGCATTTTTCATCCAACACTTAAATAAGGATCATTTTGACATAAGGTTGAAAGGTTGAGGACCAATTTGACACAGTTGAAAGGTTAGAGACCAATTTGACACAAAAGCCAAAAGTTAAGGACCAAAACAGTATTTAAACCAAATTTTTTTTTTTTTTTACTAAACTCTTATTTTGGTTTACTTGCTGGATATAATAATAATAATAATATGACTTTCATTTGCTATTAATGAAGTAAATAGTTCCTATAAAAAGAAAAAATTATTTTTATATGATAATAGGAATAATAATAATGACTTTCACCTCATTGTTATCTGATTTTTCTTCAACAATACTGGTTGATTATGAGGGCTTTTGTTTATTCTTCCTCTCCTGTAAGTATTGTTTTAAATCTTTGCACTGCTTTTTATGGTGTCATTTCTTTTCTTTTCTTTTTTGCTAAGTAAATATAAGTTTTTATTAAAGCAAGACTAAAGATACAAAATTAGTGAAATCCTCCCAGCAACCAAAGTTACAACAACACAGAAAGCAACATCAGATCTGGGCAAGAATCCACAATAGGCACACATAAAAGACCAACACTAAGTACAACACATACAACATACAATACAATACATAAAACCAAAACAATATTGAACACCACAACACAATGACCCATTACAAAATACTTGCAGATTGCAAAGAAAACAACAAGAATTTCAGCAACTAAATTTATCAAGCTCCACAATAGGTACACAGGCCAAACTTCATCCAAGCTAGTAAACAGGAATTCAAATCGGGTTATCCATGGTGACGAAGATCATGCGATTCTCCTGCAGGGGCACTCTATGATACAAGAGATTCAAAATTGAATCTCTTCAAAAAAATACAAGAGATTCAAAATCTGTGCTTTAAAAATACAAGAGATTCAAAATTGAATCTCTTCAGAAACTTTGCTTGAAATGGGATTAGCCCACAAACCGATTGCCAAAAGAACAAATCCAACCACTCAAGAACTTGTCGTCTTCTTAACACCGCAAATCAGGTCAGAGAGACCCATACGGAGTAGATCCATTTGAAACAAAAAAATACCCACAAAAACAAGAAGAAAAGACACTAACCGATCACCGTGGGAGGCAGCCCAACCACAAAGATCGTCAGAAACGACCCATAAAGGGCAACAAAAAGTCCCACAGAAGGGGAAAAAGCAACCCACTGAGGGGTTGAAACTAGCACCACCTGGAGATAATCTCACAGGGGTGATCAAGGAAAAGAGAAAAGAGAGAGGATAGAGAGAACATGGGCGCAAAATAGCAGTGCTAATCGTGCGCCCTCGGCAACCTGAAGACTGTCTCAGGGGAGTGTTTAGAGAGAGAAGCTCTCGATTTCTCTAGAAGGGGTTTTTTTTCCTAATGACTGATTTATGGTGTCATTTCTTGTCACAATAAAAAACACTCTTATAAGGGCTAGATCTTAGAAATGCGGTGTGCCTCAAAACGGTTATTCCAAGAGATCTACTGCCCCCTAAATCGAGGGTTGTACATATTTTGGAGTCGCCACTAGTTTTATCAAAACGGGAAAAAAAATCATGAAAAACAAGAAAAAACCTTGACAATAATAGATTTTGAAATTTCCCCATTTTATTGATATGAACAAATAAATTGCTCCCTTTGTAATATAATAAGAAATTAAATTGTTTTGATTCCTAGTTACATTCTCAAAATATGAAATTTACACGATAAAGCCTAGTCTATGAACCAATGATCTAAGATCGGAGGCTACGTGACAAGATGGAAAGTTGTCAGCCTGTCAGGCACCCACCTCGAAAGTAGTTGTTATTATCCATGTCACGCAAAGTATCATCCAACATGTCTTGGAAAAACAAAAAATCATGTTATTATTTGAAAAAATAACAAACAAAAAAATAAGACAGCAACTTAATTTCCTAAATTTAATTTTTCACATTTATTTTTAGTTAAATTTGCAAATGAATATATGGATGACCTCCTTAACTTTTATATTTCTTATTCTTCAATTAGTTGACTTTTATACTTCTTATTACTTTGACCAACTTGTTACTATTATTTTGGTTCCCACAATCTTGAAATTCTAACTCCCTTGGTTTAGTACCCTACACTATTTTATACTTGACTTTTACTTTACTATATTCTAGGATTTCACCAAAAATAAAAATAAATAAATACAACAAGGAAAGAAGTGAATTAAACTATCTCAGCTAAGGGTGTGCACCAACAACCCTCAGACAGTAACTAATGGAACTAACTGAAACCGAATCAACCTCCGACCGACCGACCACCTTGGGAGGAAAACAACGATACCCCACCAGATACAACATCTCACCGGATTTAAAGAGATCTTTCCAGATTTGGTGAGATCTCACCTCAGATCTCCCCCAGATCTGGTGAAATCGCGCCAGGTCTCATCGGATCTAGTGAGATCTCGCCAGAATCTAGGTTGATCTCCATAGCTCTTCTAAGGCGTCACTATCTCCTCCAACCAACCGCCAACTGACAGCAATCGACTGCCAACCAACCCACTTGATCCAATCACCTGCGTGGATGGTCCATTGATTGATTACCTCCAAACCCGACTTAGTCGGGTCGGGTGATGGATTGCCTCCAAACCCGAGCCGACCGAACCGTGGCCACCCCTAATCCCAGCTAATCTAGCATGCCTTGCTACCTTTTTTAGTATTATAAGAAAGAAGTCAATTAAAACATGTATATAAGATAAGATTGAGATTCATGCAATACTTAGGGTTGCAATTCCTTTGAAGGGCTGAGATTAAAAGTTTAAAAGAGGTGTTGCACCCCATGAAATACCATTTTGGTATTGCATGGGATCTCAGTCATATAAAATGAAGTAAAGAAAGAGACTTGTAAAATCAACTGTAGTTGCATATGTCATAAGACTTTTTAAAAAGTTGAGCACAAAGCTTGGAAGTACACAATTGTGGACATTACAGTAAGGAAAATTATTAGGACTTCCTAGAGTACAGTAATGTGGTATGTCTTGCTTAGAGTATAGTAATGTGATATTCTCTCTTCGCACATGATTAGTACCATATTATGACTCACTATTATTTGTGAGACAAAGTACCATATTAGCTATCGCTATACTCTTGAAATATTGAATAATTAATCTTATGGTGGAAAATTATTAGTTACTTCCTTTTTGGAATATAACAATCTGGTAATTAACTTAATTACTACATACTTATTTTAGACAATGGATATGCACTTAATTATGCCATACTACTTGGATGTAGGAAGTTGTTATTGCCATTTATTTAAAAGATGAATGTAGTATAATGTTTATCTATCCTAACATTATTCTTATCGGAAGTGGAACACAAAAAATGGGATAGAAGATTTGTATTGTCCTTATTAACGCATACTTATTTAGTTATTTGTGAAGTTATGATACAATATGAACGTATTAATAATCTTACTGTGAAATACTTAGCCTATATATACATATATAAATCCAGGATATATATAAATGCCATTTTAGGTTTTGAGATAAAATTACAAAGTGAATCTTTATTTCTATAAAGAAATATTTTCTATATTTTGAATACAATTAAGCCAATATAGAAACACCACATACATTGAGTTGTATGCCAAAACTACAATGCAAAACTCTATTTATATTCCATAAGAAATATTAATATCTTTTGAATAAAAATGTGTATTAACAAAACAATACTAGGGTAGGTCCTAGTTAACTTAATTGTTAAAATCTCTTGTGGTCGAATAAGAGATCTGAATTTGAATTCCGCATACACCAATCTTTTGGAGTAACATCACTTTTACAAGAAAATTATTTAGTAGTCTCGGAGTACAAATAAATCTCCTCTCATAGAATGGTGGATCCTACTAATTAAATTCATGATTAGTCCGACCTACCACTCATGTGAGAAGAGAGAATACATATTTATTTATAATCCGGGATTACTGAATAATCACTTACTATTACATGGGTCCACAATTAATACTATTTTTATTATGTACCAATCACAACAATTCATATATATATAGCAAAAAGTATATGGACACAACAAAATCTCACAAAAATTTTACCAAAAAAGAAAATGTGACTTATTATGATTCGTGCTGAGTCAACTGTAATTAATCTTTTTTTTTTTTTTTCTATTTAATTTTGTGTTGTGGTGTTAACACCTAAACTTGTGTGAAAAAAAGTGGTAGAATTTGCTTTGTCCACATAGAATAACTCTATATATGGTTTGTCATTACCAACAAAGTTGTTGAATTTTGACTAAAGTTAATCCCGTATTTTCCTGCATCTTTCGATCCTTACAAATTAAGAATTTTTGAAAAGCTTTATGACTTGTAAACAATTAACGTGATCATAGGCCTCCAAAAAAAAAAAAAACAATTGAAGTGATCTATGCTATCACTTTATCCTGTCCTCCCAAATCTTAGCTTCCTATCTATAACTCTTTATAAACACTCAAAAATAAAAATAAATAAATACAACAAGGAAAGAAGTCACTTAAACTATCTCAGCTAGGGGTGTGCACCAACGGCCCTCAGACAATAACTAGTGGAACTAACTGAAACCGAATCAACCTCCAACCGACCGACCACCTTGGGAGGAAAAACAACGA
>OU015766.1:21441025-21494940 GCA_907173295.1 Fagus sylvatica | reverse complement strand
CCCTCACAACCAACAAGTCCAGAAACTTGGCCGTGCCCGAAGACCTTTCTGACCCATTCCTTAGGAAATGGGTTAAGTCCAAATATAACCCACTAATGGCACCCAATTCTGAGAACAATATCAATTCATCCTCATTTAGAGACCCAACCACTGCTTGGCTAGGCCGTGATGGGTATTGGAGAGTAATCATTGGGAGCAAAATCAACCAAGAAGGATTAGCAATTCTTTATAAAAGCAAAGATTTTGTACATTGGGAAGAAGCTAAAAAACCACTTTACTCGGCCAAAAAGTCAGGAATGTTGGAGTGTCCAGATTTTTATCCAGTTTCGATTAAAAGCCAACTTGGTATTGACACATCATTTAATGGTCCAGATGTTAAACATGTGCTCAAGGCGAGCTTAGATGATACAAAACATGATTGCTACAAGATTGGAACTTATAACCGGGACAAGGATATCTTTATTCCGGATAACGGATTGAAGAAAGGATTTAGATTGAGATATGATTATGGAAAATATTTATGCCTCAAAGACTTTCTTCGAGGACAACTCAAAGCACAGAAGGATCTTATGGGGTTGGGTTAACGAATCTTCGAGTGTAGATGATGACATCAAGAAGGGATGGTCTGGAGTTCAGGTAATTTTAGTTCTACATAATTGCTTTATTAAATTTCAAATTCCATTAGAAAAAACTTGGCCAAGAAGGAAGACTTGGCCTACCAAGTTAGCAAATTGCAAAATTCAATGAAGTGCGCGAGTTTGGATAAGGGTTTTTTTTTTAAACTCTTTTTGCGTTAACTTATTTATATATGTACAGTTTTCTTAAGTTTAACATTTTTATTATTATTATTATTATATAAGTATACTTTTGTTAACTTTCAAAAAAAATAAACTTTTTACAAAAAGCTAATCCAGATGCATGTATAGTCTTAAAAAACTGTTTGAATTAATTGGGTAGTTCTGAAAAAATACTAAAAATAATTTAATAGTGAATGTTAATTATCACTTTTAAGTTGTACAACAAGTTATATTTCTGTGACACATTTTGCAGGCAATTCCAAGACACATTTGGCTCGATAAATCTAAAAAACAATTGGTGCAATGGCCAATAAAGGAAATCGAAACGCTGCGTTTAAACCAAGTCAATTTGCCTAAGCAAGTGCTTAAGGGAGGATCAATCCTTGAAGTTTCTGGTCTCACTGCAGCACAGGTGATTTAAAAAAATAAAAAAAAAATAAAAATCAGTAGTGGGACTTTGCCACGTGTCATTGTACAAAGCAAAATTAAATTGTTAAACTGGCTTGTTAAATTTATATTATCATGGTTAATTGGGCTACCCACTAGGCCACTGTGCTAAAACAGGTACTACTATTTATTTTGCCCTTGTATACTACTCTTATCTTTCATAATCTTTTATAGGCAGATGTTGAGATTTCATTTGAAGTAACTGAGTTCAGTAAAGCTATAGTGCTGAATCCAAGATGGACCAACCCACAAGTGCTTTGTAGCAAAAAGGGTGCATCAGTTAAAGGTGGTCTTGGGCCATTTGGGCTACTAGTATTGGCTTCAAAGGGCCTGCAAGAATATACAGCAGTGTTCTATAGCATATTCAGAAGTAAAAACAAATATGTGGTGCTTTTGTGCAGTGACCAAAGCAGGTTTCTCTCTCTCTCTTTCTCAAGCATCAATTACTTGCCAAACTTCGAACCTTTTAACTCCTTTTTGGTTCTTATGGGTGTTCACTGTTTGACAGATCTTCCTTAAATCAAGAAAATGATAAGACCACATATGGGGCTTTTGTGGATGTGGACCCTGTTCATGAGAAGCTGTCACTCAGAAGCTTGGTGAGTTGCTATATATAAAACCAAAGAATACGTCTAATAATCATTTTATCTACACATTGCATATTTGCATGCATTCAAGGGAAACTTAAGAAGTGCTGGATGTTTCAGTGTCTAGCCTAACACAATTCCCATCAAAGACTTTAGAATCTTCCTTTCTTTGATGTCTTCCCTACTCAGGAATCAGGATCTGCCTAGGGGATGGGAAGTAAGTTAGATTACATTGGATTCATAAGAAACTTAAGAAGTGCAGGATGTTTGTCTAGCCTATCACAATTTCCATTAAAACCCTTTAAGAATCTTCCTTTTCGGCAAGGTCGTTTAGTGCTCCAATGTAGTGGACTGGATATAAGATTGACATGTAATCATTGTTGGACACATGTCGTATCTGTGTCACATTTAGTGTACTGAATTTGAAACGAGATAGATAAAGTGATAAAGTTCAAACCACTCGTAGACACTATTAAAAATTTAAAACGGGCCTAATCACAACTAAGCAAAGTGTAATTAACCAAAAAAAAATATTTAACATATTTGAGTTTAAGTTATTTTATGAGATTTTATATTTCCACACCATTGGTGTGGAAATAACAAAAATGGATGTGAAATTCCACACCAATTTTTGTTATTTCCGCACTAATGGTACGGAAATAACAACTTGTAGTGTGGAAATAACACCAGCCTATTTTATTGCTCCCCATTGTTCTGTCTTACCTTAGATTTTTTACATTTACTATTTTGTATTTTATTAAAAATGAAAACGTAAACAAAACCATTTTTTGAAAAGAAAAATTTATTTATTTATTTTGGATGAATATTCAAACCTAGGATAATTTTATCTACTAATGATTAATGTATTATCATGCGCATTAGATCTTTAATAATATGAATTTGAAAAAAAAACACACACACACGCATTGGTTTTGGTAGTGTTTGTAATTATGTTCTTTTCGGATTAGGTACCTTCTTGTTTTTAAATGCCACTTGCATACAACCAAAGAAAATCTTCAATCATTCAGACAAAAAAAAAAAAAAAAATCTAGACCCACCCGTCTAATATTGTCTAAAGATTCTTTAATTTTCATTTTTTAATACTTGTCCCTCCTGTCTCTCATACAAGTAGTGATCAACCAACAAATTGGGTTAATCTTTTTAATAGGCACTCATGCTTAAGGTGAAAAAAATGATCGTTTCTAACATTTACACATCAACAAGAAGTCTGCCTATAGCATTTGATCACCTTTATGCTTCCTATTTCCTGAATTTGTGTTGGCAATATGCATGCTTGAGACTATGATTTTTTTTTTTCCATTTATCATTATTTTTTTTTTTTTTTTTTTTTTCCATTTACCCATTTTGGCATTTTGTCCTAATGCTTTCGAGATTTTATCCATTTTACAGATTGACCACTCTATTGTGGAGAGCTTTGGTGGAGAAGGAAAAGCTTGCATCACAGCTAGAGTTTATCCCACATTGGCCATTGATGCTGAGACACACATATATGTTTTCAATAATGGAACTGGAAACGTTGGGATCACAAGATTGAGTGCTTGGAGCATGAAGAAAGCTCAAATCAATTGAAACTACAAGTAGAAGATTAGGAAGTTTGGAGAACTAATGGATTACTCCAAATAAAGAATTGAACATGTTGGATGTTATCTATACATATATGCTATAGGAGGTAATTCTATAACATCTACAAAAGTGTGAGGGTATGGTACCTCTAATAAATAAAATATCACATATGATGATAACAACGTTACATATAATAGTGTATACTATCACATTGCTTGGTACTCGAAATTTTATTTGTTTATTTAAATTTAATATATATTAAAAAAATTAGATAATATTAACATTACATTAGATAGTAATAACCTCACATATAATAGTAAGTATATCACATTTAATGGTAATAATGATTACGATTTTAGTAGGTACCATACACATAAAAAGTGTAGATATTATAAAATGACCCAAGATTGGAATAACACTCTTGATGTCCCAGTTTCATTTTTTCCAAAAATATACTCGAAAACAAACCACGTTCACGTAACTTCACCACTCTCATTTAGGTTATTTTCCTCGTTGGAATTTAAATGTTTCTTATCCAGTTTCTATTAGAGATCTTTCAAAAAAAATAAAAATAGAAAATCACTCTTCCTTATCCATATACAATTAAAATAGATGACCTTCAAGTCATTAATCTTTTATATTTCTCTTTTTTCTTATTCTTCAAACGAAAACTCATTTGTTGAAACTAATCCATAATTAATTTAAAATAACACAATTTCTACTAAATCATAAAAAGAAAAAAAAAAATGAGAAATTTTAATTAAAAAAAAAAAAAAGACCTATGAGCACATGCTCGATCTAGAGCGTGCGAGGAGGGTAGTATAAATGTATAATAGTATTATTATCATTATTCTTTCAATAGGTGCAGAGTCAAATAAATTCATATGATGAACCCATAAAAACATAAAACATTCCGTTCCAATAGTTTCAACTTCTAACCATTCCACATGATTATAACTAAAAAAAAAAAAATCTTCTAACCATCCACTAGCAATACATATATAGGACCACCCTCGTCAAATTGGAGAGTCACCTCTTTGGCTACAAATTAAGGCCGGTTCAATACAGTTTGTAATCTAAGATGACAACTTTTATTAATTTTTTAAGTGATGCCTGTTTAATATTTATATTTAAATATCAATTAAATAATATTTATTTAATTTTTTAATTTAAATTCATGTTTCTTATTTTTTTGTGGTGCATTACTAATTAAGTTTACTAACATCTATTTTTCAATTGATAATATGACTAATCCATTTAATTTTCTTGTGACATAATCAATCTTAAATAGAATTTTATTAATTTTAATTTAGAAAAATTTCTTTCTACGTTAAACAACTATAACAAATATTGACAAATTCATAAGAAATACAAAGAAAGAAGAAAAAACAGTTCTAATTGTTATATTACGTGTTTGAATATCATTATGATTATTTTCATTGTTATATTTATGTTGTATTATTTCATTATCTTTTTGTTCTTTTATGAATTTCTTAGAGCAACTCCAAGACTGCTCTGTATTTCCACAAATACAGAGCCAAACCCAAAAAACAAGCTCCAACAGACTCTTCATCCGGCTCTCCATTCTATATAGCTAGCAAATACATTTATGAAGACTCACTGTTCATTCTTCAGAAAGAAACCGAAAAAACAGCAGTCTCCGGTTTTAAAATAATCAATAATTGTTATATTACGTGTTCTGAACATCATTATGATTATCCCCTTTCATTGTTATATTTATGTTGTATTATTTCATTATCTTTTTGTTCTTCCACATTAGCAGTGCTGGAGTTGCTCTTATTCATTTGTGAGATTTTCATCTAAATTTTGTTATACTTTTTAGGGAAAAATTTAGTAACATTTCTTGAGATTTTGCAAAATGACATTCCACCCTTTATATTTTAAAAAGTGAAGGGGCAACATGTCATTTTTTAATAAATGTGAGGGGGTGGAATGTCATTTCCTAACAAATATGAGGAGGTAGAGTATTATTTTCTAATAAAGATGAGAGGACAGATTGTCATCATTTTCTAAAATAAAAAAGATAAAATGTTATTTCTCAAAACTTTAAGGGAAGTTGTTGTAATCTGCTCTATTTTTTTATATTACAAATAACAAATTTATTAAGAGATTCTATATGATATTTAATTAATCTCTCTATTTTGAGTTTTTCATCTCCATATTCTAGTAATTAAACTTTTATAATTAAAAAAAAAATTACTTGTAAAAGAAATACTATCTATAATATAAAATTTTAATATGACAAGAATAAACTAAAAGTTAAAACCTATAAAAATACAAGTCTAGTAAATTTAGAAATGATTTTGTCTTAGGTAATGGCCTTGCCGCCTAAGGTGGCGTAAGCTATTTAAGATGCATGCATGATTGTATTTCAAATGTAGACATGATTTTGCTGCTTATTCGCCAAGTAGACTGTACTGTGTACCTGTTTTTTAACATGTTTTCATCAAGTTAATCATTATTCTCTAAACTAATTACGTTTTCGTTAAGAAGGTAGTCGATCTACTGTTAGGTTTTAAGTCTGTGTCGGCAAATTCTTGAGTCAAAAACACTTAATGACTAATGAGTGTTGTATTTAAATAGTTTAAGGTTTGTATTATTGAAGAAATCAAGCTTAGAACACTTGCTCAAGCAACTTTGTTCTCGTTCGAGCTAACTTACGACAAAAAGTCCGTGCGACATGCGACCTTAGCTCGACAAAAACACAAACAGCAAGTTGGCTGGACCTTTGCTCCACCAAGATTGTTGCAAACAGTAAATTTCCTTTGTAATTTGCTTGATTTTTCAACCTAGATTTTTCTTATATAAACGCAACCATTGTAACACGATTTGGGAGAGTGAGGCTGTCCTATCAAGAGTACTCTAAAAGCCAAAGTTTTTTAAGCTTAAACATTTAGAAAACCTTCTCCCTTAACTTTTCCTTTTTACTTTACTTCTGTTGGTGAAAGGAAGGAATTAATTTGCATCACTTTGAATCATGTCACATTTCGAGTAGTAGTACTAGTACTAGATATATAAATCACAGGTTCAAGTTCAAAAAGCTTTAAGGCCACGCAAAAGAGGGATAAAAGATTTAGGTGCGGCCCTACATAGAAGTTAATTCAAATGAACCTATATAGATCAGGGACGTAGCCAAGAATTTTTTCTAAGGGGGGCTAAGATAAATATAGCAACAAAAAAGAAAAATCCAAAAAAAACATGTTACACACACATAAAACGTATGTATGTAACATAATTTAACATATGCTATTTTCTCATATATAACAATACTATTTATATTTAGTTAGTCTTTACATAATTCAAAATATTTTTTCTCATCCAATTAGTTTATAAGTTGTAAACTATCTTTTAAATCATATTAATCAGGATTAATATTTTTTAAACATTTTAGATCAATATTTTTTGTTAAATAATTTAGAAATTACATCGTTAGAGTATACAAATAATTTTGAAAATTATGAAACATATAAAAATTTAAATAAGAAATGTGACTTTACATGCCTAAACTTATACAAGTCAATATATGGAAAATGTAGCAAAAATAAAAATTAAAAAGAATTTTTTTTTTTCATAGATAATAAATGCAATAAAGATCTTTGTAACTCTTAACTACGAAATCCGTAACTATTCTTTCTTCTAGAAAAAAAAAATAATGTTTATATTGCTATTTCTCCAAATTCAAAAAAGAAAAAAAAAAAAAAAATTGTTTTTGGAAAATAATAAAGGTTTCTATTAAAGAAATTGAATTATCAAATTTATATGAACATATATTATAAATATGTTCTGATTTAATGAGTTATGTATGGTATAAGAGTAATAAGAGGAAAAAATAATACATTAATCATTTATATAAACTTATTATTATTATATTATATATAATATATATATACACATTGAATACACTTTGACTTAATGAACTACATATGATATAAGAATAATAAAAAGGAAAAAAAAAAAAAATGTTAATTAATCATCATTTACAATTATACAAAAGTATAAGTGGTGATATTACTTAAAATTTAAAATAGATTTTTTTACTAAAAACAAAATATAGAAAGGGGGTTGAGAGTGATTTTAAAAAACCAGCAAGGGCCATGGCCCTTAGCAGCCCCCTTTGGCTCTATCTTCGTACTAGACTCCCTTAAAATAAATTTTGGAACCCCTTGACTTGAGATCCTAATAGACCCAACTTACAAAACCCCTAAAAAAAGTCAATTAACAACAACAAAAATTAAACTAGATAACAACAATAATAATAATAACAAAAATAGCCCAAACAATTACAACTGATTATCAATGTTTCATTTCTTTAGCCAATCCAATAAGATTTAATTCAATTAATTTTTTATCTTAAAAAAAAAAAAACTAAATTTACTTATCTTAGAGTATTCATATTGACTTAGCCAAAACCCAATTTCAGCTAAAATATGTCTAATATAAAAATGACATGCATTGGATTACTAATAACTAATTAACTAAGTTGTTTATTGTTTTTCTTGAACTAAGCTCTTTGTACTCTGTCACTTTCTTTGTTTTCTTCAATATTTTTTTTCTTTGTTGCTCTCTTTCTAAGTGAAAGCCTTTTCCTCTACGACTTCTCCATGAAGCAAATGCAATTCCACAAAAGCTAGGAAGAGTACTTTGCAGCTCCATCGAGACTTGGGAAGGATGAATAGGAGCAAATTTTTTTTTAAAAAAAACCCCACAGTTTTCTCTCAATCTTTGAAACCTTTCATTTTTATGAGAAAAACTTACAGTTTGTTTTATAGTGTAGACATTGGTCGACTGCTTGTTTTATAAGATAAGTGCATATTTTTATTTTTGAAATAAAAGGCAATGTGCTTCTTTTCTTAAGAGCACTCTTTAATTTATTTTGATGAGAAAAGTTCTATATTTTTGATCCATTGAAGTTCTGTCCTTAGTATCTCCTGGATGATTTCTTTGTTTTTCATTTGTCTATCTAATGCTCATGGTGATTCGTTGATGGTTATATGAAAGAATTAGTAGATGATGTGATGTCTCTCAAATTCTGATAAGTGTGTGTCTGCTGAGTCCCACATCGGGCATTTATTGGGTCGAACTGGGCTTTATTAACAATTGTAAAGAGCCCCAATTGTAACTTGACTAGTCCTTTTCGGGTATAAACGCATATGTGACTAGCGCTTTCCTTGGATTGTTACAGATGATAGGTGTATTTTTTAGTTTATGTATTTACATTTTTTTTATTATTATTTATTTTTGTCGATATATTCAAGGCTTCAAGCGTTTTAATGAATCCTGGAAAATTTTTCTGAAGCCGTCACTAAGTTGATTAGGTGAAACTTGTAACTGGACAAAATTCCATTTCCAAAGGCACGGTTTCTACAAACATATTTGATAAAATGTGTTTCTTTGGGGCTGCTAATTAAGACTTTGGATTTCTTTGTAAAAAGATGAGACGGATCAATTAAAGGGTTCAGGTTAAAAAGTTGGGATCTAAACCTCTACAATCTCCAAATTATGATCCAATGCTAGTTTAGGAATTTATCCATGTTTTCATGATCATTTAGGCCAGACTGATTGTATTTATGAATCTCTTATTTCAATTTCTATTTCGTCTAAAATGTAGAAGGCACTCAAATGATAAGAGCACTCAACAATATCAAATTGCTCAATGTATGCAATTAACAAAGAATAGTGTTTAAATGTGCCCTTAACATAAGAAGGGAAAATTATCATGTGTGCATGGGAATACCTAAATTACAATACAAGAAACCCAAGTACTTGAATACTTCACCCCTTAACTATAACACCCAAGTCTGAAGCAGATGTAAACACAAGACTAGTCACCAATGTAATACGCCCGCCCACCCCGTTCGTCCGTCCGTCCGTCCACATATATATGTCAACGGATTTTAAAAGCCAAACGAATATTTTTGGTCGGGTGGATTACCCGCCCGAATACTTAAATAATAATTAAATAAAAAAAAGTCTTAACCCACCCAATACCTCACCCGACTCAAACATAATCTCATTTCCCAATTCTCACTCTCAGCTACTCTCTCTCGTTTCCCAACAAAATGGTATTGAATTCTCACTACAAATCTTTTCTCTTTCTCTCTCCTTCATCAAACTCATGGAATCATGACATTCTTTTCCAAGCACCGCGACTCCGACTGTCCCGAGCACAAGACTTGAACAGACGCCAAGCGAGATTATGAGAGATGCTGGAGAGATCTCGCCAGATTTGGTGAAATCTACCAGATCTAACACGACTCGCCGGATGTGAGACATCCAACCGTGCGTTTGGAAATGTGCGTTGATTGAATTTTTATTTTGCGTGTGAGTTTGATGATATAGTTGATACACACACAGTTAATGTCACACACCTTTAATAGGATAATATATTTCCCCCAAATCCGACCCGTGAAGCAGATGTAAACACAAGACTAGTCACCAATGTAATACGCAGACGTCAATTTTAAAAGCCAAATATATTAAATAAGTCTTAAGAAAACATAGCTAAACAAAATGGTATTGAATACTACAAATCTTATGGGACATTCAATTGTCCCTTGAACAGACGTTATGATGCCACTATGACTATGTGTGTGCGTGTGTGCGCGTGTGAGCACACACAGTATGTCCTCCCTTAACCACATGAAACCAAGTCATGACTTTTTAAAAAAAAAAAATTATTATATAAAAATATATATGGTTGCACTCAATATATTTTGGTTAACACATGCTATTAACAAGCTATACACCTAATAATTTTATTTTTATTTTTTAATGTGGATTTTCCTAAATGAACACGGTATCTGGATCTTCTTACAGCTGAAGTCCTGTAGTGTAGAGTAAACTAAGCCATTATGACAGATGACTTTGCCATCTTTACAGCCTAAATAAAATGTAGCTTAAAGAATTTAGGCAGAGAGGATAACTAACCCAAAGGCAGGAAACCATCGGAGAGCACTGTGATAGAAAAATCTGCAAAGCAGAATTGGAAAAATAAATCTCACCATTTAGGTATCTGGTAGGTTAATAGTGGAAATAGCAAATAATGCTCATCATATATAATCTTTTTTTTTTTTTCCTCAGCACGAAATTCAGCAATGAGGAACAACCCCTTCATTTTTTTTTTTTAATTGTATCGGGAAAGCCTTCAGTTTGGGTGGAATGGAAACAGTGTCAAGTCCCTTACATCATTATTAGTAAAGGGGTTAATTACAATCATTCATCCTAAACTATCAGGATATTTGCAATGTGCACCCTAAACTTCAAAATTTTGCAATCAAAATTAATTTGCAATGTCCACCCTAACGTCTAAATTAGTGTTAAAATTAACAGTTTAGTGGGTAAGTATCCACCCTAAACTATGAGAGCATTTGCAATGTGCACCTACAATTATGAGAGCATTTGTAATGTGCACCCTAAGAGCATTCGCATCCGCTTTTTTATTTTTTAGCTACTTTACCTCTTCAAAACCTACTTTATTTATTTTACCTCTCAACATTTATAACATACCTCACATCCCATTCTTTATTTTACATAATATTCTATTAAAATATTATAAAAACAATTATTATTATTTTTTTTTTTTCCCACAATCTCATCCACACCTATGCTACAAACCCAACCACACCCACGCCGACAGCGCCACCATCAAACCCATTTGCAATGCCGATGCACCACTAAAAGAGAGTCCGAGATTTTCAGAGGAGAGAAGAGAGGGGGAGTTGTGCGGCAGTGTCTGGAGGTGGAGGTGGAGGAGATGAGAGCTGTGAGAGATTTCAGAAATAAAATAAAAAAAGAGAGAGGAGAGAGAAAGAACGAATAAAAAATGGTTGAAAGTAAGTTTACATGAGCAACAGTAGTCGGTATCTTTACCGACTACTGTAGCATCTTGTAAAAAATTTAGCAACTTTAGACAACCGGATGTGAGTATAATTTTTGTGATTTTTGTGAATAGTGTTATCTATTGTAGTGCATGTGCACCACTAATTTTTTGTGAATGCTCTAAACTATGAGAGCTTTTTGCTGTGCACCACTAATTTTGACTCTAATTTGGATGGTGGGTGGATATGTAAATTATTCTCGAATTAAGGTGTGAATTGCAAAATTTTAAAGTTTAGGGTGCACAATACAAGTACTCCTATAGTTTAGGAGGGTGGATAGTTGCAATTACACCTTAGTAAAGACTTTAATAAGACAACATACTATAGATGAAGCTCCCAATAAACCAATTTTATAAGACTGCTAACGAGAATCTAGACTGATAGCTGGACCTTTGCCTAATGCAGGCAGCCAGTACCGCAGGGCAAGGGCTACGGTGTTGAATTAACCTGGGCAGCAAGGGACCAGTGATTTTCAACAATAAGCTAGCAAACATGAAAAAGAAAGATAATAAAAATATGGAACTTTGCAGTGGAGTGCAGATCTGACATTCTCTGCCAAACCACAACATAATATTAAAGAAAAGGTAAATGAAAAAGAAATTATAATCTTGTAGTAACATAACTTTTTTTCCTTGATTGATTTATTACACATGCACTGGGTGGGTCTTGAATTCATAACCTCATCCTCCACCTTATAAGGGGAGGAGGTGCCATTTGAATTAGAGCTCATTGGCCTTGTAGTAACATAAACATAGTTAGAATAATAATATCTTTCACTTACTTTCCAGCATCTATGAGAATGTTACAACTTCCAGAGGCCCTAGGATAACGAATAAGGATGCTTGGGTTAAGTCTTCTATTTTTATTACCTGGTTCCACAGCTTTTGAGCAAACTTGCCAAACCAAAAAGCATTCCAGTTCTTCAAACAATCAAATATGTACTTGGTAAGTGTCATAACCCCATTTTTACCCACGGGATTTTCTCGGGTGTAGGCACGCAAAACGAGACAGCCCGAGCTGAGCCGGCCTGACCCGACGAAGGCTCGCCACATCAAATACTCCCAAGAAGAAGGTCCGGGACACATTTCCCGAAGGTTTGACCAAGTTTGACCAGGGTTGACCGAAGTTTGACCAGGTTTGACCGAGCCGTTTCTGACCCGACTGGGGCCCGCTATGCCCAGAAACCCTCGAAACGTGGTCCGGGATACATTGCCCAGAGTTTGGAGAGCTTTGACCAAATTCTACCAAGTTTAACCAAGGTTGACCAAGTTTGACCAAGGTTTGACCGGACCGTGGACCAGATCGAAAGCTGAATCGAACTGACCACTCCCTTGACCATTCTGAAGAACGTGATGAGAGCTTCGATTCGACACTTTACGGGCCAAAAACGGACGAGAAACGAGGGAGTTATGGTCAAAACTGCGAAAAAACGGTCCAACACTTAGCCAAATTTTGCTAAGTGTTGTTGACAAAACAGCCTATTTGGGAGGCAACGTTTGCGCAAAGATTCTCTCCGACCCGCTGCAACTTGGTCCGCGAGCCAAGACCCTTAGGCAAGAGGTTCACTTCAGCTACCACACGCAACTTTCGGATCGTCAAGAGCTCCTCCGGTCAAGCCGGAATCTCAGTCAGAAGATGACCCCTTGGCATAAGGAACATTCCGACGGCCTCTGTTCGCAAGATCATATCTTGCGAACCCAAGCTCGCCTCTGTGCAAGGCCTGTACCGTTGGAAAAGTAGGTAGCATAAGCTTTCCGACGATACCAAGATCGTCGAAATCCGACATCGGGAGCTACGTCTACCACGCGCGTGAAAACAGGCCGACGAAATAAGGTTTTGCTGAAAGTTCCGGAATTTTTCCCACCGACGTTGCCACGCTTGCGCGCAGAGTCTTCCTGACTCGCAACAAGTTGATCTGCAAGCCCGGGTGCGTTGGAAAGAAGACACATTCATGCACGACGTGGAACTCTCGGATCGCCAAGAATTTATCGGGGCTAGCCGGAATCCCGATCGGAAAACTGCCCTCAAACGGACCAAAAACACCCCGGTGGCCTCTGTTCGCGGGGCCATATCTCACAAGTCCAAGCTCGGATTTCCGCAAATCCGGAACCTTGCAAAAGTAGGCAGCGCAAGCTTTCCGACGGTACCAAGAACGTCGAAAATCTGACATCGGGAGCTAGGTCAAATATGCGCGCGAACTGGGACAAGATTTGAGAAAAAACGCGCTGGGAGCAAAACGCATTTTTCCTCCCGGACAGCCGCCTTCGCGCGCAGAGTCTTTCCTGCTCGCAACAAGTTGATCCGCGAGCCCGGGTGCGTTGGAAAGATAACGACTCCAGGCTACGACGTGGAACTCTCGGTTCGCCGATAGCATCCCCCATTTGATCGGAATCTTCACCGGAAAAGTGCACGAAAACAGCTCCGACACCCCGACTTCCGGGAGCCATAACTCCCTCGTCCGAACTCCGATTCGCGCAAACTTTATACCGTTGGAAAGAGGACGTCGAGAGCTTTCCGGAGATATGCTGCATGACCCATTTTGAGTTCCAGAAGACCTCCAAAACTGCCCTCGAAAATCGGGTCAAAAAAGGATACGCGCGCGAGAATCGAGGAAGTGCAGACAGCTGTCTTGGGAGGCGTGCACGCGAGGCGCGCCACCATCACGCGCCGCGCGCAATCATGGCGCGCCCCGCGTGCACGCCCCCTATAAATACCGACCTCCCCCCCTCTCATTTGCACATAATTTTGCTCGGGCTCTAGGCCTTCTTGAGCGTTAGAATAGGCAGAAATAGGGGTTTTAGGGGGTTTTAGGAAGGGGGGTAGTTTTGGGTAGTTTTAGAGAGAGAGACTCCTCTCTAGGTAATCTCTCTCTCTCTCTAAGCTCTTTCTCTCTCTAAACTCTTTCTTTAGGGATTTTGGGGGGTTTTTAGAGTGAGAAGCATCTACTTAGGTGCTTCTCTCTCTAACCTCTCCTCATCTTCCCCCCTCTCTCTCTCTCTCTCTCATTCTTTAGTTCATTTATTGTTCTATTTTACATTCTTTAGTTCATTTTAGTTCATTTATGCTTTACTAGTTTATTTATTGTCTATTTATTGCTTTATTTACATTTTCTAGTCATTTATCGCTTTATTTACATTTTCTAGTCATTTATCGCTTTATTTACATTTTATATTTATCGCTACTTGTGAATATATATATTGTTGTGATTATCCCCCCCTCCCCCGGTGTGTTTTAGTACGGCAATATTGAGTGGCTTTGGCGGCTCGCGTAAGACCTCTAACGAGGCCGTGACAACCATGTTAGCCCACGAGGTCTTGACCCGAAAAATACACCGGTTTCCTTGTGTTTTAGTACGGCAAATATTGAGTAGCTTTGGCTCAGTTGCGTAAGACCTCTAACGAGGCCGTAACAACCTTGTTAGCCTACGAGGTATTTGACCCGAAAAATACATCCCCCATGTGTTAAATATTGTCATTTATCGCTTTATTTACATTTACTACGTTGTAAATATTATATTGTGAATATTGTCATTTTCCCCCTTTTTCCCTTTGTGATTTGGGCGTGATAATCCCGATTGGTCGTGGTGGACTATGTAAGACCTCAAAGAGGCTTTAACCACCACGTAATTCCATAGGCATTGGACCCATTAAAAATCCCCATGTGTTAAATATTGTCATTTATCGCTTTATTTACATTTACTACGTTGCGCGTATTATATTGTGAATATTGTCATTTTCTCCCCTTTTCCCTTTGTGATTTGGGCGTGATAATCCCGATTGGTCGTGGTGGACTATGTAAGACCTCAAAGAGGCATTAACCACCACGTAATTCCATAGGGTATTGGACCCACGAAAATCCTTTGTTTTAACTTATTATCCTTTAAATACATTTATTGCTTCCGTCATGCTTTAAATTATTTATTGCCATTACTTGTTACGTTGTAAATATTGTTTACACATTCCCTTTTCTATTTTGATTTGGGCATGAAAATACCGAAACGGTATTGGTGGTTTTAGGTAAGTCTTTCAATAGCACTAAACCCCATGTAAATCCATGAGGCGTTGGACCCGTAAAATTGCCATACTTTCAAAAACGATTTTCTCATTTAAGTCCTATTTGGCGTCGAAGGTTTAGGATAAGTCTTTCAATAGCACCAAACCCTTCGTGTAAGCCCGAAAAGGCATTGAAACCCATTTTCAAAAGATTTTCTCATTTAAGTCCTATTTGGCGTCGAAGGTTTGGATAAGTCTTTCAATAGCAAACCAACCCGGGTTTAGGTAAATCTTTTCAAATAGTACTAAACCCCCGTGTAAGCCCGAAAAGGCATTGAAACCCATTTTCAAAACAATTTTCTCATATTAAGTCCTATTTGGCGTCGCGGGTTTGGATAAGTCTTTCAATAGCACCTAAACCCTTCCGTGTAAGCCCGAAAAGGCATTGAAACCCTCTTCTAAAAATTGCCTTGTTTTATTCATGTAAATCCTAAGGTGGTGTCGAGATTCGAGTAAGTCTTTCAAATAGCATCAAATCCCGACCCCACGAGGTCTTGACCCTTTCCTTAAAAATTCTTGTGTTATAATAAATTGCACTTTGCATTAAGCATCATATTCATGCCAACCCATATTTGTCATACTCATTTGTTCTTGTGATTTATGTGCTGCGAACATGCCGTGATCATTTGTTTGAATGTTTTACCATTTTACCGTCTTGATTACTTGCTTGATTGTTTATTGCTTTGATATAAAAATGTGATTAAAATACACTTTGCCATGAAAACTTTAAAAAGAGTAAACATGGTAATGTGGGCGTTAGAAACGAAGGTATGAGTCCTTTACACGGGGGCGTGGCTGGTACGTGCTTTCGTGTAAAGGATTCTACACGTTCTAACTCCCATAGGATCATGGTCTAAAATTCCCCAAAGTGTGAATTAATCATCCAAAACCCCGCCATTTGACGGACCGCTTTACTCTCTTGGAAATCAAGGGTAAAGAGATCCCGAATATGGCACCAAAAACATTAATTGTTTGTCCCGGCACTAGGTGTTAGGATTTCAAGTATATCCTACCACCGAAATGCCCGGAAATTTAAAAGATACAAAGATAAAGGGATGGTGAAATAAAGAGTCTAATCAAAACCGAACGAAGTCATATTACGTTTGCCATTTTTGGTATATCGTACGACGGAAATCGGGACATTTGTACATAATTAAAAACCAACAAACTTAGGCTTAGCAAATAAAAGAAAACATTAGGAAGGAGGTAACCGTTTTCTTAAACGGATGTCGTGGGGTGCCTAACACCTTCCCCACGCATAAGCAAACCCCCGAACCTATCTCTGGTTCAAGACCATTTAGTTGTAGATGTCTAAATAGGGTAAAATCTATTAGACATAGGTGCCCAATCACACCTTAAAATTTCCCATGATTGGTGGCGACTCCAAATTTGTGCTCACACGCACACACGTACACAAGTTCCCACACACACACAACTCGTATCTCGAAACGGAAAAGAGATAGAGGAACACACACAACACTCGCCAAATGGGGGTCGGTATCTAGGAAAATAAAAAGAAAAGACCTAAAATTTTTAGAAGTAGGATTTTCCGCCGGTGTCGACAGCTTGGCGACTCCACTGGGGACTTAGAGGGTTTAAGCCTATAGTCTTTCGGTGTTTTCTTTGCTAAGCATGTGTGTATATATTTGTTGGTATTCATTATTTGATTCATTCTTTATTTCATCTTGTATAGTGTTTTGATTTTAGCATGTCTATATTCTTGTATATAAACTGCGAACATAGGATAGAGATTTATTTTATGCAACACATATTGTATATTGTGCCTTGTACAAAAAAGTCTTTTCCCTTTTTACTTTCAAAATCATGACATTTACACTCATTGGACTTTTGGGTCGAACCCGGACTCAGGTGGGGCTGGGCTGGTACAGGCTCCACCACGAACCCTTTTATATCTAGGACATGGAACACGAGAATCCACCCTTCTCCCTTCACACCCGTGGAGATCGAGGGGGGCGTGCAAGTGCTTCCCCGGTGATCCAATACCCTTTCGACTTCCTTCGGGAGGATGAAACGGGCATGATCATCGGCCCCTTTAGGAAACAGAATTCCAAGCTGTGTCATACCATGTTGCATATAGTAAGCTATAGAGTAGAAAACTTACCTGTGAGGGCTCTGGTAAAAGCCAACCGAGTGAACATCCAACCTAAGATAGGATACCCAAAAATAGGATGTGTCTTTTCAAAATGAGTCAAGGGAAAAGCGTTGTGCTATTTTCCAGGTGGTGATAAAATAATTGGAGCCGACTCAGGTTCTATCTATCTAAACCTTTGTTTGCATGTCATTGTTTGATAAAGGGATAGGATAACCACGTTGTCCATACCCGTTGCAAACCACTCAAACCCAAAGAGTTCCAAACTCTACATGGGATGTATATAGTCTTGTCGTACCCCAACCAAAAGTACGACCCTCACATTAACTGACATCGGTTCCCAAAAATCTTTCAAAAATGGAACCGAACGCCGAAAGGCTCGTCAGATTTTAGTAATGTGAGAGTCTATCTTTTCGTTAGTACGATTGTAACCATTGTGTATAGAGTCATGTCGTCCTCAACCAAAAGTACGATCCTCACATCTACAGACATCAGTTTCCAAAAAAAATTGTTCAAATTGAAACCGAACGTCGAAAGGCTCGTCAATTTTCGGTAATGTGAGAGTCCATCTTTTCGTTGGTACGATTGTAACTATTGTGTATAGAGTCATGTCGTCCTCAACCAAAAGTACGACCCTCACATCTACAGACATCGGTTTCCAAAAAAATTTTCAAATTGAAACCGAACGCCGAAAGGCTTGTCGAATTTCAGTAATGTGATAGTCTACCTTTTCGTTGATACGTATGTACCCATTGTGTATAGAGTCGTGTCGTCCCCAACCGAAAGTACGACCCTCGCATTAACCGACATCGGTTTCCAAAAAATCTTTCAAAATGGAACCGAACGCCGAAAGGCTCGTCAATTTTTGGTGATGCAAGAGCCTATCCTTTCGTTGGTACGATTGTAACCATCGTGTATAGAGTCAAGTCATCCCCAACCAAAAGTACGATTATCACATCAACCGACGTCGGTTCCTAAAAAATGTTCAAAAAAATGGAACCGAACGCCGAAAGGCTCGTCGAATTCTGGATAAGGTGTGATAGTCTATCTTTTTGTTGGTACGATTGTAACCGTCGTGTATAGAGTCAAGTCGTCCTCAACCAAAAGTACGACCCTCGCATTTACCGACATCGGTTCCCTCCAAAAATTTTCAAAAAAATGGAACCGCACGCCGAAAGGCTCGTCGGATTTTGATAATGCAAGAGTCTATCTTTTCGTTAGTACGTCTGTAAACCCTAAGAGTTTCCAAACTCTATAAGGTCGTGTAGAGTCTCGTCATGTCCAACCAAGAGTATGACCTTCGCACTAACTGACATCGGTTCTCAAAAAATCTTTCAAAATAGAACCGAACGCCGAAAGGCTCGTCAAATTTTGATAGTGCGAAAGCCCATCTCTTCGTTGACAAGTCCATACATGTGTCAACCCTAAAGAGTTCTCAACTCTACATAGGAATCTAGATACATACCCATTGTGCTATCCGTCAACCAAGAATACGACCTTCACACCTATCGACACTGGTTCCCAAAAAAAAAAAACTTTCAAAATGGAACCAAGCGCCGAAAGGCTCGTCGAATTTCCGATAGTGTGAAAGCCTATTTCTTTGTTGACAATACCACTATGTACATACATGAGATGTCTATTCTATTGTGTCATCCCGACCCTCATATTGATTGATGTCGGTCACCCAAAATTTCAAAATAAAGCCATAAGCCGAAAGGCTCGCCAATTTTGGCAACCCAATGGAAAATCCATCCATTTGTCAATACATATTGCATTCATGCATACCATGCATACGCATACATACTTAGCCATGGTTTACCCGCAAAGTAAGCCAAGGTCATGCATTCAATTGTGAATTCAAAGTCTAACTTGACATTGTTTACCTCCCTAGGTTGTATCTACATTCACGATCAGATGGCTGGGGAAACAAGCGGACCCGGACCTAGCGAGCAAGAGATCCGGATGGTCGCTCTTGAACGAAAGTTCGACGAACTCCTCAGCTTCGTGCAACTAATAGCGAAGCGAAACACGGATGATGAGAACCAAAGGAAGGAAGATGACAAGGATACCAATGAAGGAGAACCGGAAGGGCATTCCAACACCAACGCCACTCCACCAAGGCCGCCGACGCCACCAAAGCCAGAAGGGAAAGACTCCCAGTTAGACAGCAAGATTGATAGCCTGGAAGAGAAGATCAGACTCATACAAGGCCTGAACTCTTTCGGGAACACGGATTTCTCAAGCATGTCTTGGTTTCCCAACATGACGATGCCACCCAAGTTCAAGGCCCCGGAGTTCGAAAAATACAACGGGAGAGGAGACCCCATGATCCATCTGCAAATGTACTGCCGAAAGATGGCACCCTACGCCGACAATGAGCCGTTGCTGATTCAGACATTTCAAGATACCCTGACAGGGAATGCAGCCGAATGGTACTCACAGTTGAAGAAGATTTCTCACTGGAAGGAACTGGCAGACACCTTCCTAGCTCAATACGGGTTCAATTCCCAAATAGCTCCAGATCGGTTCGATCTCCAGAGAATGGAGAAGAAGAGCAATGAAACCTTCAGGGAATATGCCCAAAGGTGGAGAGAGAAGGCGGCTCGAGCACGCCCACCATTAGACGAAAGAGAAATGATCAAGATCTTCGTCGATACACTGAAGAACCCTTACTTCGACCGGATGATAGGGTTTGCAAATGCAATTCTTTGTCGATCTAATACCGGTAGGAGAGAGGATCGAGGATGCCTTGAAGACAAAGAAGATAGTGGACATGACGGCTCTGATGGCATTAGCCGAACAAGCCGCCAAGAAGACTCCAACGAAGAAGAAGGAAGGGGATGTGCAAATGATAGGGAGAAGCAATGGAAGACCGAGGCAAGTTCTCCCAACCTTCACCATGCAATCGGTACAACCAAGGCCTACTCCGACCCCGGCTCCGACTCAGGTTCCAGCCCCGGTCCCCAGCACCCCAGATGCCGGCAAGGCCGGTGGGAAACCAACCCAATGACAACAGGTGGCCCAGAAAAGAGCTAAGGCAATTCACGCCTTTACCTATGCCTATGACAGAGCTGTACCCCATTCTGATAGAGAAGAATCTAATCTCACCCACTATCCCAAGGCCTTACAACGGCGCACCGAGAAAGGACTTCAACCAGAACTTAACTTGTGACTTCCACTTTGGAGAAGTAGGACATGCAATAGAAAATTGCAACCATCTGAGGCATCGGGTTCAAGACCTAATTGACCATGGGATCTTGAAGTTCGAAGGCCTGCCCAACATTACTACCAACCCTTTGCCCAACCATCCAGAAGGGGGTGTAAACATGGTTGAGATAGAGGAAGGGAATGAGGAGCGTATCTTGTGGAGACGTCTCTTTTACACCTTGGAGAAAAAGAGACACATCACCCCGTTAGAAGCACCACCGGGGCCATCAACAGGGGACGCATGCGAATATCACTCGGGGGCAAGAGGGCACAGCCTAGAGTGTTGTGAAGAGTTCAAGAAGAAAGTCGCCGATCTGATGGAAAACGGGCTAGTAGGAAGAGAAGAAATACCATCGGAAGGAAACCATCAACCAGATGACCCATCTGATTTTGACTGTTACGCGGAGATCAATCTGGATGACATCGTGGAAGATGAGATGGATCTCGATAACCTACAGGATGAAGGAGCTGACTGGGGATACTTCATGGAGGATGATACTGATGAATGGAGAGACATTGATTTCACCAAATTCTTCCAATTCCCGTGCTTGATAGTGCCACCTGGGTTTGTGACACCGGAATTTGAGATATTTTATGAGGATGGGGATCCGGAGGTCCATTTGCAAAAGTACGGCGAGAAGATGGCCTTGCATTTGGAAAATGAGCTTTTGATGATCTCGGTGTTTCCCGAGAGCCTGTCAAAACAAGCAGCTGCCTGGTTCTATCAGCTGAGGAACCTTACTGGCTGGGATGACTTGGCAAGAGTCTTCTTGGAGCGATACCGCTTCAATCCCCATTCGATTCTAGAATACTTGGGCTTGAAGGAAAGATGAAGAGCCCTACATCATCCCCGACCCAGGAGTAAGTGAGGTGACCGTGGAGATCAAAGAAGAATCAGACATGTCATCCCTACCAGCACTGACTGAGGAAGAAGAAGAAGAGAAAGCCAAGCCGCTGCCACCAGCCAAAGATCCAGATAGCGTCACCATTGCCAAAGAAAGAGAAGAGCCAGTCAAGATGCCACCCCCAAGCATCATCGCCACCACTGCTGAAGAAGAATATGCCGGCCCCATGGTTGAAGGGTTGAGCATCCACACCATCACTGGAGAGGAGGATTCCACCACCACACCACCGACCCGCCACTGCCAACAGGGAGAAGAAGCCAAGACGTGGACCTGTGTGCCATTGCTACAGCGTGTCTCAAGTAGCAATGAGTAAGCGGTATCCCAGCTATGGGTAACTCGGTTTTGAGTCTACCAATAGCTCGGGAATTTTTGTATCGAACAATTTCGGGTTTCTATGTTTATTTTATGCTTTCAAGATATCATGCTACAATCATAATCATTTCATCATTGTAATATTTCCATTTCCATATTTCAAATGATATGTCACGTGTTTATTCCATGAATTTCTTTATCTCAAATACTCCAATGTGCATTAAATAAATCCAACACGCCATCACACAAAACGAATGGCTTCCCTTTTTAATTTTCTTACCGTTTTTCCATCCGCCATCCTTTCCAGGATTACACGCAAAACCTCAAACGATCCCCACGTCTCCAAAATTGACAACAAAACGAATTGCTCACTGGATAACATAGATAATTCCGACGAAGAAATCGAATTACCAAGTGACATCCTTGAGGCATTAGAGAGACAAGACGAGGGGTCCAAACCCAACATAGAGGAGTTGGAAATCATAAATCTGGCTGATGAAGGTGAAGAACCGAGAGAAGTCAAGATTGGAACCCGCTGCACCACAGAGCAAAAGGAGGCACTCATCGCACTGTTGAGAGAGTTCCACGAGATCTTCGCCTGGTCTTACCAAGACATGCCAGGCCTAGACACAGACATAGTGGTCCACAAGATTCCTTTGAAGCCAGAATGCAAGCCCGTGAAACAAGCACTGCGCCGAATGAAGCCCGAAGTCATTTTGAAGATCAAGGAGGAAGTGGAAAAGCAATTGAAGGCAGGATTCCTGAAGCACAGTAACCTATTCGGACTGGGTAGCCAATATAGTCCCAGTGCCGAAAAAGGACGGAAAAGTTAGAATGTGCGTGGACTATCGGGATCTGAACCGAGCCAGCCCGAAGGACAATTTTCCTCTACCTCACATTGACACCCTGGTCGACAATACAGCAACGAATGCCGTGTTCTCATTCATGGACGGATTCTCAGGGTACAATCAGATCAAGATGGCCGAAGAAGACAAGTCCAAGACTGCTTTTGTCACACATTGGGGAACCTTTGTGTATGATGTCATGCCTTTCGGTCTGAAGAACGCAGGAGCCACTTATCAGCGAGCCATGGTCACCCTCTTCCATGACATGATTCATCATGAGATAGAGGTTTACGTGGATGACATGATTGCTAAGTCTCGTACCGCACAAGATCATCTCACAGACCTACGCAAGCTGTTCCAGCGACTGAAGAAGTATCAGCTCAGATTAAACCCGAACAAGTGTGCCTTTGGCGTCACATCCGGAAAGTTATTGGGCTTCATCGTCAGCGGCAGAGGAATTGAGATTGATCCTGCAAAGGTTCAAGCCATACGAAGCATGCCCGCGCCAAAGACAGAGAAAGAGATCCGAAGCTTCTTGGGAAGGATTAACTTATATAGCTCGCTTCATTGCACAGCTTACTGCGACCTGCGAGCCTCTGTTCAAGTTGTTGAGAAAAGATGTGAAGATAAAGTGGACTGAAGACTGCCAGAGAAGCCTTTGACAAGATCAAGGAGTATCTGCTCAACCCACCCATCCTGGTTCCGCCAACTCCAGGCCGTCCCCTCATTCTATACCTCACAGTCCAAGAAGCATCCATGGGCTGCATGTTGGGACAACAAGACGAGACTGGGAAGAAGGAGCAGGCAATCTACTATCTTAGCAAGAAGTTCACGGAGCCGGAGACCCGTTACTTGTTGGTTGAGAAGACGTGCTGCGCACTGGCTTGGGCCTCCAAGAAGCTGAGACAGTACATGCTCTACTACACCACTTGGTTGGTATCCCGGATGGACCCGATCAAGTACATCTTTGAAAAGCCTGCTTTGACTGGGAAGATCGCACGGTGGCAAGTGCTCCTATCTGAGTTCGACATCTTATTTGTGGCCCGGAAAGCGATCAAGGGACAGGCCATAGCTGATTACTTGGCAGATTACCCGTCTGAGCAGTTAGAGCTAATGGACTCAGAATTCCCAGACGAAGACGTAATGACAGTCGACGAAGACAATCATGGCAGGTGGAAGCTTTACTTTGATGGAGCAGCAAACGCTGTCGGAAGTGGGATTGGCGCGGTCTTGGTATCGCCAAAGGGACAACAAACTCCTATCGCTGTTAAGCTGGGATTTGATTGCACCAACAACATGACTGAGTACGAAGCATGCATCGTCGGTCTGCAAGCAGCTTTAGAATTCGGTGCTTATGAACTGGAAGTCTTCGGAGACTCTCTGTTGATAGTGTCACAGACTAACGGAGAATGGCAAGCTCGGGATCCCAAGCTCATCCCATACCAACGATACATCAGCCGGCTAGTCCCAAAGTTCAAGTATGTCACCTTCACATACACCCCAAGAGCTCACAATCACTTCGCTGATGCGCTCGCCACACTGGCAAGCCTAATCAAGCTAGTAGAAGGGGATGATGTGCGACCGTTACGGATCGAGACTCGAGACATCCCGGCATACTGTGTGTGCGTAGGAAGGAATGCATGAACGTCGAAGCAGAGATAGACAATAAGCCTTGGTATTACGATATCAAGCGCTTCATCCAAGACAGAGAGTATCCATCCACGGGCGAACCGAAAATGAGAAGAAGTACATCAGAAGGATGGCCTTCCAGTTTTTCTTGAGCGGAGAGATTCTGTACAAACGAACTCATGACGCCACCCTCCTTGCGATGTGTAGATGCAGAAGAAGGCCAATCGGTTGATCCAAGAGATGCACGCGGGACTTGATGGGAGCCCATGCCAACGGACCCTTCCTGGCCCGGAAGATTATGAGAGCTGGCTATTATTGGTTGACAATGGAGAGGGACTGCATCAGACATGTCCAGACGTGCCACAAATGCCAGATGTATCAGAACAGCAAGAATGCACCTCCCCAATATCTTCACACTATGGCCTCGCCGTGGCCATTCTCAGCTTGGGGAATGGATGTGATTGGTGCAATTACCCCAAAGGCGTCTAACGGGCATGAGTTCATACTGGTGGCCATCGACTATTTTACCAAGTGGGTGGAGGCGTGTTCCTTCAAGAATGTTACTCAAGTCGCAGTCACCCGGTTTGTGAAGAACAACATTATCTGCCGTTACGGAATGCCAGAAATGCTCATCACCGACAATGCTTCCAACCTGAACAACCGCATGATGGACCAGCTATGCCAGCAGTTCAAGATCCAGCACCACAACTCTGCTCCATACCGTCCAAAGATGAACGGAGCCGTAGAAGCTGCCAACAAAAACGTGAAGAAGATTCTGAGCAAGATGACTGGAGACATATAAAGATTGGCACGAGCACCTGCCTTATGCTTTGTGTGCCTACCGAACGTCAGTGAGGACATCCGTTGGAGCCACCCCCTACTCTCTGGTATTATGGGATGGAAGCAGTACTACCAGTCGAAGTGGAGATCCCTTCTTTGAGAATCCTGTCACAAACTCAGCTAGGAAGAAGCCGAATGGGCCCAAGCCCGGTATGAGCAGCTGAACTTCATAGATGAAAAGAGATTGGCGGCACTATGCCACGGACAGCTCTACCAGAGACGGATCGAAAGAGCTTACAACAAGAAGGCTCGACCTCGCACTTTCCAACCCGGAGATCTCGTTCTGAAGAAGAGGAATATGGCCTTATCAGATCCACGAGGAAAGTTCGCACCATCATATGAGGGTCCGTACGTGGTGAAGAAAGCCTTCTCTGGAGGGAGCAATCATTCTGGCTGATATGGATGGCGAAGAGTTCCGGTTCACCCATTAATTCTGATTCTGTAATCAAGTACCATGTATAACTTTAGTCAATTTAATCAAAGAGGAATATTCATCAAAGTTCCAATTTGTTATTTTGATAATTTTGAAGAAGGCCCGGGAAGCAACGAAAATCCGTAAGGACGTTGCCCTCGGATGGAAATTACCACGGGTATGGTGAAAACCTCGGAAGAGGCGCCATAGGCAAAAGTAACGTGGAAAGCTGGACTTGGCGTAAGCTGAGGGTAATATATGGCTAAAAAAAAAAAAAAAAAAAAAAAAAACCGGTATCACAACAAGGCAGGCATCAAATCAGTGCAAGACTAGTGATCGGGGTTGTTATGCGGTGAAGAGATTTTCGACGAAAGAACGACCTATGTTATCCTTTGAGCAGTACGGTTCGTTCGATATAAAGAGAATGTTTGGGGATCAAGAGGTGGAGCACAAGTGTATCCTTCCAAACACCCAGTTTCAAAGTGACATATCATTAAATTCTCACAAACCATTCATACCATGCTTATCTCTTTCAAATTTGTAAATTCTCATATTCATTTCCACAATAACATTCAATTCCTTGCCATTGATTCATAAAAAGCTAAACAAATTCATAGGTTTTCATATAGATATTCATAGACAAAATACGTGCTTTCATTCATTCATAGTTCATAAATTCATACATTTGATTTTTCATGATGTCTTGAAAGCATGTCTAAATATATCGACTTAGAAGTTAAAAATGGGAGCCATGCATGAATCCGACTCGGATTTATGAATGACTCACCATTTAAATACAAAAACTACTGACTACTCACTGCTACGTGAAGTATGCTATCTAATGACCAAGACGTATGCAGGTCTCTCTGCAGAATCTCCCCAAGGCAGTGGAAAGGGCCGGATCCCCCTCATCATGCTCCTCCCAAGACGGCTCGAGCTCTGGCACCCAAAGAATCCATCACCTGATTAATCTGGTGAAGAGCTGTGACCACAGGGGAAACCCTCCTGATTGAGCCAAGAAGCATTGGACTCAAGAGCGTCAGCACCCCAATCTCAACCTTGTACTGGGGACGCTGGTCTACCCCTGGGTGGTATTCAAAGTTCCGAAAATGAGGAATCTCTCATCATAGCACCTCGCGCTGGAGGTCGATACTGAGGCAGATTTCTAGGCACTGAAGATCTATCACCAGGCCTGGACACCTCTTGCAGAATCTCCCAAATCGGTGACGGTATCGAAGCCCGGGAATAAGGAATTCTGAATAGCAATGCGAGAAAGGTTTCGGAGAAGGAAATGAGACCCAAATTGGGGAAAACGTGTGACAGACCTTCGGTTTATCCATGGGTCTCACCATTGATCTTGTTATACCACACTGGGGCAATTTTTCCGCGAACGGAAAAATTAGAAGACAAACCAGAGATTAAAAGAGGACTACCACTGTCAAGAATGTGATGAAAGAATCAAAAGGCTTAACCGGACGGATCGAAGATTGAGAAAGTGTCGTCCGACCAAATGATCAAGAGCATTAGACAGACCGACCAGATGAGCTAATGACTAAGAGCATGTTGTCAGCACTGAGAAGACCGGAAAAGTTAAGAAGCAGCCAAAGAATATCTCATGATTGAATTTGACAACTCCACTGGGGCAAATTTTTCAAAAGCAGTTTTGAAAAATTTTGAAGGAAAAGCGGCTCAACGCTCGAACGGCTGTCTCGATTTAAGGCAAAAGGGGACAGAAGCAGAAATTTGGATTCTGCATCGACACGTGTGATTCCACACTGGGGCAAATTTTTCAGTAAACTGAAAAATTGTGAAGAAGAGTTGGTTCAAGACTCGGGCAGTTAGTTTGGACCAAACCAAGAAGTATGTGCATGAAGAGTTTGGAAACTCGTACCGATCAAGATAATGCCATACTGGGGCAAAATTTTTCCATCTTCAAGAAGCTGGAAAAATTTGTTTCGATATTCCATACTGGGCCAAAATTTTTCAAAAGGGTTTTGAAAAATTTCGAAGGAAAAAAGTTCGGCTCTCAGGCGGCTATCGCAGTCCGATGCAAAGGAGATAGAGGAAGAAATCCAGGATTCCGCATCGGCATGCATTGTTCCATACTGGGGCAAAATTTTTCTATCTTCAAGAAGCTAGAAAAATTCATTCAACGCTACACACTGGGGCAAATTTTTCCATTTTTGTCGGGAGGAAAATTGGAAAAATTCGAAAGAGTCATCCGAAATGGGCCTCGTGAAGGAGTAAGACCCAATGATGATAGAAATGGGCCTCGTGAAGGAGTAAGACCCAATAATGATAGAAATGGGCCTCGTGAAGGAGTAAGTCCCAACATTGATAGAAATGGGCCCCGTGAAGGAGTAAGTCCTGATATTGATAGAAATGGGCCTCATGAAGGAGTAAGACCCAATGATGATGAAATGGGCCTCATGAAGGAGTAAGACCCAATGATGATGAAATGGGCCTCGTGAAGGAGTAAGACCCAAGAGTTGCTGAAATGGGCCTCGTGAAGGAGTAAGACCCAATGATGATAGAAATGGGCCTCGTGAAGGAGTAAGTCCCGACATTGATAGAAATGGGCCTCGTGAAGGAGTAAGACCCGATAATGATGAAATGGGCCTCAAGAACGGAGTAAGACCCAATGATGATAGAAGTGGGTCTCGTGAAGGAGTAAGACCCAATGATGATAGAAATGGGCCTCATGAAGGAGTAAGTCCCGACATTGATAGAAATGGGCCTCGTAAAGGAGGAGTAAGACCCAAGAGTTGCTGAAATGGGCCTCGAGTGCCTCGAAATGACCCGTGAGGAGTAAGACCCAGGATGAAATTGGAGTAACTGACCCATGGTGCCTCGTGAAGGAGTAAGTACCCAACATTGATAGAAATGGGCCTCCTCATGTGAAGGAGTGGGCCTCGTGAAGGAGTAAGACCCGATAATGGGCCTCGTGATGTCCCGAATTGATGAAATGGGCCTCGTAAAGGAGTAAGACCCAAGAGTTGCCTGAAGGAGTAAGGGCCTCGTGAAGGAGTAAGACCCAGGATTTGAAGGAGTAAGACTGAAATGGGCCTCGTGAAGGAGTAAGACCCGATGATGATGAAATGGGCCTCAAGAAAGGAGTAAGACCCAATGATGATAGAAGTGGGCCTCTTGGATGTATAAGACCCGATCCTTTGATGATTCAAATCCGCAGCTAACCTACGAGATAGTTAAGCCTAAAGTATGGAATGCGAGTGCACTCCGACCCAGCAGACAGAGCAACAACCACCTCAATGGAGCTTGCATGGCACCTAAAGCACACAAAGTCGAAGAAGTCCCTCAGGAATGGACCACATGGAATGCCACCATCGGTGACAAACCCAAGAAGGGGGAGCTAAATTCACATGACCCCAAGTCTACCTCAGGTCTTTCTTAACATCCTTCACAATTTTTCAGACTGAAAAATTTGCCCCAGTGTGGAATCCCTCATGCAGAATGTTCTGTCCCATAGACAGCCGTTCAGTGTTGAGCCGCTTTTCCCTTCAAAATTTTTCAAAACTGCTTTTGAAAAATTTGCCCCAGTGTGTTGTCAAATTTAATCATGAGACATTCCTTGGTGCTTCTTAACTTTTCCGGTCTTCTCAGTGCTGACAACATGCTCTTAGTCATTAGCTCATCTGGTCGGTCTGTCTGATGCTCTTGATCATTTGGTCAGACGACACTTTCTCAATCTTCGATCCGTCCGGTCAAGCCTTTGATTCTTTCATCACATTCTTGACAGTGGTAGTCCTCTCTTGATCTCTGGTTTGTCTTCTAATTTTTCGTTCGCGGAAAAATTGCCCCAGTGTGGTATAACAAGATCAATGGTGAGACCCATGGATAAACAAGGTCTCACACGTTTTCCCCAATTTGGGTCTCATTTCCTTCTCCGAAACCTTTCTCGCAAATCAGGTATACCGTCACCGATTTGGGAGATTCTGCATGTCCATCATGAAATCTTCAGTGACAGAAATAGTACACCTGAGTGTGTCTATGATGAAATTCAAAATTGAATACCACCCACGGTTTGGTAGAACAAAAAAAAAAGATCAAAAAAACAATTTTAATAATCAAACAAACAATTTTTCCTTGACCATTTGGATGAATTTCCAAAGTCATGGGTCTAAGGCTCGTGCCGTCTGGGAGGAGCATGATGAGGGGGATCCGGCCCTTTCCACTGCCTTGGGGAGATTCTGCAGAGAGACCTGCATACGTCTTGGTCATTAGATTAGCATATTCAGGTAGCAGTGAGTAGTCAGTAGTTTTTGTAGATTCATTCAAACCGTTTGCATGCTCACCTAAGTCGATTTGCAGCTTTCAAGTCCCCAAGTCAGATCACTCCTCAACTTGTTTGGACTGAGATTCCAAACCGTTGAAGATTTGCAGCTTGGGTAGTCCCCAAGTCAGATCACTCCTCAACCTGTTTGGACTGAGATTCCAAACCGTTGAACCACCCGATTTGCAGCTTGGGTAGTCCCCAAGTCAGATCACTCCTCAACTTGTTTGGACTGAGATTCCAAACCGTTGAAACCCGACTTTGCAGCTTGGGTAGTCCCCAAGTCAGATCACTCCTCAACCTGTTTGGACTGAGATTCCAAACCGTTGAACCACCCGATTTGCAGCTTGGGTAGTCCCCAAGTCAGATCACTCCTCAACTGTTTGGACTGAGATTCCAAACCGTTGAACCACCCGATTTGCAGCTTGGGTAGTCCCCAAGTCAGATCACTCCTCAACTGTTTGGACTGAGATTCCAAACCGTTGAACCACCCGATTTGCAGCTTGGGTAGTCCCCAAGTCAGATCACCCCTCAACTTGTTTGGACTGAGATTCCAAACCGTTGAACCACCCGATTTGCAGCTTGGGTAGTCCCCAAGTCAGATCACTCCTCAACTTGTTTGGACTGAGATTCCAAACCGTTGAACCACCCGATTTGCAGCTTGGGTAGTCCCCAAGTCAGATCACTCCTCAACGTGTTTGGACTGAGATTCCAAACCGTTGGTTCACCCGATTTGCAGCTTGGGTAGTCCCCAAGTCAGATCACCCCTCAACGTGTTTGGACTGAGATTCCAAACCGTTGGTTCACTCGATTTGCAGCTTGGGTAGTCCCCAAGTCAGATCACCCCCCAACGTGTTTGGATTCAGGGTTCCAAACCGTTGGTTCACTCGGTTTGCAGCTTGGGTAGTCCCCAAGTCAGATCACCCCTCAACGTGTTTGGATTCAAATGCCAAGCCGTTGAACCACTCGATTTGCAGCCTGGGTAGTCCCCAAGTCAAATCACCCTCAACATGTTTGGATTCAAATGCCAAACTGTTGAACCACCCAATTTGAGACTTAAACAAATTTGAAGTCTCAAATTAACCTCCTCGACGTGTTGGGATTCAAAATGCCAAACCGTCTAACCACCAGATTTGAGACTCGAACAAATTTCAAGTCTCCAACTAAAAAAAACAAACACACATTTCCTAAGTTTGTGTAAATCCCGAACTTAGCCCTTAATTTTCAAAATATATGCCTCACAAAGGCGCGCACATGGCGACTTACCTCAGAAAGGCGAACGAACTTTCGGAGCGCGAGATCTGAGCTAGAAGGGAAGGAGAAAGCAGAAGTAGGAAAAGTAGAGTTTAGAGAGAAAACCAAGAATCTGAAACCTACCTTAACTTTTGACCCATGAGTCAACCGATTGAGAGCTAGCGTGTCTGACAGAGAATGACACATAAACTGAGGGAGATTTTTCGCAGTACCTGAGGACAGGCATGAAAACCGAGAAAATCCCAGCGGGCAAAAATCGAGTCATTTATTCTTTGTCCGACGTTCCTTGTACCAAGAAACGCCAAACAAAGAAGGGGCAACTGTCATAACCCCATTTTTACCCACGGGATTTTCTCGGGTGTAGGCACGCAAAACGAGACAGCCCGAGCCGAGCCGGCCTGACCCGACGAAGGCTCGCCACATCAAATGACCCCAAGAAGAAGATCCGGGACACATCTCCCGAAGTTTGACCAGGTTTGACCAGGGTTGACCGAGTTTGACCAAGGTTTGACCAGACCGTTTGTGTTCTGACCCGACTGGGGCCCGTTATGCCTAAAAACCCTCGAAACGTGGTCCGGGATACATTGCCCAGAGTTTGGAGAGCTTTGACCAAATTCGACCAAGTTTGACCAAGTTTGACCAAGGTTTGACCGGACCGTGGACCAGACCGAAAGCTGAATTGAACTGATCGCTCCTTGACCATTCTGAAGAACGTGATGAGAGCTTCGATTCGACACTTTACGGGCCAAAAACGGACGAGAAACGAGGGAGTTATGGTCAAAACTGTGAAAAAGCGGTCCAACACTTAGCCAAATTTTGCTAAGTGTTGTTGACAAAACAGCCTATTTGGGAGGCAACGTTTGCGCAAAGATTCTCTCCGACCCGCTGCAACTTGGTCCGCGAGCCAAGACCCTTAGGCAAGAGGTTCACTTCAGCTACCACACGCAACTTTCGGATCGTCAAGAGCTCCTCCGGTCAAGCCGTCAAGCCGGAATCTCAGATTCGAGATTGACCCCAGCATAAGGAAAATCTGTTCCTTTCCGTTCAAGATCATCGGATTGCGAACGGCTCACTAAGGCCTGTGCAAGGTTTGTACCGACGTACCAAAAGCGGCATCCTTCGGACGAACAAGATCTACCATGGTGCGTTGAAAACCATGCACGACGAAAACAGGAACTTTTTTGCTGAAGGTTCCGGAATTTTTCCACCGACGTTGCCACACTTGCGCGCAGAGTCTTCCTGACTCGCAACAAGTTGATCTACAAGCTCGGGTGCGTTGGAAAGAAGACACATTCATGCACGAAAGGAACTCTCGGATCGCCAAGAATTTCCGGGGGTAGCCGGAATCCCGATCGGAAAACTGCCCTCAAACGGACCAAAAACACCCCGCGCGATTGGGGGCCAAATCTTGCACAAGAACGCAAAACGCGCAAATGGTCGAAAAACGCGTTCAAAAGCGCGCGAACTGGGACAAGATTTGAGAAAAAACGCGCTGGGAGTAAAACGCGTTTTTCCTCCCAGACAGCCGCCTTCGCGCGCAGAGTCTTTCCTGCTCGCAACAAGTTGCTCCGCGAGCCCGGGTGCGTTGGAAAGATAACAACTCCAGCTACGACGTGGAACTCTCGGTTCGCCGATAGCATCCCCCGTTTGATCGGAATCTTCACCGGAAAAGTGCACAAAAACAGCTCCGACACCCCGACTTTCGGGAGCCATAACTCTCTCGAACTCCGAACTCCGATTTATACCGTACCGGAAAGAGGACGTCGAGAGCTGATTTCTTGGAGATATGCTGAAAATCGGGTCCATTTTGAGTTCAGACAGCAAAACTGCCATGCACGCGGGCCAAAGCGATACGCGCACGATGGCGGAAGTGCACGCCCTTGAGGCATGCACGCGAGGGGCGCAGGCTCCTTGAGCGTTGAATCATGGCGCGCCCCGCGTGCAGCCCCCTATAAGATAAACCTCACCCCCTCTCATTTGCACATAATTTTCTCGGGCTCTAGGCTAAACTCTTTCTTTAGGGATTGAGGGGTGTCTAGGTAGAAGCATCTCTAAGCTCTCTCTCTCTCTTTCTTTAGGGATTTTGGGGTGTTTTTAGAGTGAGAAGCATCTACTAGGTGCTTCTCTCTCTAACCTCTCCTCATCTTCCCCCCTCTCTCTCTCTCCCTCTCATTCTTTGAGTTCATTCATTGTTCTATTTTACATTCTTTAGTTCATTTTAGTTCATTTATACTTTACTAGTTTATTTATCGCTTTATTTACATTTTAGTCATTTATCGCTTTAGTCATTTATCGCTTTACATTTTCTAGTCATTTATCGCTTTATTTACATTTTCTAGTCATTTATCGCTTTATTTACATTTACTACGTACTTGTGAATATATATATATTGTTGTGATTACCCCCCTCCCCCCGGTGTGTTTTAGTACGGCAATATTGAGTGGCTTTGGCGGCTCGCGTAAGACCTCTAACGAGGCCGTGACAACCATGTTAGCCCACGAGGTCTTGACCCGAAAAATACACCGGCCCTTGTGTTTTAGTACGGCAAATATTGAGTAGCTTTGGCTCAGTTGCGTAAGACCTCTAACGAGGCCGTAACAACCTTGTTAGCCTACGAGGTATTTGACCCGAAAAATACATCCCCCATGTTTAAATATTGTCATTTATCGCTTTATTTACATTGGCTACGTCGTATTTGGGCGTATAATATTGTCATTTATCCCCTTTTCTTTGTGATTTGGGCGTGATAATCCCGATTGGTCGTGGTGGACTATGTAAGACCTTAATAAGGCTTTAACCACCATGTAATTCCATAGGCATTGGACCCGTTAAAAATCCCCATGTGTAAATATTGTCATTTATCGCTTTATTTACATTTACTACGTTGCGCGTATTATATTGTGAATATTGTCATTTTCTCCCCTTTCCCTTTGTGATTTGGGCGTGATAATTGGAAGAATTTGGTGAAATCCCTCTCCATTCATCAGATCATCCTCCATGAAGTATCCCCAGTCAGCTCCTTCATCCTGTAGGTTATCGAGATCCATCTCATCTTCCACGATGTCATCCAGATTGATCTCCGCGTAACAGTCAAAATCAGATGGGTCATCTGGCATTAGCCATTACGTAATTCCATAGGGTATTGGACCCACGAAAATCCTTTGTTTTAGACTTATTATCGCTTTAAAACATTTATTGCATACCGTCATTTTCTTTAAATTTTTATTGCCATTACTTGTTACGTTGTAAATATCGTTTACACATTCCCTTTTCATATTTTGATTTGGGCATTCAAAAATCCTAAGGTGGGTGGTGGTCTTAGGTAAAAATAGCATAAATCCCGACCCCCGAGGTCTTGACCGCAAAATCCTTGTGTTAAAAATATTTGCACTTCATATTTGGCTCATATTTGCCAATCCCAAATAGTACTAAACTTGTGATTTATGAAAAGGAATTGAATCCCATTTGTTTTACGATTTTCTCATACTCCTTTTGGCTTTGCGGAATGTTAAAATACACTTTTCAATGAACTAAACCCCCGTGGTAATGTGGCGTTAGAAACTCAAGGTATTTTTCACGGGGGCGCGGCTGGTACGTGCTTTCGTGTTTTATTCATGTAGGTGGTGTCGAGATTCGAGTAAGTCTTTCACGTCCCGACCCCACGAGGTCTAACCCTTTCCCAATAAATTGCACTTTGCATTAAGCATGGTCTAAACCCATATTTGTGTGATTTAATTTATGTGCATCCAAAACCCACGAAAACTTTAAAAAGAGTAAACATGGTAATGTGGGCGTTAGAAACGAAGGTATGAGTCCTTTACACGGGGGCGTGGCTGGTACGTGCTTTCGTGTAAAGGATTCTACACGTTCTAACTCCCATAGGATCATGGTCTAAAATTCCCCAAAGTGTGAATTAATCATCCAAAACCCCGCCATTTGACGGACCGCTTTAAAATCAAGGGTAAAGAGATCCCGAATATGGCAAAAAACATTAATTGTTTGTCCCGGCACTAGGTGTTAGGATTTCAAGTATATCCTACCACCGAAATGCCCGGAAACTTAAAAAATACAAAGATAAAGAATGGTGAAATAAAGAGTCTAATCAAAACCGAATGAAGTCACATTACGTTTGCCATTCTTGGTATATCGTACGACGGAAATCGGGACATTTGTTTATAATTAAAACCAACAAACTTAGGCTTAGCAAATAAAAGAAAATATTAGGAAGGAGGTAACCGTTTTCTTAAACGGATGTCGTGGGGTGCCTAACACCTTCCCCATGCATAAGCAAACCCCCGAACCTATCTTTGGTTCAAGACCATTTAGTTTTAGATGTCTAAATAAGATAAAATCTATTAGACATAGGTGCCCAACCACACCTTAAAATTTCCCATGGTTGGTGGCGACTCCAAATTTGTGCTCACACGCACACACACAAGTTCACAAGTTCCCACTCGTAACTCGTATCTCGAGGAAACACACACAACACTCGCAAATGGGGGTCGGTATCTAGGAAAATAAAAGGAAAAGACCTAACACCCACCCTTTTTAGGTTAGATTTTCCGCCGGTGTCGACAGTAAGAACTTTAAGCAATCAAAGCAAAGTTCGACAGATAATAGTGCAGATTGTCTTAATCACAACAGTTCTGCAGCCATACCGGACATGTCTTTAAAGGATTTGTCAGGCAGCTCACACGTGGAATCCCTTCACTGGTTCCCGTCCCCATAAATATGATTTCTGGTTGGTCAGCAGGCAATTGCAATCCAGCATCCCCATCTGCAGAATCTGTTATGCAATACAAAGTTCACTGCTTAACTCATCTAAAGTCATAAACAACTAAAGATATTATCATAAAGTAGTGGAGCCTATTGATATTTGTCCCGGAAAGTAAATGTAGCACATATATTTAAAACAAAAATATTTCAAGCAAATTATCCATATTTATATAATCGAGAAAGTGAGGGTTACTTAGAGTTGTTGCAATAAAATCCAGTCATGGTCGGTTTGGTTACTATATAAAAAGAGTGACGGAAAAAAAATAGAATCAAAGGAAATCTTGGAAACTCTATCGTCTGTGAGCATGTAAAAGAAATGTAGAATTTCACTTATCAAAAAAAAGAAAAAAGAAATGTACAATTCCAAATGTTTTTCTCCATTTATTTTGATTTCTTGGCAACTTGATAGAGCAAGGTCTTGCCAATGCATGAAAAACAATCCAAATCTGTTGCAAGGAATATCCATGACTTGACAGATAATACACAAATCAAAACAGCATAAAATCTATTAAACAAACACAACTCATGGAAACAAAATGACCAAACATATCAACAACATTATTTAAAAGCCAGGCACCTTGTACCACAAATTTATTTATTTTTTGATTAAGAAATAAAAATGATATTAAAGAGAAAAAAAACTAAAAAAAGAAAAGAAAATAAGAAGAAGATCCCAAGAACATTATTTAAAGCCAGCTTCCTTGTGCCACATTCAACATATGATTTGCAAAAACGCAAATTGAAATTAGATAATCTCCAAAAACCCATAAGGTTCTGGTCTTGTAGCTACCTTAAAGAAACATTACTAGATGCATACTATTGCACACAAATCTTTTTTTAAAAAGAAAAAAAGGAAAAACAATTTTATTGATAAAAAATAACAAAAATTACATAGGGAACAGATGGTTTATACTTGCCATATACCCCATTGCACATAATCATCTATAACCAGAAAAAATACCCATGTAAGCTAATTTGAACCAAATTCGAAGCGAAAGAAATACAAGTGATCATTGATATTTGATAGATAGCTAGAATAGGTGAACATAAAACTCAGTGAATTGACTTAATACTTGGTACTTGGCCAATGCACACACACACATATATATAAGATATTCCAGATGCCACCTAAATTCTAGTTCACAGCAACATTAGCATTAACCATATAAAGATCAAAGCTTGTGCACACATATAAGTCATCAACAACTACAAACGAAGTATTACACATGGAACACACTGATCACAATCAAGCCTTAGCAAATACATAGAAAAGCTCTTTCCAAATAGCCAGCCATCTCAAACAATACTGAAACCCATACCAATCCAAAAATTTTCATTCATACCAAAAAAAAAATCCCAACCGCTCAAAAATCCAAATGCCCATATAACAATGTTCTATTTAGACATGAAAGATTGCGGAAAGGATAGTGTATAACAAAGATCTAGTGAGATAGAAAGAAGCTTGATAGAATCTGTTGATTGAATAAAATGCAATTTGCATGCTTAACATTGATTTAGCTTAGAGTATTTATACAAGAGCAGAGATCAGAAACTGATCTCTAATTAGTTACATAACTGCTATAACAGCTATAACAGCTTCCTTGAACCAAGGGCACGTGAATCACGTGCTTCTTTAACTCAGTTACACTTTGCATCTAAACTACAGTCGTGTAAGGTAAGTGTTACTGCTAAACGACACTGAAGAGCTGTAGCTTTAGCAGTATCTTCATCATCCCCCCTCAAGCTCACGTACAGGAACTGGAACAGTGAGATTGTTTCGAAGATCAAGAACCGATGGGTGGAAAGACTCTTGGTGAAGATATCAGCAAGCTGATCAACTGTAGAGACGAATTTGACAGTAAGATCTTTGCGAAGAACTCGTTCTCGCACAAAATGAAAGTCAACTTCAATATGCTTGGTTCTGGCATGGAAGACTGGATTGGAAGCAATTGCTAAGGCAGAGACATTATCACACCATAGGATTGGAGGATCACGAATGTAAATTCCAAGGTCTTTGAGAAGAGTACGAACCCAGCACAGTTCAGCTGAGGCAAAAGCCAGAGCTCGATACTCAGACTCAGTTGAGGATCGAGAGACAGTGGGTTGCTTCTTAGCAGACCAAGTAATGGCATTGGAGCCTAAATAGATCAGAAAACCAGAGGTGGATCTCCTGTCATCTGGGTCACCTGCCCAATCTGCATCCGTGTAGGCAGAGAGTGTCAATGGGCCAGGAGTGAATTCAATGCCATGATGAACAGTGCCTCTAATGTAACGAAGAATTCTTTTAGCTGCAGCAAGATGAGTAGATGTAGGTGCTGACATGTACTGGCAGACCTGATGACTGACTGCAAAGGAAATGTCAGGCCTGATGGACTGCAAAGGAAATGTCAGGCCTTGTGAAAGTGAGATAATGAAGAGCCCCAACCATGCTTCTGTAACCATGAGGTTCAGGAAGAGGATCTCCAGCATGAAGAGACAATCTGGTGTTGGGGCAGCATGGAGAGGGTGCAGCTTTGCAATCAAGCATATTGTGCCTTTTAAGAAGATCCTGAGCATACTTGGTTTGTCTGATAAACAAGCTGGAGGCTGTTCTAGAGACTTGAAGACCGAGAAAGTAATGAAGATTGCCCAAGTCTTTCAAATCAAAGACTGTACTGAGTTGTTGAATTAGATGATCAAGGAAGCTTGGTGTGTTGCCTGTAAGCACTATGTCATCAACATAGAGGAGAAGATAAGCTATGACTGTGGGAGTCTTGTAGATAAAGAGGGAAGAATCTGCAGCAGAGGCAGTGAAGCCCAAATGAAGAAGCTGAGAGGTAAAACTCTCAAACCAGGCCCTTGGTGCCTGCTTCAAGCCATAAATGGATTTATGCAGCCTACACACATAGTTAGGATGAGCTGAGTCAACATAGCCTTGTGGTTGAGTCATATAAACCTCCTCTTTGAGTGTGCCATGTAAGAAGGCATTTTTGACATCCAACTGTCTAAGAGGCCATTTGAGAGAGACAGCAAGAGAGAGAATGAGTCTGACAGTGGGAGGTTTGATCACTGGACTAAAGGTCTCAGCAAAGTCAATTCCATATTGTTGGTGAAACCCCTTGGCTACAAGCCTTGCTTTATACCTTGCAATGGTTCCATCACTGTTATGCTTGAGTTTGTACACCCACTTGCATCCCACTACATTTTTGTTGGCTGGCATAGGGACTAAAGACCAAGTACCTTGCTTCTGTAGAGCTTGGAATTCTTCATCCATAGCTGTACACCAGTGAGTGTGCTTGGAAGCAGGGGTATAGGAAGCAGGTTCTGTGGTAGTATAATCCACTTGTGCAGCATAGGTGACCTTAGGTTTAAAAATGCCACTTTTACTTCGAGTTTGCATAGGATGAGTGGGGGGTAATGGTTGAGGTACAGTGGGACTGATGCAAACTAAAGGTGGAGCATCTGTGGGAATTTGGTTTATAGGTGAAGGGATGGCAGATTGTAGAGGAGATTCTGCAGTGGATTGTGTGTGGTTTGTTGGGAACAATGAGGTGCTCAATGGAGTAGGGTGCTGTGGAGCTAGTGTGGTAGAGGTAACAAGAGGATCACATGGGTTGGAATGACCATGGGGTAAAGAACTGGACTCTTGGGCATGAATTGGTATATCTGAGGGATTAACACATGAGGTGGAATGACCATGAGACAAAGAGCTGGACTCTTGGACAGAAGATGGTATGTCTGGGAGATTGTGAGTGCAAGAATGTAAGGTTAGAAGTGTATTTAACCAAGTTTCTGCAGGTTGAGTGACTGATGAGGATGAGTCAGAAACTTTTAGGCCAGGAAATGTGTTTTCATTAAAGAGGACATGCCTCGAGACATATAGTCTAAGAGTGATGGGATCAAGGCAATAATAGCCTTTGGAATGTAGTGGATAACCAAGAAAGATGCAGGGTTGTGTTTTAGGATATAGTTTATGGGCTGTATATGGTGTGAGTAATGGGAAACATTGGCTGCCAAAGGTTCTCAAATAGGCCAGATCAGGGTTTTTATGATAAAGGACTTGCCAAGGTGACTTATGGCCTAGGTTAGGTGTTGGTAATCTGTTAATAAGATGTGCAGCAGTTGAAATGGCATATGACCAGTAAGACATGGGAAGTTTGGACTGAGAAAGGAGTGCTAAAGCACACTGAACCAAATGTCTATGTTTTCTCTCAGCAACACCATTCTGTTGAGGTGTGTGAGGACAAGAGAGTTGATGGATTATGCCTTTAGAGGCACAAAACTAATTAAACTGATTTGAGGTGAATTCCCCCCCACAATCACTTCTTAGAGCTTTAATGGGTAAAGAAAATTGAGTTTCAACCATAGCTCTAAATTGTGTGAAGAGGGTTAGAGTGTCTGATTTGTTTTTAAGCAAGTAAACCCATGTAAACTTGGTAAAATCATCAACAAGAACAAGATAGTATCGAAAGGCATTAGTGGATACAACAGGGGCAGGACCCCACAAATCAGCATGCACCAATTCAAAAGGGAAAACAACATGTTTATTAGAGATAGGAAATGGTAACTGATGCATTTTTCCTGCCAAGCAGTGATGACAATGTTCAAGTACATTTTTGGACAGAAAATTAGAATGTAAAGTAGGGAAAAGACTTGTAAGAATTCTAGCACTAGGATGACCAAGTCTAGAATGCCATAACTGCCATTTTTCTGGTGAGAAGGACTGTGCAGTGCAGGCTGTGTTATTGGATGCAGAAGAAAACAGTTGTGAGTGAATGGGATAGACTCCATTCTTACTCAGACCCTTGTAGAGGAGTTTCCCCGTAGGTATATCCTGGATTAAGAGTTTGTTAGCATCAAAGTGACAACTACAATTATTGTGAAGACATAGCTTATGCACAGACAGTAGGTTTGATGCAATTCTTGGGACATGAAGGACATTTTTAAGTTGAAACTTGTGAGATAAGGTGTGAAGTTGAGAGTTACCTATGCTTTGAATGGGAAGGTTCTGGCCATTACCTACTGAAACTTGTTCTATACCTTGGTATGGAACTTGTGGATTCAGATTATTGGCAGTGGCAGTGATGTGGTCAGATGCACCTGAGTCTGTGAGCCAACTCTCTGCAGAAGACTGAGTATGCTGAATGTTTGATGCACTGGCCATAGCTGCAAGCTTGGTGGTTGGATTCTTGCCTTGGTAGGCAAAGTCCATTCTGTGATAACAGTCAATGGCATAGTGTCCTTGCTTCCAGCAGATTTGGCAAGTAGGCCTCTCTGATCTGCCTTGAGCAGTAGACTGAGGTTGAGTAGACTGAGGTTGTTGAGGAAAGTTGGAAGATCTGCCTCCTCTGCCTCTGTGAAAGGAGTTTCTGCCTCTTCCTCTAGTGGAACTTGAATTCCCATAACTTGGACTGCCATAGCTTGAATTACTAAAGCTTGTGTTAGACTTGTTTGTGTTAGAAACAAACATTGCTAATGCTGAATTCAGAAGAGGATCAGACTCCTCTTTCATTGATTGTTCCTCTGTCTGAAGAAGAACAGATAGCCTTTCTAGAGAAAGAATGCCATCTCTGGTTCTGATTGCTGAAGCAAATGGAGCATATTCCTTTGGCAGTCCTTTGAGGATAATGTGCAGTAGTTCCTCATTATCAATGAGTACTCCAACTGCAGAAAGTCTGTCCCTGGTGGTCTTGATCCTTTGAAGGTAAGAATTCATTGACTCATTACCTTTTCTGATGGATTGAAGCTCAAGCTTGAGATTGAGCACATTGGCTCGAGCTGTGGAGGTGAACCTCTCTTCTAGAGTATTCCACACCTCTTGAGAAGTACTCAGACCTATCACCATAGCAAGCACTGGTGAGGTCAAGGTTGAGTATAGGAGAGTAAGAATGGCTTTGTCTTTCTTCTTCCATGCAAGAAAGGCTGGGTTCACAGATTGAACTCCAGCATCAGAAGTCAGAAAATGCATTGGTTGTGGAATTGATCCATCCAAATGCTCAATCACAGAATAAGCATCCAATAATGCAGAGATTTGGAGCTTCCAGATCATATAGTTGGTGCTATCAAGCTTTGTAGACATTAGGTTGGACATGTTGTTAAGAAGTGATAATGGTGATTGTATGGAATTGGTGTTTAGAGAAGAGTTTGTAGAGGAATCCATGGTTTGGATCAAGGCTCTGATACCATGAAAGATTGCGGAAAGGATAGTGTATAACAAAGATCTAGTGAGATAGAAAGAAGCTTGATAGAATCTGTTGATTGAATAAAATGCAATTTGCATGCTTAACATTGATTTAGCTTAGAGTATTTATACAAGAGCAGAGATCAGAAACTGATCTCTAATTAGTTACATAACTGCTATAACAGCTATAACAGCTTCCTTGAACCAAGGGCACGTGAATCACGTGCTTCTTTAACTCAGTTACACTTTGCATCTAAACTACAGTCGTGTAAGGTAAGTGTTACTGCTAAACGACACTGAAGAGCTGTAGCTTTAGCAGTATCTTCATCAAGACACACTTCAATGTATAAATATCAAACAACAAAAAGAACAACCAAGCCTTAGTCCCAACATTTTGAGCTCGGCTATGGATCTTCAATAGACTAATCAGGTCACCACATGTATTGCCATTCTATTCTATCCCAAGACTCTCTCCAATACCTTTCAATTGACATTTCATTTTTTACTATTACTAATGTTATGTTCAGTCAATAAAAATCGAACATACACATTTGATAATATATAACACCCAGAAAATGAAAGCTAATAAGAAAATACAAGGATGGAACTTACTAGATTGAAGAGAAGCCTGAAAGAATCGTCTGAAGGGAGAGAACCCATTTCTGGGAAGTGAAATTTGAGACCTTTTGAGTGAGATTTGGTGTCTGTAACGGGCAAAACATGAGAGAGAAGGAGCAGGGCGAATAGTGCCCAGAAAGTGAACCACTTGATAAAAAGCTCCAAAATTGTTGGAAATGAAAGTGAAATTGCTTTCAGAATTGAAAAGGGTCTTTTGGGTTCAAGTTCAATAAAGGGTGTTTAATTTTAACAAGGGAAAATATATTTGGTCGAGAAAAAGCTACCAACCATTTTTCTTGAGCCTTTGTTCGTATAAAAACGCCAAAAGAGACTACGTTTTCAAATTTTGATTGAATACTAAAACCGCTATAGCAATGGGCGCCTTTGGACTATTTTTATTGGAACTTGGAAGGATTAAGATTAACTAAAAAAAAAAAAGCCTGTTCAAGCCTCATTTTCCCAAAAGTCTAAACCATACCATTTTCTAGTTTTCTTGTCACAATCCGTTAATGTGTTATGTCCCGGTTTATGGGAAATGCATGTGAGTCTAATGGTAGAGTCTGGTGAAAAGAGTAAAAACCACTCAAAAGATATCACGACCACAAAATTATGCACAAAGTTGTGGTTATAGACTGATTGCTCATTTCTTGTCAACATGGCAGCTCCCAATAAAAGTAAAAACCCATAGTGACTATGGAGCAAGGCCGAAATGGGTGGGCTCAATATATAAATAGAAGCAAAGGCTCAAAGGCCCAAAATGATAAAGAAAAGTCGAAGAGGAAAAAATGGGAATTAACCCAATCACTAATGGGCCTCATGTCCATGTTATGTTATTTTTTAAACCCCATAATATTTTTGGGATAGATACAATAAGATTTGAATTTATGATGTCCGATCCATAATGATTACAAAATTAAATGAGCTAAAAGATTTATGAATAAGCATGATTTCATGATTTCGCAAAATAAAGTTAGACTTCATGATTAAATTGGGCTAAATTACCCGTAAAATTAAATGGAAAAAAGACCCACAAACAAGCTGGATTTTATGATCTGCAAAATCAAGCTGGACCTAAGCCGATTAAACAAATCATATCTTTATTGGGTTAAAACACCATATTCTACTTAGGTTAAATGATCCATACGTTTGAGCAAACAAACCAATAGGTTTGAGCAAGTCCAAAGTAGTATTAAAACTCTGTCACTTCACTAAGCCCAATGAGCTGTTGGGCACTTAACAAGGCCCAATCCATTTCTTTTTCAAAAAAGCTGAACTCATCATCTTGTCTAAACTAGAGAAAATGAGCATGCAAAGTATGTTTTGGACAATCATAGAATCAATACCTAAACCTCAAGAATCTTGAGGAAATATACCAAATTAAGAAAGTTACACCACAAATTGCCCGGCCCTGGGGTAAGCTCCACAAGCCCAAGGGCTAGGGCAACCCCCTCATGGGGGCAATAAGTGAAGGAAAAAAAAGAATTAGTAGACATTAAAAAAAATAATAATAATAATTATTAGTATACAACTATACATAAAAGGAAAATATATATATATATATATATATATATATATATATATATATATATATATATATATATATATATTAGTCTACATATAAAAAAAATTTATTAGTATACATTTTTTTTATGAGAGTGTTGTGCTTTTAATAAGATATATGTGAGGCATATGTGATGTGTTTCAGTATTCGTGTGAATGAGGCCGGTTTCCACTGTGTGATTTATTGATTTGTTTAAAAATTTTGTTCACATGTGTATGTGGTTATTAGCCATGTGTTTTTGTTTGTAGGGACAGGTTTGTGGGGGCAAGCCATTATTTTGTGTTGCTGTGTTTGTCTAATGATTTTTTTTTTTATGACTTTTAATTTATTATTAGTATTAATTTTGTTGTGCTTTATAAGACCGTGATTTTTTTTTTTTTTTTTCTATTAACACTAAGGAATTTTTTAGTTAAAAAACTATTAGACATATAATTACTATAACTGGGATTACATTTTGTTTTAATTGTTTTTTTCAATGTAATTCAAGCTAAAAACATAATGTAACATTTATTTTGCATAAAAAAAAAATTTTGGGACTTTTATGATGTTTTTTAATATTTAATAATAAGTAGGTAACTAAAATTGTGACGGGCTTGAGCAACCCAAACCTCAGGGCCGGCCCTGACCTCAATCATAGTCCAAATCCATGCATGAGGATGAGGATAAGATGGAATTTGTGGTTTGAAAGACAAGATTATGGTGTGAACACCCATTGAAATGCTTAAGAGCCAAATGAGATTTAATTTTGGGTTGAGCCAAGAAGTATCAAATTGTCTAGCTAAAAGCATAGTGTTTTCTAAGATTGGTTCTAAGGTACTTACCAAGTTATGAAGCATTTTATTGGTGGGACATTTTTAAGTTAGCAAGGCAGCATGACACAACATGGTAATTTTAATAAGTGGTAGAGCTTAATTAAATTATTTTCTTTGATTCTTCCCTTGTCCTCGGATTGTAGATAAACAGTATTACTATATTCAAATAATTTTCAACATGCAAATTAATATAATTTTAAATGTAATAATTGTACATAACATCACTATTACATAATTAAAAAAAAAATCACTATTACATTCTTAAATTTTATTTGGAAAAAGTACTACACTGCCTCACTGAAATTAAAATGTACTAGTAAAATAAGAAATATCAAATTGAGTTCAAATAGAGATATTTTAATACAAACCTAAGCGAGTTCCAATTAATTCAATTGGTAAATCGTGTGTCATCAAATAAGTGACATGCATACATAAAATATTAATTGATATCTTGATCTAATGATAAAAATCATATAACGATGTCATAGATCTATATCGTATTGTGTCTTAAAACCAATAAAATAAATAAACAAACCCTAAGCGGAACAACCTCTTAAACCAAGGTTTTAAGTTTTAACTTTTAAGTATTGGAAATCTAGACCACTTCATAGTCACCCAATGAGATTGAGATCTTGCCAATGCCCGGCCGGCTGAGGTTTTTCATGATACTTGATATTTTAATAATTTCTTAATTTGATATATATTTTTTATATCATGCAAAATTCTCCGATAATTGATATCTTTATTTTTTTTCTTTTCCATTTTTTAATAATATTAATATCTATATAATCACTTGTTTTAAACCGATTATTTCAAAAAAATCTGATATTTTATATCAATATGGTTGATATGATGGAGATGCTTCTGACCAATATTTTAAGATAGTGAGATCTTGCCACATTTAAAACCACGCCTCAAACTTAATCCTCGATTTGGGTTTAGCTAGGATAGGTTTAAACTGCGCAAGTTTTTTTCATAATCTAAACTGCACAAGTTTCATTCAACGTGAACCATATTATTGATAGTCTCAGCCTATTCAATGTCTGGAAAATTATAACATTCAACAACTTATAACAGTCTTTAAAGAAAGGGATGCAAACAAGTTTTTCTTCAATATAACTCATGCATATTTATATGATATTTGATTCCTCAGCATTACAAATATTAGAATTAAGAGAGAAAAAATGCAATTTGCAGCCAGTTAGTAATGTAAGCAGGTATTGTACCACACTAAATTAATTAATAATGAATTGAATTGTGATGGAGCAACTCAAAAAATTATTCATTTATTTTATTATATTGTACATGTTATCCTCATTACCAATACAAATAAATTATTATGGATTTTAATAATGATGTGACTTCTTAAAATTAGTAACTGATAAGAAATAAATTTTTTTAAATGATTGTGAGGACCATGTGACCATCCTCTTGTTGTAATGAATAATATTTCTTTACACAACACACATCAACAAAGGAAATTAATTCATCAAATTTAAGTGTGGAAGGGGAATCGAAGCTATGTATGGATTTTCTGTCTCTTTTTCCTTAAGCCTCTCTTGGGAAGTAACAACTATTTTGGAAGATGATAATATTTTAAGCACTGACTTTATGATCAATGTAAATTTTACTGGATCCATAGACACATTTATGATCAATGTAAATTTTGATGGTTGCTCAACTTCTTTCCTCTTTCCCATGTCTTCTTGAGATTGAATAATTTCTCCTTGTTAAGGCCCTAACTTAGGAAAGATGTTTGTGTTTAGTTTAGCAAATAAATAATGAATTTTTCACGTTAACAATAATAATAATAATAATGAAGAAATTGAGAAAGCAACCATGCATGAATGAAGACTTCGACTCTAAAAACAAATCACAAGTCATTATGCATTGGAGTGTAAACCACCTTTCCCGAATCAGTGGTGATCAGAACCTTGCATGTGCAGAAACGATGTGGCAAAACTACTACTTAAGCCCATGGTTTTTTGTTAAAATAAAAATATTAGTAGTTAATCCTTACAATGTAGGCAAAGCTCAAAATTATTTATAAATAACATATATTTAAAGTTCTGTTAAGAATAAAAATTTCAAATAAAAATTTTGTAGAAAATAATGATGAATTGCTTTATTCTTAAAAATAATATGAGTTGTAATTTGTTTTAACTAATATATCTAATCAGAGGCGGAGCCAAGGGGGGCAGCGGAGTCATGGCTTTTTAAATTTCTCCTTAACAATGCTAATAAAATCAGAAATTGCATATAAATGTTGTAACTGGCTTCCTCTAAAAGGATTAGAGATGAGGAAGAGAGAAGAAAGAAGAAAAGAAAGTAGAGAGCTACAGACGAAAACACAGAGATGAAAGAGAGTGGGGGGGGGGGGGAGGGTGTGGTGAGGAAAAAAACTGTGGGAAAAGTAAAAATAAAAAGAAAAGGGTGTGGTGTTGTATTATACACTTATATTGTTATGTTAAGTTGAATGAATAGTATGAAAACAAAAAGTGGGAAAATTAAAACGAAGAAAAAAAAAGGAGGGAAGGAAAATAAAATAAAAGGGAGTGAGACTATGAGAAGATAAAATTTATGTAGAAATCGTTAATCATGCATATTGATTTTAAAAATTTCTTATGTACAAAACTATTTAATAAAAATATTAAAATTTGATTTGTTTGATATTGAAAATTATAAAAATTGTTTATTTCCAAATTCGTTAGTGCAAGTATATTAAAAACCTACATGAGCTGGTTTTTGAAAATACTATTGGCCTGGTCTTAAGTGATAACGGGAAAAAATTGATGGTTAACAAAATGTAAATTTTTTTATTTGGCTAGTTTATGGGTTTTTCTGTAGGTTTGTAGATTAATATTGACATATGCTTCAATATATGAAAAATATGTGTATAACAATATAATTTTTTTTAATAATTAATTAATCGTCGTATTCCGTGATACTTGTATCTTAATTTTTCAAGAATTATCTTCTTATTGTATCCTGTGTCATATCGTACTCATACTTTTTAAGTTATATTTAGTTTGACTCTTCTTTAAAAAAATTTCTGATTCCACCACTTGTCATAATGATAATGTAGAAATATATTGACTGTAAATTTACATCACTATAAGAAATAATTCAATAATCAAACAAAAATTCAAAAGTTTTTATTTTATTATTAATATGATGGGGCATTACTTTGTAAAAAAATATTCGCTGCCCTCTCTTGTTTTTCTGTAAGATTTTAACTAAACAATAACGAAATGATAACAGTTTCTAAGGTTGGATCACGTGGTCCTGTTAATTCTCAATCTTATTCAATATTAAACTAAATATAAAAACAGGAAAAAGTAAGAAAGAAATAGCAGAGAACATGCATGCAAAGACAAATCACAGAAAGGATGATAAAATTAAGTAAACACATTTAATATAGGTTAGTTAAATATTGAGAAAATTCAATAAAACTTCTTAGAAACTTGCCAGTTTTCTTGATAGAAATGAAGATGATAGCTAGATCCAAGCTTGAGTTGACTGTTGACCAAGCTGCAGTAAAATTAGAGTAAAAAACCATTTTAATTTTTCTTAAAAGTATTTATAGTGGTGAATATCAATTGAGGCAATTTTTTTTTTCAGGAGCGTTAAAAACAATTTCTTAAGACGAATTTTGCTGATGTAAAGTTGACGATTTTATTGCATTCATAATTTGATAAGTCTTATTATAATTTTGACTCTTTAACTATGTTATCGTCTCAACTTCAAAAAAAAAAAAAAAAAAAAAAAAAAAATAAAAAAAAAAAAAAAAGAGAGAAGAAAAAAAATATTTATAATTTTCCCTTGTTAAAAGATTAAAAGATAAGGGAAAAATTATTTTCTTGTAGAAAAAAGGAAAGAAAAGAATAGGTTGGTAATCTGTAGTTCAGAAAAGAAAAGCAATCGGTTATGTAAAACCCGAATTGGCATGAATGGGAGCTTTTGGCTTTTATTTAATTTTTTGCTACCTTCCTTATATTTGATTGACGCAATATGTTAGTAACAAAAACAAATCACGGTTCTTTTTTTCTTTTTCTTTTTTGATGAGTAAAACAAATCATGGTTCTACTTCTATAATTGTTTAAATGAATCATGGAGACTACAAAATCAGCCTGTCTATGAAGGGAATTGACTATAGTATATACTTCTTTTTTAATACATTTTTTTTTTTGGTTAAAAATTAGTTTTATTCTTAATTGGTATTAGCTTCTATTTTAATTTTTGAATTTGAAAAGAGTCATTTATTACTAATTTTCCCTTAGAAATGATCAAATATCCCGTGAATATTTCAAAATATTTAGTAAAATTTTTAGAATATTCTGTTAGGAATGTGTATGTTTCTAACAAAATAGTAATATAGAAACTATTTTAGAAACTATTTATAAGTTTCAAGATTTAAAAATATAACTTTTCAAATTTTCAGAAATTAAAATAGATGTCAATTAATTTTAAGTACAAGACTTCGGATGTGAATTATTTGAAGGCCTTTGTATAATAACATATGCATTTTAGCTTCCAATAATGAGTAATCTATCTTGTACAGTCGTACTTTAACATCAAGATGCTTATTCGTGTCCTCATTTTATTTGACCGGCACAACAGTGAATTCATTTGGTAAAGAAAAAAAGTTGACTTTTGGCTCATTCGATGCATTCAAAACACCTATACCCTATTTTCCTTTATTTATCACTCTCCTTAGACTTTAATGCATCTTTTTGAAATCTTTCACTTTTTCTTTGGCCAATTCCAATTCCGATGAACAATCACAGATTGAGGTGCAGCAGTAGGAGTGACTAGATATCTAGATCAAGCATTGATTTCGTGCAAGCCACAAGAGCAATATCTTTTTTTGTTGTTGTTGCTGAATGCAAGAGCAATACCAATCATATTATGCAGTGTATTCATCATTTATAATCAAAACTTGCTTATACAGCTAGCCAGCATAGTTTCCTTTTATAAATAGCCAGCATTCTATAGCCTCATTCCCACCAAAGCCATCATGGCAGTACCTTCTAGCTGGCTATTGTTCTTCATCTCCCTCCTCCTTGGTTGTGGTGTACTTGAGCTTGAGGCTTCCCATGTTTATAGAAACCTTCAAGATTCACAATCTACTTCAGATAAGCAACCGTATAGAACTTCTTATCACTTTCAACCTCCCAAGAATTGGATGAATGGTATTTGTTGACTTTGTTCACCTGCCCTTTTCTCTTTTTTGTTTGTTTCTTGAACTTTTAATTGTTATTATTGTTTTCATTGTACGTAGCTCTAACGTGTTTTTTGGATCTTGTTTTTGTCAATGTGACATGTTGCGATGGTGAATTGGACAAATGGGTGTCTTTGGATACACAGATCCTAATGGTAAGTCCTTTCTGGTCATTTTCTCAATTTACAATGTTTCCGGCCTCCTTACACTGTATAAGCTTCTTTATTTTATTTTCCCAATTTTTGTTAAGTAAATTTAGAAAGTAATTGATGTGATTTAAACATATGGCAGAATCCAATCTGAATGGGTTACAAACTTTAAATGTCAACAACATTAATTGGATTAAGACAATGCACAACAATGGATGTATTGGACACAATTTCTTTCTACTTCTTCTTCTTATTTATTTATTTTGGATAAGTAGAGTTTAAATGTTTTAAGGTCTGAAATTCGTTCTTTTGGATAAGTAGAGTTTAAATGTTTTAAGGGCTGAAATTCGTTCTTTTGTATTATAATCAACTAAACCAAAAAAAGAGTAAAATTAAACTAATTTCGATAATTCGACAGTTGGATAGAGATTTAAATCTTAGTTCTCATCATAAAAGAGAACTGGCAATGCCATTTGAACTAAAAGGCTTTCGGAAAATCCCAAAATCTTTTTTTTATAATTCATAGTTGGAGGAGGAGGATTTGAACCCTACCTCTCATTAGACCGACAATGCCAGTTGAATTAAAAAACTCTTGACAAGTTCCAAAATCTTAAGGCAACGTAATTTATGCTTAGTCATACAAATACAAGGATTAATATTTTAGGTCTTTAAAGTTAATGGATTATGTAATCTGCGTAGTAGTGTAGTGTATTATATGTGGATTTTCTTGCAGGACCAATGTTACATGGGGGAATTTACCATCTATTCTATCAATATAATCCCAAGGGCGCAGTTTGGGGTAATATTGTTTGGGGACACTCTACGTCAACTGATCTTGTGAATTGGACCCCACATGAAGCCGCCATCTATCCATCACAGCCGTCCGATATCAACGGCTGCTGGTCGGGTTCCACCACAATCCTCCCCGAGGGTCTACCAGTCATCCTCTACACCGGAATTAACCCTCACAACCAACAAGTCCAAAACTTGGCCGTGCCCGAAGACCTTTCTGACCCATTCCTTAGGAAATGGGTTAAGTCCAAATATAACCCACTAATGGCACCCAATTCTGAGAACAATATCAATTCATCCTCATTTAGAGACCCAACCACTGCTTGGCTAGGCCGTGATGGGTATTGGAGAATAATCATTGGGAGCAAAATCAACCAAGAAGGATTAGCAATTCTTTATAAAAGCAAAGATTTTGTACATTGGGAAGAAGCTAAAAAGCCACTTTACTCGGCCAAAAAGTCAGGAATGTTGGAGTGTCCAGATTTTTATCCAGTTTCGATTAAAAGCCCACTTGGTATTAATACATCATTTAATGGTCCGGATGTTAAACATGTGCTCAAGGCGAGCTTAGATGATACAAAACATGATTGCTACAAGATTGGAACTTATAACCGAGACAAGGATATCTTTATTCCGGATAATGGATTCAAGAAAGGATTTAGATTGAGATATGATTATGGAAAATATTATGCCTCAAAGACTTTCTTCGAGGACAACTCAAAGCACAGAAGGATCTTATGGGGTTGGGTTAACGAATCTTCGAGTGTAGATGATGACGTCAAGAAGGGATGGTCTGGAGTTCAGGTAATTTTAGTTCTACATTATTGCTTTTTTAAACTTCAAGTTCCATTAGAAAAAAATTTGGTCAAGAAGAAGACTAGGTCTACCAAGTTAGCAAATTGCATAATTCAATGAAGTGCGAGCGTTTGGATAAGGGTTTTTAACTCTTTTTGCGTTAACTTATTTATATGTACAATTTTCTTAAGTTTAACATTATTATTATTATTATTATTACTTATAAGTTGTACTTTTGTTAACTTTAAAAAAATAAACTTTTTAACAAAAAGCTAATCTAGATGCATGTATAGTTTAAAAATCTGTTTGAATTAATTGGGTAGTTCTGAAAAAACACTAAAAATAATTCAAGAGAGTGAATGTTAAGTATCACTTTTAAGTTGTACAACAAGTTATATTTCTCTGACACATTTTGCAGGCAATTCCAAGACACATTTGGCTCGATCAATCTAAAAAACAATTGGTGCAATGGCCAATAAAGGAAATCGAAACGCTGCGTTTAAACCAGGTCAATTTGCCTAAGCAAGTGCTTAAGGGAGGATCAATCCTTGAAGTTTCTGGTCTCACTGCAGCACAGGTGATTTAAAAAAATAAAAATCAGTAGTGGGACTTTGCCACGTGTCATTGTACAAAGCAAAATTAAATTGTTAAACTGGCTTGTTAAATTTATATTATCATGGTTAATTGGGCTACCCACTAGGCCACTGTGCTAAAACAGGTACTACTATTTATTTTGCCCTTGTATACTACTCTTATCTTTCATAATCTTTTATAGGCAGATGTTGAGATTTCATTTGAAGTAACTGAGTTCAGTAAAGCTATAGTGCTGAATCCAAGATGGACCAACCCACAAGTGCTTTGTAGCAAAAAGGGTGCATCAGTTAAAGGTGGTCTTGGGCCATTTGGGCTACTAGTATTGGCTTCAAAGGGCCTGCAAGAATATACAGCAGTGTTCTATAGCATATTCAGAAGTAAAAACAAATATGTGGTGCTTTTGTGCAGTGACCAAAGCAGGTTTCTCTCTCTCTCTCTTCTCAAGCATCAATTACTTGCCAAACTTCGAACCTTTTAACTCCTTTTTGGTTCTTATGGGTGTTCACTGTTTGACAGATCTTCCTTAAATCAAGAAAATGATAAGACCACATATGGGGCTTTTGTGGATGTGGACCCTGTTCATGAGAAGCTGTCACTCAGAAGCTTGGTGAGTTGCTATATATAAAACCAAAGAATATGTCTAATAATCATTTTATCTACACATTGCATATTTGCATGCATTCATGGGAAACTTAAGAAGTGCTGGATGTTTCAGTGTCTAGCCTAACACAATTCCCATCAAAGACTTTAGAATCTTCCTTTCTTTGATGTCTTCCCTACTCAGGAATCAGGATCTGCCTAGGGGATGGGAAGTAAGTTAGATTACATTGGATTCATAAGAAACTTAAGAAGTGCAGGATGTTTGTCTAGCCTATCACAATTTCCATTAAAACCCTTTAAGAATCTTCCTTTTCGGCAAGGTCGTTTAGTGCTCCAATGTAGTGGACTGGATATAAGATTGACATGTAATCATTGTTGGACATATGTCGTATCTGTGTCACATTTAGTGTACTGAATTTGAAACGAGGTGGATAAAGTGATAAAGTTCAAACCACTCGTAGACACTATTAAAAATTTAAAACGGGCCTAATCACAACTAAACAAAGTGTAATTAACCAAAAAAAAATATTTAACAATGTTTGACCTTAAGTTATTTTATGAGATTTTATATTTCCACACTATTGGTGTGGAAATAACAAAAATGGATGTGAAATTCCACACCAATTTTTGTTATTTCCGCACCAATAATACGGAAATAACAACTTGT
>OU015766.1:21389292-21440925 GCA_907173295.1 Fagus sylvatica | reverse complement strand
TAAAGCTTTATGATTAATTATCGAGTTTACAATCATTATAGAGCAGAAGTTACAGGTTCAAATCCTATCATATCTATCCAAAAAATAATAATTTATCGGGTTTAAAATGCAGTAACATAACAAGGACATGAGGCTCATTTTGTGATTGGGTTAATTCCCATTTTTTCCTCTTCGACTTCCTTTATCCTTTTGGGCCTTCAAGCTTTTGCTTCTATTTATATATTGAGCAAACCCATTTTTTGGCCTTGCTCGAAAGTCACTATGGGTTTTTATTTTATTGGGAGCTGCCATGTTGCCAAGAAATGAGCAATCAGTTTACGACCATAACTTTTTGCATAATTTTATGGTCGTAACATCTTTTAAGTGGTTATCATTCTTTTCATCAAAGCCTACCACTGGACTCACATGCATTTTCCATAAACTAAGACATAACACATTAACGGGTTGTGGCAAGAGTTCTAGAAATGGTTTGGTCTAGACTTTTGGGAAAATGAGGCATGAACAGGCTATTTTTTTTTAGTTAATCTTAATCCTTCCAATATTTATAGTCCAAAGTCGCCCATTGCTATAGCGGTTTTAGTATTCAATCAAAATTTGAAAACGTAGTCTCTTTTGGCGTTTTTATACGAACAAAGGCTCAAGAAAAATGGTTAGTAGCTTTTTCTCGACCAAATATTTTTTTCCCTTGTTAAAATTAAACACCCTTTATTCAACTTGAACCCAAAAGACCCTTTTCAATTCTGAAAGCAATTTCACTTTCATTTCCAACAATTTTGGAGCTTTTTATCAATGGTTCACTTTCTGGGCACTATTCGCCCTGCTCCTTCTCTCTCATGTTTTGCCCGTTACAGACACCAAATCTCACTCAAAAGGTCTCAAATTTCACTTCCCAGAAATGGGTTCTCTCCTTTCAGACGATTCCTTCAGGCTTCTCTTCAATCTAGTAAGTTCCATCCTTGTATTTTCTTCTTAGCTTTCATGTTCTGGGTGTTATATATTATCAAATGTGTATGTTTGATTTTTATAATGAAATGTCAATTGAGAGGTATTAGAGAGAGTCTTGGGATAGAATAGAATGGCAATACATGTGGTGACCTGATTAGTCTATTGAAGATCCATAGCCGAGCTCAAAATGTTGGGACTAAGGCTTGGTTGTTCTTTTTGTTTGATATTTATACATTGAAGTGTGTCTAAATAGAACATTGTTATATGGGCATTTGGATTTTTGAGCAGTTGGGATTTTTTTTTTGGTATGAATGAAACTTTTTGGATTGGTATGGGTTTCAGTGTTGTTTGAGATGGCTGGCTATTTGGAAAGAGCTTTTCTATGTATTTGCTAAGGCTTGATTGTGATCAGTGTGTTCCATGTGTAATACTTCGTTTGTAGTTGTTGATGACTTATATGTGTGCACAAGCTTTGATCTTTATATGGCTAATGTTGCTGTGAACTAGAATTTAGGTGGCATCTGGAATATCTTATATATGTGTGTGTGTGTGTGTGCATTGGCCAAGTACCAAGTATTAAGTCAATTCACTGAGTTTTATGTTCACCTATTCTAGCTATCTATCAAATATCAATGATCACTTGTATTTCTTTCGCTTCGAATTTGGTTCAAATTAGCTTACATGGGTATTTTTTCTGGTTATAGATGATTATGTGCAATGGGGTATATGGCAAGTATAAACCATCTGTTCCCTATGTAATTTTTGTTATTTTTTATCAATAAAATTGTTTTTCCTTTTTTTCTTTTTAAAAAAAGATTTGTGTGCAATAGTATGCATCTAGTAATGTTTCTTTAAGGTAGCTACAAGACCAGAACCTTATGGGTTTTTGGAGATTATCTAATTTCAATTTGCGTTTTTGCAAATCATATGTTGAATGTGGCACAAGGAAGCTGGCTTTAAATAATGTTCTTGGGATCTTCTTCTTATTTTCTTTTCTTTTCTTTTCTTTTTTTTTCTTTTTTTAGTTTTTTTTCCCTTTAATATCATTTTTATTTATTAATCAAAAAATAAATAAATTTGTGGTACAAGGTGCCTGGCTTTTAAATAATGTTGTTGATATGTTTGGTCATTTTGTTTCCATGAGTTGTGTTTGTTTAATAGATTTTATGCTGTTTTGATTTGTGTATTATCTGTCAAGTCATGGATATTCCTTGCAACAGATTTGGATTGTTTTTCATGCATTGGCAAGACCTTGCTCTATCAAGTTGCCAAGAAATCAAAATAAATGGAGAAAAATATTTGGAATTGTACATTTCTTTTTTCTTTTTTTTGATAAGTGGAATTGTACATTTCTTTTACATGCTCACAGACGATAGAGTTTCCAAGATTTCCTTTGATTCTATTTTTTTTCCGTCACTCTTTTTATATAGTAACCAAACCGACCATGACTGGATTTTATTGCAACAACTCAAGTAACCCTCACTTTCTCGATTATATAAATATGGATAATTTGCTTGAAATATTTTTGTTTTGAATATATGTGCTACATTTACTTTCCGGGACAAATATCAATAGGCTCCATTACTTTATGATGATATCTTTAGTTGTTTATGACTTTAGATGAGTTAAGCAGTGAACTTTGTATTGCATAACAGATTCTGCAGATGGGGATGCTGGATTGCAATTACCTGCTGACCAACCAGAAATCATATTTATGGGGACGGGAACCAGTGAAGGGATTCCACGTGTGAGCTGCCTGACAAATCCTTTAAAGACATGTCTGGTATGGCTGCAGAACTGTTGTGATTAAGACAATCTGCACTATTATCTGTCGAACTTTGCTTTGATTGCTTAAAGTTCTTACCAAGTACATGTTTGATTGTTTGAAGAACTGGAATGCTTTTTGGTTTGGCAGGTTTGCTCAAAAGCTGTGGAACCGGGTAATAAAAATTGAAGACTCAACACAAGCATCCTTATTCGTTATCCTAGGGCCTCTGGAAGTTGTAACATTCTCATAGATGCTGGAAAGTAAGTGAAAGATATTCTTATTCTGACTATGTTTATGTTACTACAAGGTCAATGAGCTCTAACTCATGGCACCTCCTCCCCTTATAAGGTGGAGGATGAGGTTATGAATTCAAGACCCACCGGGTGCATGTGTAATAAATCAATCAAGGAAAAAAATTATGTTACTACCAGATTATAATTTCTTTTTCATTTACCTTTTCTTTAATATTATGTTGTGGTTTGGCAGAGAATGTCAGATCTGCACTCCACTGCAAAGTTCCATATTTTTATTATCTTTCTTTTTCATGTTTGCTAGCTTATTGTTGAAAATCACTGGTCCCTTGCTGTCCAGCTTAATTCAACACCATAGCCCTTGCCCTGTGGTACTGGCTGCCTGCATTAGGCAAAGGTCCAGCTATCAGTCTAGATTCTCGTTAGCAGTCTTATAAAATTGGTTTGTTGGGAGCTTCACCTATAGTATGTTGTCTTATTAAAGTCTTTATTAAGGTGTAATTGCAACTATCCACCCTCCTAAACTATAGGAGTACTTGTATTGTGCACCCTAAACTTTAAAATTTTGCAATTCACACCTTAATTCGAGAATAATTTACATATCCACCCACCATCCAAATTAGAGTCAAAATTAGTGGTGCACATTGCAAAAAGCTCTCATAGTTTAGAGCATTCACAAAAAATTAGTGGTGCACATTGCACTACAATAGATAACACTATTCACAAAAATCACAAAAATTATACTCACATCCGGTTGTCTAAAGTTGCTAAATTTTTTACAAGATGCTACAGTAGTCGGTAAAGATACCGACTACTGTTGCTCATGTAAACTTACTTTCAACCATTTTTTATTCGTTCTTTCTCTCTCCTCTCTCTTTTTTTATTTTATTTCTGAAATCTCTCACAGCTCTCATCTCCTCCATCTCCACCTCCACCTCCAGACGCTGCCACACAACTCCCCCTCTCTTCTCTCCTCTGAAAATCTCGGACTCTCATTCTCGCACGAGCACGAGCAGCGGCATCATGGGGGCTTCGGGCATCGGCGGTTTGGAGGTTTTTTATTTGATTTGTGGGTATGAAATGGTTTTGGATTTGGGGTTTTTGGAAATTGGTGATTCCGGCATGGGTGTGTGGGTTTATTAGTGGTGTTTCCGGCGTGGGTGTGTGGGTTTGTTGGTGGTGTTGCTGGCGTGGGTGTGTGGGTCTGTTGTTGGTGGTGTTGCCGGCGTGGGTGTGGGTCTGTTGCTGGTGGTGCTGCCGGCGTGGGTGTGTGGGTTTGATGGTGGTGCTGCCGGCGTGGGTGTGGGTTTGATGGTGGCGCTGTCGGCGTGGGTGTGGTTGGGTTTGTATTTCGGTGGGTTTTGTGGTGCCGGCATAGGTGTGGATGAGATTGTGGGAAAAAAAAAAAAAAATAATAATAATTGTTTTTATAATATTTTAATAGAATATTATGTAAAATAAAGAATGGGATGTGAGGTATGTTATAAATGTTGAGAGGTAAAATAAATAAAGTAGGTTTTGAAGAGGTAAAGTAGCTAAAAAATAAAAAAGCGGATGCGAATGCTCTTAGGGTGCACATTACAAATGCTCTCATAATTGTAGGTGCACATTGCAAATGCTCTCATAGTTTAGGGTGGATAACCCACTAAACTGTTAATTTTTAACACTAATTTAGATGTTAGGGTGGACATTGCAAATTAATTTTGATTGCAAAATTTTGAAGTTTAGGGTGCACATTGCAAATATCCTGATAGTTTAGGATGAATGATTGTAATTAACCCCTTTACTAATAATGATGTAAGGGACTTGACACTGTTTCCATTCCACCCAAACTGAAGGCTTTCCCGATACAATTAAAAAAAAAAAATGAAGGGGTTGTTCCTCATTGCTGAATTTCGTGCTGAGGAAAAAAAAAAAAGATTATATATGATGAGCATTATTTGCTATTTCCACTATTAACCTACCAGATACCTAAATGGTGAGATTTATTTTTCCAATTCTGCTTTGCAGATTTTTCTATCACAGTGCTCTCCGATGGTTTCCTGCCTTTGGGTTAGTTATCCTCTCTGCCTAAATTCTTTAAGCTACATTTTATTTAGGCTGTAAAGATGGCAAAGTCATCTGTCATAATGGCTTAGTTTACTCTACACTACAGGACTTCAGCTGTAAGAAGATCCAGATACCGTGTTCATTTAGGAAAATCCACATTAAAAAATAAAAATAAAATTATTAGGTGTATAGCTTGTTAATAGCATGTGTTAACCAAAATATATTGAGTGCAACCATATATATTTTTATATAATAATTTTTTTTTTTTAAAAAGTTCATGACTTGGTTTCATGTTGATGTGGTTAAGGGAGGACATTAACTGTGTGTGCTCACACGCGCACACACGCGCACACACATAGTCATAGTGGCATCATAACGTCTGTTCAAGGGACAATTGAATGTCCCATAAGATTTGTAGTATTCAATACCATTTTGTTTAGCTATGTTTTCTTAAGACTTATTTAATATATTTGGCTTTTAAAATTGACGTCTGCGTATTACATTGGTGACTAGTCTTGTGTTTACATCTGCTTCAGACTTGGGTGTTATAGTTAAGGGGTGAAGTATTCAAGTACTTGGGTTTCTTGTATTGTAATTTAGGTATTCCCATGCACACATGATAATTTTCCCTTCTTATGTTAAGGGCACATTTAAACACTATTCTTTGTTAATTGCATACATTGAGCAATTTGATATTGTTGAGTGCTCTTATCATTTGAGTGCCTTCTACATTTTAGACGAAATAGAAATTGAAATAAGAGATTCATAAATACAATCAGTCTGGCCTAAATGATCATGAAAACATGGATAAATTCCTAAACTAGCATTGGATCATAATTTGGAGATTGTAGAGGTTTAGATCCCAACTTTTTAACCTGAACCCTTTAATTGATCCGTCTCATCTTTTTACAAAGAAATCCAAAGTCTTAATTAGCAGCCCCAAAGAAACACATTTTATCAAATATGTTTGTAGAAACCGTGCCTTTGGAAATGGAATTTTGTCCAGTTACAAGTTTCACCTAATCAACTTAGTGACGGCTTCAGAAAAATTTTCCAGGATTCATTAAAACGCTTGAAGCCTTGAATATATCGACAAAAATAAATAATAATAAAAAAAATGTAAATACATAAACTAAAAAATACACCTATCATTTGTAACAATCCAAGGAAAGCGCTAGTCACATCTGCGTTTATACCCGAAAAGGATTAGTCAAGTTACAATTGGGGCTCTTTACAATTGTTAATAAAGCCCAGTTCGACCCAATAAATGCCCGATGTGGGACTCAGCAGACACACACTTATCAGAATTTGAGACATCACATCATCTACTAATTCTTTCATATAACCATCAACGAATCACCATGAGCATTAGATAGACAAATGAAAAACAAAGAAATCATCCAGGAGATACTAAGGACAGAACTTCAATGGATCAAAAATATAGAACTTTTCTCATCAAAATAAATTAAAGAGTGCTCTTAAGAAAAGAAGCACATTTGCCTTTTATTTCAAAAATAAAAATATGCACTTATCTTATAAAACAAAGCAGTCGACCAATGTCTACACTATAAAACAAACTGTAAGTTTTTCTCATAAAAATGAAAGGTTTCAAAGATTGAGAGAAAACTGTGGGGTTTTTTTTAAAAAAAATTTGCTCCTATTCATCCTTCCCAAGTCTCGATGGAGCTGCAAAGTACTCTTCCTAGCTTTTGTGGAATTGCATTTGCTTCATGGAGAAGTCGTAGAGGAAAAGGCTTTCACTTAGAAAGAGAGCAACAAAGAAAAAAAATATTGAAGAAAACAAAGAAAGTGACAGAGTACAAAGAGCTTAGTTCAAGAAAAACAATAAACAACTTAGTTAATTAGTTATTAGTAATCCAATGCATGTCATTTTTATATTAGACATATTTTAGCTGAAATTGGGTTTTGGCTAAGTCAATATGAATACTCTAAGATAAGTAAATTTAGTTTTTTTTTTTTTAATAAAAAATTAATTGAATTAAATCTTATTGGATTGGCTAAAGAAATAAAACATTGATAATCAGTTGTAATTGTTTGGGCTATTTTTGTTATTATTATTATTGTTGTTATCTAGTTTAATTTTTGTTGTTGTTAATTGACTTTTTTTAGGGGTTTTGTAAGTTGGGTCTATTAGGATCTCAAGTCAAGGGGTTCCAAAATTTATTTTAAGGGAGTCTAGTACGAAGATAGAGCCAAAGGGGGCTGCTAAGGGCCATGGCCCCGGCTGGTTTTTTAAAATCACCCTCACCCCCTTTCTATATTTTGTTTTTAATAAAAAAAAATCTATTTTAAATTTTAAGTAATATCACCACTTATACTTTTGTATAATTGTAAATGATGATTAGAAGATTATTTTTTTTTTTTTCCTTTTTATTATTCTTATATCATATGTAGTTCATTAAGTCAAAGTGTATTCAATGTATATATATATTTTAAAAATATAATAAGTTTATATAAATGATTAATGTATTATTTTTTTCTCTTATTACTCTTATACCATACATAACTCATTAAATCAGAACATATTTATAATATATGTTCATATAAATTGATAATTGGATTTCTTTAATAGAAACCTTTATTATTTTCCAAAAACAATTTTTTTTTTCTTTTTTCTTTTTTGAATTTGGAGAAATAGCTAAAACATTTTACAATATTATTATTATTTTTTTTCTAGAAGAAAGAATAGTTACGGATTTCGTAGTTAAGAGTTACAAAGATCTTTATTGCATTTATTATCTATGAAAAAAAAAAAAAAAAATTTTTAATTTTTATTTTTGCTACATTTTCCATATATTGACTTGTATAAGTTTAGGCATGTAAAGTCACATTTCTTATTTAAATTTTTATATGTTTCATAATTTTCAAAATTATTTGTATACTCTAACGATGTAATCTCTAAATTATTTAACAAAAAATATTGATCTAAAATGTTTAAAAAATATTAATCCTGATTAATATGATTTAAAAGATAGTTTACAACTTATAAACTAATTGGATGAGAAAAAATATTTTGAATTATGTAAAGACTAACTAAATATAAATAGTATTGTTATATATGAGAAAATAGCATATGTTAAATTATGTTACATACATACGTTTTATGTGTGTGTAACATGTTTTTTTTGGATTTTTCTTTTTTGTTGCTATATTTATCTTAGCCCCCCTTAGAAAAAATTCTTGGCTACGTCCCTGATCTAATATATATATATAATTTTTTTTCTAAACTTTTGTTTAAGAAATTCTTTTTTTTTTTAAGAAGACAGAGGTTCATTTGAATTAACTTCTATGTAGGGCCGCACCTAAATCTTTTATCCCTCTTTTGCGTGGCCTTAAAAGCTTTTTGAACTTGAACCTGTGATTTATATATCTAGTACTAGTACTACTACTCGAAATGTGACATGATTCAAAGTGATGCAAATTAATTCCTTCCTTTCACCAACAGAAGTAAAGTAAAAAGGAAAAGTTAAGGGAGAAGGTTTTCTAAATGTTTAAGCTTAAAAAACTTTGGCTTTTAGAGTACTCTTGATAGGACAGCCTCACTCTCCCAAATCGTGTTACAATGGTTGCGTTTATATAAGAAAAATCTAGGTTGAAAAATCAAGCAAATTACAAAGGAAATTTACTGTTTGCAACAATCTTGGTGGAGCAAAGGTCCAGCCAACTTGCTGTTTGTGTTTTTGTCGAGCTAAGGTCGCATGTCGCACGGACTTTTTGTCGTAAGTTAGCTCGAACGAGAACAAAGTTGCTTGAGCAAGTGTTCTAAGCTTGATTTCTTCAATAATACAAACCTTAAACTATTTAAATACAACACTCATTAGTCATTAAGTGTTTTTGACTCAAGAATTTGCCGACACAGACTTAAAACCTAACAGTAGATCGACTACCTTCTTAACGAAAACGTAATTAGTTTAGAGAATAATGATTAACTGATGAAAACATGTTAAAAAAAGGTAACAGTAAGTTACTTGGCGAAAAGCACAAAATCAGTCTACATTTGAAATACAATCATGCATGCATCTTAAATAGCTTAGGCCACCTTAGGCTAAGGCCATTACCTGACAAAATCATTTCTAAATTTACTAGACTTGTATTTTTATAGGTTTTAACTTTTAGTTTATTCTTGTCATATTAAAATTTTATATTATAGATAGTATTTCTTTTACAAGTAATTTTTTTTTTAATTATAAAAGTTTAATTACTAGAATATGGAGATGAAAAACTCAAAATAGAGAGATTAATTAAATATCATATAGAATCTCTTAATAAATTTGTTATTTGTAATATAAAAAAATAGAGCAGATTACAACTTCCCTTAAAGTTTTGTGAAATAACATTTTATCTCTCTTATTTTAGAAAATGATGACAATCTGTCCTCTCATCTTTGTTAGAAAATAGTACTCTGCCCCCTCATATTTGTTAGGAAATGACATTCCACCCCCTCACATTTATTAAAAAATGACATGTTGCCCCTTCACTTTTTAAAATATAAAGGGTGGAATGTCATTTTGCAAAATCTCAAGGAATGTTACTAAATTTTTCCCTAAAAAGTATAACAAAATTTAGATGAAAATCTCACAAATGAATAAGAGCAACTCCAGCACTGCTCTTCATTTTATCTCCACATGTGGAGAGTTTTTCACATGTGGAGAGTCATTTTTTCATCTTCACTCCAGCACTACTCTCTATTTTATCTTTATTTTTATTAAAATAATATTTTTATTATTTTATTTTAACTGGTTTTTTTCTCTCTCCTCATTTCTGTTTTTCTTTTTCGCTGTGCTCTCCCAAGACCCATGGCAAACCCACGGCAAACCCGAGACAAAAACCCAAGCCCACCCGGAGCAAACCGAAGCCCAGATCGCCGCCGAGACCAAAACCCAAACCCACGAACAAACCGAAGTCCGCCGAGACCAAAACCCAAGCCCACCGTCAACCCAACCACCACCAGAATATCAACAAAGGAGAGGGGAGAGCTATGGAGAACATAGGAGAGGGGAGAGCTATGGAGAACAGAGGGAGAGAACAGAGAAAAGAGGGAGAGCACAGCGGAGAGAACAGAGAAAAGAGGGAGAGCACAGCGGAGAGAACGGAGAAAAATGTGAGGAGAGAGAAAAAAAACCGGAGAAATGAAATGAAAAGAAGAAAAAAAAGGCTTATATAGCCGGTTAGAATAGAATAAAATATTGGATGAAGAATGAACAGTGAGTCTTCATAAATGTATTTTTACTGTAGCTATATAAGCAAATGGAGAGCCGGATGAAGAGTCTGTTGGAGCTTGTTTTTTGGGTTTGGCTCTGTATTTGTGGAAATACAGAGCAGTCTTGGAGTTGCTCTAAGAAATTCATAAAAGAACAAAAAGATAATGAAATAATACAACATAAATATAACAATGAAAATAATCATAATGATATTCAAACACGTAATATAACAATTATTGATTATATAAAAAGACTGTTTTTTCTTCTTTCTAAATGCATGTATTTCTTATAGAATTTGTATGGCAATATTTGTTATAGTTGTTTAAGTAGAAAGAAATTTTTCTAAATTAAATTTGATAAAATTCTATTTAAAATTGATTATGTCACAAGAAAATTACATGGATTAGTCATATTATCAATTGAAAAATAGATGTTAGTAAACTTAATTAGTAATGCACCACAAAAAAATAAGAAACATGAATTTAAATTAAAAAATTAAATAAATATTATTTAATTGATATTTAAACAGGCATCACTTAAAAAATTAATAAAAGTTGTCATCTTAGATTACAAACTGTATTGAACCGGCCTTAATTTGTAGCCAAAGAGGTGACTCTCCAATTTGACGAGGGTGGTCCTATATATGTATTGCTAGTCATCTGATTTTAGGTGCTCTAGAAGCAATGATACTTTTTATGATTTAGGATGGTTAGATTAGTTTTTTTTTTTTAAGAAAAAAGAGAAATTGTGATAATCATGTGGATGGTTGAAAGAAGTTGAAACTATTGGAACGGAATGTTTTATGTTTTTATGGGTATATTTTTGGAAAAAATCAATCAAGAGTGTTATTCCAATCTTGTCATTTTATAATATCTAACTTTTTATTTGGTACTCTAAAATGTAATCATTATTACCATTAAATGTGATATACTTACTATTATATGTGAGGAAAGAATAATATGTAACAATGTGATAGTATACACTATTTGTTACGTTGTTATCATCATATGTGATATTTTATTTATTAGAGGTACCATACCCTCACACTTTTGTAGATGTTATAGAATTACCCCCTATAGCATATATGTATAGATAACATCCAACATGTTCAATTCTTTATTTGGAGTAATCCATTAGTTCTCCAAACTTCCTAATCTTCTACTTGTAGTTTCAATTGATTTGAGCTTTCTTCATGCTCCAAGCACTCAATCTTGTGATCCCAACGTTTCCAGTTCCATTATTGAAAACATATATGTGTGTCTCAGCATCAATGGCCAATGTGGGATAAACTCTAGCTGTGATGCAAGCTTTTCCTTCTCCACCAAAGCTCTCCACAATAGAGTGGTCAATCTGTAAAATGGATAAAATCTCGAAAGCATTAGGACAAAATGCCAAAATGGGTAAATGGAAAAAAAAAAAAATAATGATAAATAAAAAATCATAGTCTCAAGCATGCATATTGCCAACACAAATTCAGGAAATAGGAAGCATAAAGGTGATCAAATGCTATAGGCAGACTTCTTGTTGATGTGTAAATGTTAGAAACGATCATTTTTTTCACCTTAAGCATGAGTGCCTATTAAAAAGATTAACCCAATTTGTTGGTTGATCACTACTTGTATGAGAGACAGGAGGGACAAGTATCAAAAAATGAAAATTAAAGAATCTTTAGACAATATTAGACGGGTGGGTCTAGATTTTTTTTTTTTTTTTGTCTGAATGATTGAAGATTTTCTTTGGTTGTATGCAAGTGGCATTTAAAAACAAGAAGGTACCTAATCCGAAAAGAACATAATTACATACACTACCAAAACCAATGCGTGTGTGTGTGTTTTTTTTTCAAATTCATATTATTAAAGATCTAATGCGCATGATAATACATTAATCATTAGTAGATAGATAATTATCCTAGGTTTGAATATTCATCCAAAATAAATAAATAAATTTTTCTTTTCAAAAAATGGTTTTGTTTACGTTTTCATTTCTTAATAAAATACAAAATAGTAAATGTAAAAAATCTAAGGTAAGACAGAACAATGGGGAGCAATAAAATAGGCTGGTGTTATTTCCACACTACAAGTTGTTATTTCCGTACTATTGGTGCGGAAATAACAAAAATTGGTGTGGAATTTCACATCCATTTTTGTTATTTCCACACCAATAGTGTGGAAATATAAAATCTCATAAAATAACTTAAGGTCAAACATGTTAAATATTTTTTTTTGGTTAATTACACTTTGCTTAGTTGTGATTAGGCCCGTTTTAAATTTTTAATAGTGTCTACGAGTGGTTTGAACTTTATCACTTTATCCATCTCGTTTCAAATTCAGTACACTAAATGTGACACAGATACGACATGTGTCCAACAATGATTACATGTCAATCTTATATCCAGTCCACTACATTGGAGCACTAAACGACCTTGCCGAAAAGGAAGATTCTTAAAGGGTTTTAATGGAAATTGTGATAGGCTAGACAAACATCCTGCACTTCTTAAGTTTCTTATGAATCCAATGTAATCTAACTTACTTCCCATCCCCTAGGCAGATCCTGATTCCTGAGTAGGGAAGACATCAAAGAAAGGAAGATTCTAAAGTCTTTGATGGGAATTGTGTTAGGCTAGACACTGAAACATCCAGCACTTCTTAAGTTTCCCTTGAATGCATGCAAATATGCAATGTGTAGATAAAATGATTATTAGACGTATTCTTTGGTTTTATATATAGCAACTCACCAAGCTTCTGAGTGACAGCTTCTCATGAACAGGGTCCACATCCACAAAAGCCCCATATGTGGTCTTATCATTTTCTTGATTTAAGGAAGATCTGTCAAACAGTGAACACCCATAAGAACCAAAAAGGAGTTAAAAGGTTCGAAGTTTGGCAAGTAATTGATGCTTGAGAAAGAGAGAGAGAGAAACCTGCTTTGGTCACTGCACAAAAGCACCACATATTTGTTTTTACTTCTGAATATGCTATAGAACACTGCTGTATATTCTTGCAGGCCCTTTGAAGCCAATACTAGTAGCCCAAATGGCCCAAGACCACCTTTAACTGATGCACCCTTTTTGCTACAAAGCACTTGTGGGTTGGTCCATCTTGGATTCAGCACTATAGCTTTACTGAACTCAGTTACTTCAAATGAAATCTCAACATCTGCCTATAAAAGATTATGAAAGATAAGAGTAGTATACAAGGGCAAAATAAATAGTAGTACCTGTTTTAGCACAGTGGCCTAGTGGGTAGCCCAATTAACCATGATAATATAAATTTAACAAGCCAGTTTAACAATTTAATTTTGCTTTGTACAATGACACGTGGCAAAGTCCCACTACTGATTTTTATTTTTTTTTTATTTTTTTAAATCACCTGTGCTGCAGTGAGACCAGAAACTTCAAGGATTGATCCTCCCTTAAGCACTTGCTTAGGCAAATTGACCTGGTTTAAACGCAGCGTTTCGATTTCCTTTATTGGCCATTGCACCAATTGTTTTTTAGATTTGATCGAGCCAAATGTGTCTTGGAATTGCCTGCAAAATGTGTCACAGAAATATAACTTGTTGTACAACTTAAAAGTGATAACTTAACATTCACTATTAAATTATTTTTAGTATTTTTTCAGAACTACCCAATTAATTCAAACAGTTTTTTAAACCTATACATGCATCTGGATTAGCTTTTTGTTAAAAAGTTTATTTTTTTTGAAAGTTAACAAAAGTATACTTATAAGTAATAATAATAATAATAATAATGTTAAACTTAAGAAAATTGTACATATATAAATAAGTTAACGCAAAAAGAGTTAAAAACCCTTATCCAAACTCGCGCACTTCATTGAATTTATGCAATTTGCTAACTTGGTAGGACCAAGTCTCCTTCTTGGCCAAAGTTTTTTCTAATGGAATTTGAAATTTAATAAAGCAATTAATGTAGAACTAAAATTACCTGAACTCCAGACCATCCCTTCTTGATGTCATCATCTACACTCGAAGATTCGTTAACCCAACCCCATAAGATCCTTCTGTGCTTTGAGTTGTCCTCGAAGAAAGTCTTTGAGGCATAAATATTTTCCATAATCATATCTCAATCTAAATCCTTTCTTCAATCCGTTATCCGGAATAAAGATATCCTTGTCCCGGTTATAAGTTCCAATCTTGTAGCAATCATGTTTTGTATCATCTAAGCTCGCCTTGAGCACATGTTTAACATCCGGACCATTAAATGATGTGTTAATACCAAGTTGGGCTTTTAATCGAAACTGGATAAAAATCTGGACACTCCAACATTCCTGACTTTTTGGCCGAGTAAAGTGGCTTTTTAGCTTCTTCCCAATGTACAAAATCTTTGCTTTTATAAAGAATTGCTAATCCTTCTTGGTTGATTTTGCTCCCAATGATTACTCTCCAATACCCATCACGGCCTAGCCAAGCAGTGGTTGGGTCTCTAAATGAGGATGAATTGATATTGTTCTCAGAATTGGGTGCCATTAGTGGGTTATATTTGGACTTAACCCATTTCCTAAGGAATGGGTCAGAAAGGTCTTCGGGCACGGCCAAGTTTTGGACTTGTTGGTTGTGAGGGTTAATTCCGGTGTATAGGATAACCTGGTAGACCCTTCGGGGAGGATCGTGGTGGAACCCGACCAGCAGCCGTTGATATCGGACGGCTGTGATGGATAGATGGCGGCTTCATGTGGGGTCCAATTCACAAGATCAGTTGACGTAGAGTGTCCCCAAACAATATTACCCCAAACTGCGCCCTTGGGATTATATTGATAGAATAGATGGTAAATTCCCCCATGTAACATTGGTCCTGCAAGAAAATCCACATATAATACACTACACTACTACGCAGATTACATAATCCTTAACTTTAAAGACCTAAAATATTAATCCTTGTGTTTGTATGACTAACATAAATTAATTACATTGTCTTAAGAGTTTGGGACTACTTAAAAAAAGAAAAAAAAAAAGATTTTGGGATTTTCCGAAAGCCTTTTAGTTCAAATGGCATTGCCAGTTCTCTTTTATGATGAGAACTAAGATTTAAATCTCTATCCAACTGTCGAATTATCAAAAAATAGTTTGGAACTTGACTTACCCTTTTTGAAAATTTAATTTTTTTTTTTCTTGGTTTAGTTGATTATAATCTAAATGGATTAATTTCAGCCCTTAAAAATTTCAGCTACTTGAAACATTTAGATTAAAACATTTACTCTACTTATCCAAAATAAATAAATAAAGAAGAAGTAGAAAGAAATTGTGTCCAATACATCCATTGTTGTGATGTTGTACATTGTTCTTAATCCAATTAATGTTGTTGACATTTAAAGTTTGTAACCCATTCAGATTGGATTCTGCCATATGTTTAAATCACATCAATTACTTTCTAAATTTACTTAACAAAAATTGGGAAAATAAAATAAAATAAAGAAGCTTATAACAGTTGTAAGGAGGCCGGAAACATTGTAAATTGAGAAAATGACCAGAAAGGACTTACCATTAGGATCTGTGTATCCAAAGACACCCATTTGTCCAATTCACCATCGCAACATGTCACATTGACAAAAACAAGATCCAAAAAACACGTTGTTAGAGCTACGTACAATGAAAACAATAATAACAATTAAAAGTTCAAGAAACAAACAAAAAAGAGAAAAGGGCAGGTGAACAAAGTCAACAAATACCATTCATCCAATTCTTGGGAGGTTGAAAGTGATAAGAAGTTCTATACGGTTGCTTATCTGAAGTAGATTGTGAATCTTGAAGGTTTCTATAAACATGGGAAGCCTCAAGCTCAAGTACACCACAACCAAGGAGGAGGGAGATGAAGAACAATAGCCAGCTAGAAGGTACTGCCATGATGGCTTTGGTGGGAATGAGGCTATAGAATGCTGGCTATTTATAAAAGGAAACTATGCTGGCTAGCTGTATAAGCAAGTTTTGATTATAAATGATGAATACACTGCATAATATGATTGGTATTGCTCTTGCATTCAGCAACAACAACAAAAAGATATTGCTCTTGTGGCTTGCACGAAATCAATGCTTGACTCCTAGATATCTAGTCAACTGCTGCACCTCAATCTGTGATTGTTCATCGGAATTGGCCAAAGAAAAAGTGAAAGATTTCAAAAAGATGCATTAAAGTCTAAGGAGAGTGATAAATAAAGGAAAATAGGGTATACGTGTTTTGCATCGAATGAGACTTTTTTTCTTTACCAAATGAATTACTGTTGTGCCGGTCAAATAAAATGAGGACACGAATAAGCATCTTGATGTTAAAGTACGACTGTACAAATAGATTACTCATTATTGGAAGCTAAATGCAATGTTATTACGTGTACAAAGGCACAATTGACCTGAATAAATCTCGGCTAAAATAGAAGTCTTGTACTTAAAATTAATTGACATCTATTTTAATTTCTGAAAATTTGAAAAGTTATATTTTTTTTCTTGAAACTTATAATAGTAGTTTTTATATTACTATTTTGTTAGAAACATACACATTCCTAACAGAATATTCTAAAAATTTTACTAAATATTTTGAAATATTCACGGGATATTTGATCATTTCTAAGGGAAAATTAGTAATAAATGACTCTTTTCAAATTTCAAAAATTAAAATAGAAGCTAATACCAATTTTAAGAATAAAACATATATTTTTAACCAAAAAAAAAAATGTATTAAAAAAGAAGTATATACTATAGTCAATTCCCTTCATAGACAGGCTGATTTTGTAGTCTCCATGATTCATTTAAACAATTATAGAAGTAGAACCATGATTTGTTTTACTCATCAAAAAAGAAAAAGAAAAAAAGAACCGTGATTTGTTTTTGTTACTAACATATTGCGTCAATCAAATATAAGGAAGGTAGCCAAAAAAAAAGCCAAAAGCTCCCATTCATGCCAATTCGGGTTTTACATAACCGATTGCTTTTCTTTTCAGAACTACAGATTACCAACCTATTCTTTTCTTTTCTTTTTTCTACAAGAAAAGAAATTTCCCCTTGTCTTTTTAATCTTTTAACAAGGAAAAATTATAAATATTTATTTTCTTTTCGCTTTTCTTTTTTCTTTATTTATTTATTTATTTTTTATGAGATTCGAAGGTTTTTTTTTTTTTTTTTGAAGTTGAGACGATAACATAGTTAAAGAGTCAAAATTATAATAAGACTTATCAAATTATGAATGCAATAATCGTCAACTTTACATCAGCAAAATTCGTCTTAAGAAATTGTTTTGGTAACGCTCCTGAAAAAAAAAATTGCCTCAAGTTGATATTCACCACTATAAATACTTTTAAGAAAAATTAAAATGGTTTTTTACTCTAATTTTACTGCAGCTTGGTCAACAGTCAACTCAAGCTTGGATCTAGCTATCATCTTCATTTCTATCAAGAAAACTGGCAAGTTTCTAAGAAGTTTTATTGAATTTTCTCAATATTTAACTAACCTATATTAAATGTGTTTACTTAATTTTATCATCCTTTCTGTGATTTGTCTTTGCATGCATGTTCTCTGCTATTTCTTTCTTACTTTTTCCTGTTTTTATATTTAGTTTAATATTGAATAAGATTGAGAATTAACAGGACCACGTGATCCAACCTTAGAAACTGTTATCATTTCGTTATTGTTTAGTTAAAATCTTACAGAAAAACAAGAGAGGGCAGCCAGAGACGGAGCCATGTGGGGGACCAAATGCTCCTTGCTGGCTCTAAAAAAAAAGCTTGAGCAGGCCTCACTCATATAATTTTTTTAGTATTAATCTATTAAATTCAAAAAACTAAAAAAAAAAAAAAAAAAAGAGATCTGAGACTGAAAGCCTGAATACCGTAGAGGAAAGAGAGAGAGGGGCTGTGGTTCAGACTGAAGGAACGCCGGAGCCCGGAGCTCGCCTCACCGCCCTCAGTCCCTCACGCGCGACTGTGGTTCAGACTGAAAGAAACTGAAGAAGAAAAAAAAAATTGAAATAAGAAGAAGACTGAAATGCAAGAGTACTAAATGAGATGAGAGGAAAGAAAAAAGAAAAATGAGAGAAGGAAGAGTTGTTGTTTTTTCTCTTTCCTCTCATTTTCATCCAACTTTTTCTCTCTCTTCTTCTCTTTTCCTTTCTTCTCTTTGGATTTCCCCACCAAACGGCGTGGGCTTGCGGTTGGAAACGCGGTGGTTGCACGAAACGGCTGGGTTTCTGTCGAAGGGAGGAACGGCGTGGGTTTCTGTTGAAGGGAGGAACGGCGTGGGTTTCGGTTGAAGGGAGAAAGTGGCTGGGCTTGCCGATCTCGGCGTGGTGGTGGTTGATTCGGTTGCTGGGCTGTTGTAGTGGTGATTCGGTGGTGGCTTGGTGGTGATTCGGTGATTTTCGGCTTGGGTTTTCTGGGTTTTCTGTTGAAACGGTGTGGTGGTGGTTGGGTTTTCTGTTGATTTTCGGCTTGAGCTTGGGTTTTGCCGGTTGGGTTTTCTGGGTGGTGGTGATTCGGTGGCTTGGGGAAATTCGGTGGTGGTGATTCGGTGAAAAGAAAGAGAATTCGGTGGTGGCTTGGTGGTGATAGGACGTGTGGAAGAAAAAGAAGGAAAAGATAATAAAAGAAATGTATATTTAAATAAAAGAAATAAAGACTGCTGGAGTAAAAATAAATAGAAGTTGCTGAGTAAATATGGTGGAGAAAATTTTTACAAACTGCTGGAGTTGCTCTAAGAAGACAAAAAATTATTGGGCAGTTGGGCTACAGGCCCTGCTTCAGGAGAAATTATTCAGTCCACCTGGTAGACTTGTCTAGTGGTTCACCAGTCCTATTAAAAACTGCCACCTATTTAAATTGATGAGTCATAACTTAATCATATTTTATTTTAGCAACAACATCTACGTGAGTAACGCCGTTTAAAAAAAAATTAAGGAAGCCATCAAAGATCAAACTTAGCAAAAAAATAAAAAAATCCCAATCTGATCTCTCTTTCTCTCTACGACATCATAATTATTTTTTCGTTTTTTATTCTGTCTTCTCTCTCCTCTATCCTCTCTTTTCTTCTTCTTCTTTTCTTTCCTTTTCCCTCAGCATCGGCAACCACGAAATCAAAAGCCTTCTTGTCAAACCCATAACCCCGGACCCAACCACCCATAACCCCGGAATATCGGTGGACGAGCAGATCGTGGTGGCCCTATGGCCGTGACGATGGCGAGCTCCTCGAAGCAGGACCTGCACGTTCAGATCTGAGCTGGGGCTTGGGTTTTGGTTTAACGATGGAGGATCGATTTTGTGGCTGTGGCTTTGACGGGGCTTGGGTTTCGGTTTAACGGTGGAGGATTGGTGTGGTTTTGCCGTGGGTTGTGGCTGTTATGGGTTGTTGTTTTGGGTTGTAGCTTGCCGTGGGTTGTGGTTTTTTGGGTGGTGGGTGGTCGTTTGGGTTATGGGTTTACTGTTGGGGGTTGATTTGCTGGTGGGGATGGAGGATGTGGTGGAGGATGTAGTGGTGGCCGGGGGTGGAAGGTGAGTATGGGGATGGTTAGAAAAATGGTTTTGATAAAAAAATGTTTTTCTAAAAAAATTATAATATTATTTTAATAAGATATTTTGTAAAATAAAAATCCCCATTCTTCAGATTGAAGTTTCTTCAGCTTGTTCATGCTTTTTATCCAATTCAGAATCCACCGATTTTGATTTGAGATTTTCTTGCTTTGAATCTTAGAATTTGGGCTTTTCGAAGGATTTCTGGGTAAAAATATCTTTCCCAGTACTCTATATCTGGGTCTTTCGTAGATTAGTTTTGTTTTATTTTTTCATTTGCTAGATATGATTTTTTTTAGAAAAAAAAAAATGGTTTCTTTCATCTGGAATTTTTTGAAAATGATTTTTTTTTTTTAGGGATTTGATCTGCTTTGTATTTTGTTGTATTTGAATCGCTGACCATCACTCAAAACTTAAACCTCCAATTGTAGCACTCAAGATTCAAGAAAAAGAAAAACACAAGGGACCAAGAGAGTCCCTCAATACAAAAAGCCAAGCATAAACAGGGGACCTCACAAACATCCAGTATGTTAAGAGTGTCCTAGTGCGGAATTGATGCAGAGATACCCATCTGCAGCAAACTGTAATGTTAGGCCCCCCCAAAAAAAAGAGGATGACCAAAAATAAAAAATTAAGGTCACTCAGTCACAAACCTGTTTACAACACCTTTCAAGCCGAGCTTCTTGGCTATGGTGATATGTTGCCATGGTCAAGGACAATGATTGCCATGGCGTAGAATCAATAGGCTGTCGGTGTTAGTTTGGTTCGTGACCATGGAAAAAGAAGATTATCAACCCCAACGTCAAATGAATAAACGACGTTTAAAACAATTTAGGGTTTTTTTTTGGCATAATGATATGACTCATCAATTTAAATAGGTGGCAGTTTTTTATAGGAAGGGTGAACCACTAGGCAAGTCCACCTGGTGGACTGAATAATTTCTCCTGCTTCAGTGGAGATGTGGCTTAAAATGGAAATAAATGGGTATTCATTGTTGTAATGAGTATGGAAAGAAAATATAAATCCAATAAATATTTTATTATTAAATTTCTTTAATTTATTATGGACTAATACCAAAATATTTTATTTCTCTAATGAAAGTGAAATGACTTCAGTACAGTATTGACAATTTTGGTTAGAAATCATTATTTTAAAACTTAATAGTTTAAAAACTTTAGTTTCTTTTGTGGATCTCTCACATGTTTTTTTTTTATTTTTAATTTTCTTTTTCACTTAGCAATAGCAATAATAATTATTCTTTTATATATATATAATATATATATATTATTAATTATTATATATATATATTATTGTACATGTAATGAGATATAAACATAACTTTTATTTAATGCGACATTTAATACACAATCAGTTATAGGTGATTTCAATAATTAAAAAATAAAAAAATAATAATAACGACTTTCATTTTATTAGATAATTTGTATTGCAATGTATTAAAAAATAGTTATTATATGTCTTTTCAATTGTTGGTATTTTGTTAATACAAAATAGATGTTACTTTAGTTTTTCATAAATAAAAAAAATAAAAAATAAAAAAATGAGTTCATACTTCAGCCCCCGCCCAATAGAAATCCTGGCTACGTCCCTGAGGGCAGGCAGCCAATATTTTTTTACAAAGTAATGCCCCATAATAATAATAATAAAATAAAAACTTAGCTTGATAAACTTACAGAGATAGTTTGAGAGATACAAAAGGAGAAGGTTTTGTTCTCTGAGAGAGAGGGAGAGAGTTTACAAAGAGTTTTCTAAAAAACTAGAAGTAACGGTAATAAGCCGTAAAATAAGCTGTGCCTTCTACAAACCAGAAGGATAGTTTATATAGAACTTGAAACAGTAAAATTGAACAGTAACTTGAACAATAATTTGATCAGTGACTAGGGTATTTGAACAATAGTCTTGGTAACTTGGAAAAGTAGAATTTGAATAAAATCTGAAGTTTGAAATTTGTCCGGATCTTCTCGCCGAAAGTAGTCTACTTTAATTTGTCAGGAATCTTGTCACTTTAAAACTTGTCAATTTGAAATCAGCTTGAAATGGAATTTGTCTGGAGCTTTTGAACTTGCGCCGAAAGTAGTAAAGTAGTCTTATGTCTTCTTTAGTCTTCTTTACATCTTGTCCATTTTGAAAATTTGTCAATATTTGTCAGGAATCTAGTAGTAAAAACTTAAACAATAATTTGAAACTTGTCTTTATCTGGAATCTTTGTCTGGAGCCTTTGAACTTGAACCGAGCTTGAAAAGTTGTCAATTTGAAATCTTTGGAATCTTGAAATCTTTAAAACTTGTCAGGAATTTAGTAATGAAATCTTGAAACTTGTCTAGAGGTTGCCGAGAGTAATTTGCTTGTAATCTTTTCGAGAATCTAACAATGAAATCTTATCAATAATTTGAAATTTGAAAAGTAATTTTCTTCTTATCTTACCATTCAAACTTGCATCATTCAAACTTGCCGAAAATAATTTGCTTTATATCTTATCTTGTCATTCTAAAAAGAACTTGTGGAGTTTATCTTTAAAGAACTTGCTGAGAGTAATTTGCTTTGATGAAATCTAGTCATAATTTGAAACTTGAAGTCTTGCTTATCTAGCTGAATTAGTACTCATATGGGTCTTGAGAATCTTGGAAATAATTTGAATTCTGTGAGACTTCTACTTCTTGGTCATTATCAGAATCATCATAAATTTGAGAAAGAGCATCTTGGAGTTGCTTTTTTAGTTCTTTTTTGGATTTTTCATGCTTGTATTTATGTGGACTGTGGATTTTTTAAAGTACAAACAGGAATCTAGTTTGTGGGTCTAGCAAATTACAATGTGAGATCATTTTTTGGTAATCACCAGTATCAACAATATATTTTTCCCACCAACGGACATAAATTTGTCTGACAATGAACCTATGTGAAGGGGAAGGGAAAGCAAAATCCCATCCCATAATCCACGGAAGACTATATCTTGTAAAAAAAGCTAATAACTTGGGGAATTTGCAGAGTGCTGGGGGTGTTTGGAAGTTTTTTAAGAAATTTTCATAAATATGGATAAGAGAGAAAGGAAAATAGACTTTTTCTACTATTTCTTTGGGTTTTTCATCTAGTAATTTGGATGGTAATATGGATGGGTCAGGACCAAATTGGAACCACCAATGTTGGAACCAAGCTGGAAGAGATTGAATTTCTAAATGTTTGTCAAAAAAGAAAAACCATGAATGTTGAAATCCATCATTTTGAAAATAAAAGGCATTATACCAAGTAGCTTGATAATCATAATAATTATAGTATTGAGGTTGAAAAGTTTGACTAAATTTTCTGGGAGCCCATGGTGGCCCTACATCCCATTGAAGAGGACTGATAACATTTTTAATAACACATTTTGAAAATGTAGTTCAGGAAGAATCTCATCTACATTTATTATGGGTTAGTAGGACAAAACTTGTATCAACTAGAATGAATTCATAAAAGCTTTGTGTCTTGTGGGGATGTTCTGGTTGGAAGCACCACCCTGAAGGAAACATATGAGATACAACTTGTCTGGGGTTGTGGATATTGGTAATTTGTTGTTCTATTGGGAAAATATTAACTTCTGGAGATTTAAAAACTTGAAGAGATTCTACTAATTGTGGGGATGGAAAAGGTTTGGTTAAATTAGTTTATGGTGAAGAGTTAGTTTGTGATGGAGAGTCATTTGAACTTGCTGGTGACTTTAAAGTAGATGCAGTAACAGTTTGTGCATAAGTTGGTAATTTAGTGGGGAGTGGAGGGAAATTTGCTAAATTGGTAAATCTATTCGAAAGTGGAAGGTTTGTGGAGGAAGATTGGGAAGTTTGTGGTTTTGAACTAGGAGATCTTGGGGGTGTGGTAGTTCTTGATTTTGAAGATGATGGGGCTTTGACTGCATAATCTACGGCATTTTGGATTTTAGACCTATCAGGATGAGTGATCAATTTGTATTTTTGGTATGGTGATGTCATTTTCCCTGTAAAAATTCACGAGTTAAGAAATCAGAAATACAATTTAATTCACCTTTAATGTACTCAATATTAAAGTAAAAAATGCTTAAAATAGCTTGCCATCTTGCAAAAATTTGTTTGGAAGCAAGATTTTCAACGTCTTTAAACAAAACATTTTTTGCACTTTTACAATCAACTCTAACTAAAAAATTTTTATTTAAAAAATCATCTTGGAATTTTGAAATGCATAAAACTATTGATAAAATCTCTTTTTTAATAGTACTATAATTTTGTTGTGCAACATTCCATACACCTGAATAGAAACGGACAATTTGCTCTTGATTTGACTCTAGAACCTTTTGCTTAAGCATACCTCTGTAACCAAGTTCAGAGACATCAGTTTCTACTATCTTGAAAGAACCAAGAGAAGGAAGTCCTAAACATGGAAGAGTCTTAACATGTTTTTTAATTTGCCTAAAAATTTTGGTATGAATGTCAGTCCATGGTGGTGGATTATTTTGTAATCTTTCAAAAAGAGGGCGACATATTTTTCTAAGATTATGGTAGTATTCTGAGACATAATTTAGACTTCCTAAAAATCTTTGAAACTGATTTTTATCTTTTATTTCATCAGGGAATTTATCAGCAAATTGAATAGCTCTATATATAGGTGTTATTTTGCCTTGGTAAATGTTATGTCCTAAAAATCTGATTTTGTCTTAAAATAACTTTATTTTTGTAAGAGAGACTACCAATCCGTTAATTTGTATAATTTTAATAAATGTTTCTAAATATTTCCAATGCTGGTCTATTGAATTTGAAAATATTAAAACGTCATCAATATAAACAATTGAGAAATTTGTATAAGGAGTAAAAATATCATTCATAATATTTTGGAATTCACTAGATGCATTTTTCAGGCCAAATGGCATTACGTTCCATTCATATTGTCCAAAAAGGACAGTAAAAGCAGTTTTATATTTATCCTTTTCATCAATTTGAATTTGCCAAAACCCACTCTTCATGTCAAATTTTGAAAAAGCTGAAGCATTTTAGACTCTTGATAATAAATCTTTTTTTATATGGGTATGGAATTTTGGTATCTAATCTGAAGCATTTTAAAGCAGTCTTGATAGCATAGGACTCTTGATAATATCTTTTTTATTGGGTATGGGGTATCTAATCCATTTTAAAGCAGTATTTAGAGGTTTGTAATTTATGACTAGTCTAAGGGCGCCTCTTTCAATCTCGGCGTTCTTTTGAACATAAAAAGCAAAACAACTCCAAGGAGATTTACTTTTTCTAATTAAACCTTTGTCTAGTAATTCATGAATTTCTTTCTTGCAATATTCTAATAATTCTTGATTCATTTGAATAGGCCTAGCTTTTGTGGGTATAGTTCTTTCGTTAAAATCTGACTCGTAGGGTAAGTTAACAATATGTTGCTTCCTATGCCAAAAGGCATTTGGTAAATCTGCACAAATTTCATTTTTTATTTTATTTTCAAAATTCTCAATTCTTTGTTTCAGTAAAGGAAGTTCTAATTGTTCTTCAATTCTTTTATATTCTAATTCTTGTTTTAAGAACATGAGGTGTTTTTCTTTTCTAGCAATCTTGGATTTGTAAATTAAATTAATTTCATTAGAGAATGACATTTGTTTTAGCAAATTTATGTCCCTTGTCATGGGTGGTAAGATGAAAGGAAAAGTAATCTTTTGTCCTAAAATTTGTGTTGTAAGTCCTTTTTCTGAAATTTCTTTTATAGGATATAATAAAGCTATGAAAGGATTTCCTAATATTACTTTTGAGGTTATATCTTTGACTAAAATAAAAGAAGTTTTAATACAAACACCGTCTCTACAAACATGAGCATTTGGAAGCTTGAATTCAATATTTAAACTAGCACCACTAACTTGTGAAAGTTTTTCTGTTGTTTTTTCATAGTATTTTGTAGGGATTAATCTTTCTTAGATGCAATTTGAATCTGCCCCTGTATCTAATAAAGCAATAGTTTCAAAAACATATTCCTTGTCTATTACTATCTTAATCTCAGTGTTCCATTTTTGAAAAAGTATTTTGTCAATTGTATTTAGAAAAGTTTCTTTAGAATTTGGTTGGGTTATTAATTGGATAATTTGTTTACAATTTTCTTGTGGTTCAATCTCTTTTTCTAAAATAGGATATTGTGGGTGATTATTATTTATTTTTAATGCTATCATTTCTTGTGCTAATTGTTCTTCTGTAATTTGAAAACTGAATGTTTTGATTTCTTTTATTTCTTGTTTTAATGAATTTATTTCTGAATGGAGATCTGGAGTTTTTAATTTAGAATTGCTTTTAGAAGGCTGACTTCTATAGTTTTTATCAGATACACAGTTGTTTTGATAGTGACCAATCTTTTTGCATTTTTATCAGATAGGTTTTTGTTTGGTTACTTTTTCTCTAGAGTTTTTTTTCGGTGGATCTATTGTCGATGGATCTACTATAGGCATCTTATCTATCTTTGGTTTTTTCTTGTCTTTGTAAGTGTTGTCTTTCTTGTCTTTCTTTATAGTATTTATTTGGCCATATTGACTTGGTAGGAGAGTTTGTTTTTTAGCCAAATGAATGTTGTCGGCAATTGTGTGGTTTGTAGTCAATAGTCTAGTCAATGATGGAGTGTTAGAGATTGCATGTGCATGGTTTGTAGTCATATTTTTTGTGATGATAGTATTTGGACTAACTTTTGTGATGATGGTGTTTGGAGTAGTCAATGGTCTATGTGTAGCTTTGTTTTGTAGCAAAGAATTTGTGTTTCTATCGGCTAAAATTTTTTGCTTATAATACTTATCAAACCATTCAAAAAAATTGACTTCAGTTTGTATATCATTCATAAAATTATAATATTTATCTCTTATGTGAGTTCGTAGAAATTCAGAAAAAGTTGCAAAAAATTCTTTTCTTCTGTCTTCATATATTGGGGACATAAAGTCTTTTCTTAATCTTTCTTTGTTTAATTCAAAAGGTTTTGTAATCATATTAATTTGTGGATCATACATATGAGGAGGGAAATATCCCATGTCAGAATTTGTTGGGGAATTTGGCTTTTTTAGAGGAATTTGTGAGGATGGAGGAATTTGAGAAGACGTAGAGTAAAAGGTGGGGGGGACTTGTGAAGATATGGAGTAAAAAGGAGTGTTTATTACGTTACCTTTTATTATTCCGTCTAAATTTGGGTTGGTATAATTTGAGTTAGTACTTGGTTTCCTATATTTGTCTAAATTTAGTTTTTGTGATCTATCTTCTTCTTCAACGAATCTTAAATTATTTAGTTTATCTATACTATGTCTTAAATCATCATCTATTCTTGAGTTTTCTAGCAATTTGAGTTTATTAAAATCACATCTTAGTGGTGACACTATTTTTTCTTTGTGAGGGTTACTATATCTAGAGGAGCAAGAACTTGTGGATTTTCTAAAAGGCTGGAAATTTATGCTGACAGAACCATCTAGTTGCTAATCTATATAATCTATGTCATCTTCTAAAGTATTTTTGAACCGGAGTTGGTTGGGTAACATTTCTTAGTAGCCATCTATTGGGTAACTTTACTTCATTCCAATTAATTTGTGTGGGGACTCTAGTATAGGAATCATTTGTACTAGCTTGTAATAATAAAGTCTTGCTTTTCGGACAATTCCATCAAAGCTTGAGGTTCTAAAGTAGTTTTCATCAATTTGTTGTAAATTCTATAAACAATTACTAAATGTTGTGCACCTTCTAACATGTTGTAACCTGAAGTTTCAATATCTAATTCTAAAGTTTGTAAAAGAGTTTCATCAGTTAAAGATACAGCAAAATTTGGGTAACAATTAAAATAAATTGGTCCTTGAAAAAGGGACGATTCTACCATTCCTAATAAAGCATCTTTATAAATCTTAAATCTACCATCTCTTAAACATAAAAGAACACTAGTATTTAATCCTTGTCTTGTTCAAGGTTTGACCGCTACTTGAACTAAACCAAAATGTATAAATGAAAAGTTTTTTTTTTTTAAATTTTTGTCAATCTCATCACTACTGAGTAATTGAATAGTTTCAAAACTTGGTTTCAGAAAATAAGTTCTTTTTACAGTTTTTATTGTATAATTTGAGAGAAATGAAATATTTGAAAAAGTGGTTTTCTTATAAATTTTATATTATGGAACTAAAAGTAAATTCCAATTCTGCCAATTTTTATCTGAACTAACATTTGCTACGCTAACTTCTTCTTTATTAACTGTATCAGTCTTGGAGGACATCTGAGACCTAGAGCTAGAACTTCTAAGATTATTCATTTTTAAACTTACCAATTCTAAGAATTTCTAGGCTTTTGTAGGAACCGTGAGACTTCTATGAGGTTTCTACTGGAAAACTGCCTAGACCACCCTAAAACGCCTATCCTCGACTAACACGGGCTGACCAACGGCCTTACGCTTACCAACGCAAACAACTCACTGACTCGCACACAGTCTCTACTCCTACACAAAAAAGCTTGGAACTGGCAAATCTAGCAATGAACATACTTAAGAAGACACTTGGCTCTGATACCATAATGACAACCAGGAACAGATAAATAGTATGATAAAGAGGAAATTGCTAGAAATAAAAAGAGTAAAAGAAGTATGAAATAAGTAAGCTGCAAATAAAATTAAACTAACAATAATAAAATCTGAAAATAATTGATTAAAATGAAATTCATAATTCATTTGATAAACTTGATAGACTTACAGAGATAGCTTGAGATATACAAAATGGGGAAGGTTTTGTTCTTTGAGTGGGTAGGAGAAAGTTTGCTAAAGGAAACTAAGAGAAGTGGTAAAATGAGCGGTAATAAGCCGTTCCTTCTACAAACCAGAAGGATAGTTCATATAAAACTTGGAAAAGTAAAATAAACAGTAAAATGGAACAGTAATTTGAACAATAATTTGATCAGTGACTAGGGTATTTGAACAGTAGTCTTGGTAACTTGAAAAAGTAGAATCTGAGTAAAATCTAAAGTTTAAAATTTGTCCGGATCTTCTTTGCCAAAAGTAGTCTACTTTAATTTATTAGGAATCTTGTCACTTTAAAACTTGTCAATTTGAAATCAACTTGAAATGGAATTTGTTTGGAGCCTTTGAACTTACGCCGAAAGTAGTCTTCTTTAGTCTTCTTTACATCTTTTTTACATCTTGTCCAATTAGAAAATTTGTCAATAATTTGCTTTAAAACTTGTCAAGAATCTTTGAGATCAACGGCTGTGATGATGCCGACAATCTAAGTGTCCATATTGTAGATAGCTTCTTCATCAAAGTCATAATCTTCTTCATTTTCTTCATTTTCGTAGTATGTGTAGTCTTCTTCTTCGAAAATTTCATTTACATGGAGTTTCCAGTATGCAATATATTCTTTTGTAGTTGAACTATTCCATAAAATTGGGGTTCTGGGTATGAGTTAACTTGATTTTTAATTTCTGAACAGATGGTCATTTGGGGAGTTTGTGCTAGAATTCTAGGGATCAGATCTTCTTGGAATCTTATTTGGATTATATTGTACATATGGGCTCTACATCTTTGAATGTCCGTAACAGAAAACTTGTAATTTGTTGGGTCAATTTGATTATAAAATCTTTCGCTATCATTTAAGGAGGAGGCATATAAATAAATAAAATGGTAACTTGGTAGAAGTTTATAGGAATGGTTATTTTTATTGACCCATTCAGGAGGAATTGAGTCAATATCTATGAAAATGGACTTGTTTGGGAATAGGTTTAATTCACATGCTTTTTTAAGTTTATAAGGGAAATTTGCTAACTTGGTTTTATCTGAGAACCAAATTTTTGAAATCATATCATAGTCTAAAAGGAGTTCTACAGTGATTGGTGTCATACTATCTATAGGAATTGGCAAAGGATTGAGGCAGATATCTAAATTAATACCAATTTGGACGAATTGGAACAATAAACTTTGTTGGTTGTGTTACCCAAATATCAACCTAAGAGGGGGGGTGATTTAGGTTGAGGCAAACTTTTTCGATTTAAATGCGGAATTAAAAACTATTTTCAATTAGCAAAAATTGATTAAACAAATTTAATAACACAATTCAATTGCAATATAGATATGATAGGAAATCAAGCACAAGCATATATAAGCAATTGAATAAGTAAGAGATAGAGATAGAGAAAATCAAACACAATGATTTTTATCGAGGTTCGGCTTCCCCGCCTACGTCCCCGTCTCAAGAACACTTCTTGAGGATTCCTAAATCCACTATTTGACAATCTCCTTTCGGGTGAAGATCAAACCGTTACAAATCTTCCTTATACGGTGAAGAGTAACCATCGAGTGAAAAAACTTTTCACTCGTTAGGATTTATACCAAAACCCACAAATCTTCCTTACACGGTGAAGAGTAACCACCGAGTGAAAAATCATTTTCACTCCTTAGGATTTATACCAAAACCCTAACAAAATACTCACAAGTTTCAACAAAGATTTGTTGTACAAAATAAGGCTCTCTCAAAGAGTAGTTGTACACAATATGCTCACTTTAATAGTATATCAAAGATTTGATCAATATGACTCAAAACGTGTTTTAGAGGAATTTGATTTTCAATCAAGGATTTTGAATGATATGAAAATATAAGCTTGAGAAAGGATGGATTGATGTAAAAGATATTTTCTTTTCTTTCTCTGATTTCTCTTGTATGCTCTGTGTTTAGAAATGAAGAAGGAGTAGTATTTATAGCCATAATTGTTTTCTTCCCGTTATCATGTTGTCTTGCATTCTTCTTGATTTTCAATCAATCTAGCCAATTTCTTTGACTTTGTTTAATATTTTGAAAACTTTTCAGAAATCTTTAACCGTAATTGATATGGTTGTCTTGCATTTTTGAATTTCAATCAATCAAGTTGTTTTCTTTGACTTTGTTTTCTGTTTAAGAAATTTTTAGCCGTAATTGATATGGTTGTCTTGCATTTTTGAATTTCAATCAATCAAGTTGTTTTCTTTGACTTTGTTTTCTGTTTAAGAAATTTTTAGCCGTAATTGATATGTTTGTCTTGCATTTTTTAATCTTAATCAATCAAGCCGTTTTCTTTGACTTTGTTAAGATTTTGAAAGCTTTTCAATTTCAGAAAATTTTCACTGTAAGATATTTCTTTGTGTTCACATTGGATATTTTTAAATATCAATCAATCTAGCCATTAATATTGACTTTGTCAATATTTTGAAAATTTTTCTATTTCATAAATTTTTCACCGTAAGAGATTTCTTTGTGTTCACATGGCTATCTTTAAATATCAAAATATCTAGCCATTAATATTGACTTTGTCAATATTTTGAAAACTTTTCTGCTTCAAAAAATTTTTCAGCCGTAATTGATTTATTTGTATTGAATTGCAATCAAACTAGCCGTTATTTTTTAAAATCAATTTAAGTTGGTTTTAAAGTTGAGCCTTAAAGATCAAATCTTAATAAACTTTACAAAACCTAACTCTTACTTCTCATATGTCTCAGAACATGATTATTGAGCTTTGATTTCTTTGTCTTGAGACTTGATGACTTTGTTCTTCAGTAAATTTGCAACTTGTCGACTTTGCATTTGCTTGATATTTGAATTAGCCATGTTGTCCAATTAAATCAATAGTCAACATTATACTTTAAACATAAATCATTAGTTCATATGAAAATATCATTTATGAATAACTTAAAATCATGGTTATCATCAAAACTACATGAATGTCCTTGAATTAATTAGCCAATTAATAATTATTGAAACCTTGAGGCTAACAGGTTGCCTAAGTATCTGTCAGTAATGTGGGAGGATATTCCTGGAATAGTGACTTTGTTGTCAAAAAAGTACTGTTGTAATTTGATCAATAAACGTTAGGACCTATCTTCAGCAGTTGAAAAATCTTATCATTGAGATCTTGTGGCAATCTAAGAATTTTTGTTTCTACACTTTTTTCTTTATCCAGTGGGGATAAAAGCTGTCTGTCAAGAGACAAGCTTTTCAACTCACATTGCTCACCTTTGTCTTTTACCAGTGGGGTAAAAGCATCTCGGCCCAGTGGGGGCATCTCTAATAAATTTGTAATTTGAGTAGAACTGCTGTTAGGATCTTGAGAGGTAGTTTGGACACCTGTAAAAAAGGGAAATTGCTTGCTGTCTATGAAATTATTATTGAGGTGACTAAAATAATATGTTAAGGCATTAAGGTTGTCTAGAAATTTCCTTCCATCATAACGAGTGTTCCAGAGAGCATCTAAAAGACACTGTTGTTCCTCGTTGATAGAGTTGGCTAAATTATTAAGTACTCTGAATTTAAAATTTGTTCCTTTGGGATAAAGAGGGAGGCTGTATCTTCCTGAACTCTATCTTTTTCATCCTGAAAAGCATAATTTGTTAGTGCCTTTTATGTTATGAAACACTTAATAAAAAACTTGGAAAGAGTAGAAAGTAAAAACTTTAAATTTTGTTGAAAAGAGAGAGTAATTTGCAAAGTTTGTTGAGGTATTTTAGAAATTAAATTTATTTCTTTTGAAAATGAAATTTCTTTTAACAAATTTATATCTCTTGTCATAGGTGGCATGACAAAACGAAAAGTAATTTCTTGATCTAAATTTTCTGTAGTGAGACCCTTTTCTGAAATCTCTATGATAGGATATAGTAAAGCTATAAAAGGGTTCCCTAATATTACTTTGTTAGTTATATTCTTCACTAAGACAAAAGTTGTTTGAATATAAATACCATCCCTACAAACATGTGCATTTGGTAATCTAAATTATATATTTAAACTTGTTCCGCTAGCTTGAGACAGTCCTTCAGTGGTTTTTTCATAATATTTTGCTGGAATTAATTCTTCTTGAATACAATTTGAATCAGCTCCTGAGTCTAACAAAGCGACAATATTAAAATAATATTCTTTGTTCACTACAATTTGAATTTCAGTATACCATTTTTGAAATAATACTCTATCTATTAAGTTTATGAAAAGGTCAGTAGAATTTGATTTAATTGGGAATTCTATTTTATCATCTTCTTGTAATTTGTCTATTTCATTATCTCCTTGTAATTTGTCTTCTAATTCTGAAATAATGGGAGTTTGTCTTATATAATTATTTTCTAATTTTAAAGCTAATAGTTCTTGTGTAAATTGTTCTCGTGCAATTTGAGAATCAGTCCTAATTTTTCTAATTTCTTGTTTTATGGAATTTATCTCTAGTTGAAGATCTTGAACTGTAGCTTGAGCTTTTTGTGTTTTGAACATGTCTGAAATATTAGTATAATTATATTTTGTTTTATCTGTTTTTGCTAATGGGGTAATTTGATGATCTGTTTGGGAAATTTTCTTTAAATATTCAAATTTTATTTCTGGATCCTCTATTTTGTCAATTAATTCAAAAATAATTTGTTCTGATTTTGTTAAGACATTTATAGTTTTCTTGCATGAACATAAATCTTTATTATCACAGTGACATAATTCTATCCCTTCTTCGCTGGAATCGTCTGAATAGGAACTATCAGAAGAGTTTTTAATTTGAAAAATTTCATTATCTGAGGCAATATCTTCGAAAGAGTCATTTGAGTCATTTTCTGAGTCAGTTGGTAAGATTTGTAAAACCTTGTTTTTTAATTGTTCTGTACTGTATTTAGTAATATCTATTTTATTAATTTCTTTCTTAATTTTGCAATTCTTTTGGAAATGTCCAGCTTTCCCATATTTATAACAAACAGGATTTTTATCTGTTTGTTTTCTAAAAATTTTAGTTTATGGCTTGAAATTAGAGTTTTTGTAGTTTTTATTATTATAAAATTTGTAGGGTTTATTTCTTTTATTACTATTGTAATTTTTATAATTATTTTTATAAGTCTTTTGTTGTTTTCTTCTTTGTCTAGATGGGGCAATAGTTTTTAATGGTGAATAACCAAATTGTTCACAAAAATTTCCTAATTCTAATTTAGCATATTTTCTTTCTTTTTCTAATTGGTGGGTCATTCTTAAATCATTGCATAAATTTAATCCTACTTTTTGAATTGTGCAAATAATTTCTCCATAAGTAGTTTGTGCATAATCTGTGTGACCTTTTTCAAATAATTTTTCTCTAACTTTGTAAGCAAAATAATGAGGTAATCCACTTATAAATTTTTCTTTCCAAAAAGCTTCAGCATTATCAGGTCTAATTAAGACTTTTGAAAGGAAAACATCTTTATACCATCTAAAATCTGACAAAGTATAACATCTTAAATTTTCTAAGCTATCATAAGCACTTTCTCTATAATCTACCGGATCTCCTACAAAATGTTTTGTTATAGCAAAAACTAAAGTATTAACAACATCTTGAATTTGTAAACCATTTTCATCTACTATAGAAATTTCATTTTGAGTTCTTTTGTAGGCATTTGCTAACCAATTTCTATCAGTATCTGTTAAAGTATTATCCCACCAACCTTTTAATTGACCAGTAAAACCTATAATAATTATATTTGCAATTTGATGATCAGTTTTATTATTACTTTTGTAAACATTTGAAACCAAAAGCATTTCATGTAATTCATTTAAAATTTCATACTGTGACATGCCATCAATATTCCATTCATATAAAGATTTAGCATTGTAAGAATTTCTAACAGTTAACTCTCTTTCTTTAAATTGTAAATCTGAGGGAGTTGGTCTAGGATAAAAATTTCTTGTAATTGAAACATTTCCAGGATATCTTGTTCTTGTAATACAACTTCTTAAAGGTTTGGCGTGAAAATCTCTTTCATTTGCGATTCTATTAATATTTAAATCTTTAAATTGATTTTGTAGATTTTCAATGTATTCTTCAATTTTTGGACTATCTTATTTTATTTTATCTATGGTGTTAATTCTTTTGAATTGATTAATTTGTTCCTTAGTTTGTGAGGAGGAAGCAATATTTGTTATATCTAAAGTTTGGAGTCTTTTAGAGATTTCTTCTAATAAATCAGTATTATCTTTTTTAAAAGAAACACGTAATTTTGGGGGTATTTCATGTGGTGTGAATAAAGGTTTTTCAATATCTAATTTCGTAGTAGGTTTTATATATATTTTTCATATTAGTTAAAACAAATTACAATTCATTATTTTATTAGAATAAAGCAATTCATCATTATTTTCTACAAAAATTTTATTTGAATTTTTTATTCTTAACAAAACTTTAAATTTATGTTATTTATAAATAATTTTGATAAGCTTTGCCTACATTGTACGGATTAACTACTAATATTTTTATTTTAACAAAAAAAAAAACCATGGGCTTAAGTAGTAGTTTTGCCACATCGTTTCTGCACGTGCAAGGTTCTGATCCACATTGATTCGGGAAAGGTTGTTTACACTCTAATGCATAATGACTTGTGATTTGTTGTTAGACTCGAAGTCTTCATTCATGGTTGCTTTCTCAATATCTTTCATTATAATTATTAATTTTTGCTAACGTGCAAAAATTCATTATTTTTTGCTAAACTAAACACAAACATCTTTCCTAAGTTAGGGCCTCAACAAGGAGAAAATTTTCCAATCTCAAGAAGACAGGGACAAGGGGAAAGAAGTTGAGCAAACATCAAAATTTACATTTATCTTAAATGTGTCTATGGCTCCAGTTAAATTTACATTCTCCAAAGTCAGTTCTTAAAAAGTTAAAATATTATCATCTTCCAAAATAGTTGTTACTTCCCAAGAGAGGCTTAAGGAAAAAGAGGACAGAAAATCCATACATTGATACATAGCTTCGAATCCCCTTCCACACTTAAATTTTGATGAATTCATTTCCTTTGTCACCATGTGTTGCGTTACCAAATATTATTCATTACAACAGGAGAGGATAGTTATGTGAGATTGAGATCTCATGCAATACTTTTTGTATCGCATAAATGCAATTCCTTTTAAGTGTTATGGTTGAGGTTGAAAGTTACAAAAATAACTTTAAATCTCAACCATTCATTTAAAATTTCAAAAAAGCTAAAAGTTAAAGATTTGAAAATGTTTAAAATTATAACTATGCAATACCCTATGCAATACAACTTAATCCAATCATGTGCATGGTCCTCACAATCAATAAAAATAATTTATTTTTTATCAGTTATTAATTTTAAAAAGTCACATAATCATTAAAATCCACAATTAATGAATTATTTGTATTGGTAAGAAGGATCAAAATGAAAATCTTCTATCCCACTTTTTATGTTCCACTTTATACTTTACCAATCACAATTATCTATGTGTTAGATTGTGTTAGATTTTTTTTCATTTTAAATCTTAGTTTTTTTTATAAGAGAAAGGAAAAAAACACGTGACAATTTATAATTAGTGAAGTATAAAATGGAACATAAAAAGTGGGATAAAAGATTTTCATTCGGAGGATCATATGTACATTACAATATAGGATATAAATAATTGTCCGTGTTGTTCCATCACAATTCAATTCATTATTAATTAATTTGGTATGGTACAATACACATTTACATTACTAAATGGCTGCAAATTGCATTTTTTTTTTCTCTCTTAATTCTAATATTTTTAATGCCGAGGAATCAAATATCATATAAAAATGCACGAGTTATACTAAAGAAAGACTTGTTTCCATCCCTTTCTTTAAAGACTGTAAATTGTTGATGTTATAATTTTCCGACATTGAATAGACTATCAATAAATATTATGGTTTACGTTGAATGAAATTTGCGCAGTTTAAACCTATCCTGGCTTAACCCAAATCAAGGATTATAAGTTTGAGGCCTGGTTTTAAATGTGGCAAGATCTCACTATCTCAAAATATCGGTCCGAAACATCTCGATCGAGATATCAAGTTATATCAACCGAGAATATTGAAATAAAAATATCAGAATTTTTTGAAGTAATCGGTTTAACACAAGTGATCATATAGATATTAATATTGGAAAAGAAAAAAAATTAAAGATATCAATTATATATATATATATATATATCAAGATCTCAATCTCATTGGGTGACTATGAAGTATGAAGTGGTCTAGATTTCCAATATTTAAAACCTTGGTATAAGAGGTTGTTCTGCTACGAGTTTGTTTGATTGTTATTTTTTTAAGACACGATACGATGAGGGGCGGTCCCGAGAGTTGGGTTGCCCTAGCCCCGACGTAATTTTGGTTGCCCTACTTATTATGTCCAATTTTTTTTTTTTAATACAAAATCAAGGTTATATTGTACTTTTAACCGGTTATACTGCTTTATAATTAGCACAATCTGACTCAAAAAAATTACCTAATACCTACAACCTATATGATATTACAATATAACCTTGATTTTGTAGGTTAGATCTGTTGGTCTATTGGGTGTTTTATAATTGTATTTTATTTTTGCCCTCCTGTGTATTGGTAATTGGTTGATGAGTTATGATTATTTTTTATTTTTACCCTTAGAATATTTTTTATGCCCTTCCATGTATTAGTAATTGGTTTATGAGTTATGATTATTTTTTATTTTTGCCCTTTAAATATTTTTTTTTGCCTTTGGATTATGATTATTTTTTATTTTTCTCTCTAATAAAAATTTTATTTTATGAATACAATTTTTTTTTTCTTTTTCTGATGTATATGTATAATTTTTTCTTTTTTTTTTCTTTTTCTGATGTATCTGTTTCTTGATATTTGTTCCATAAAATATAATTTCTCTTTATCATTATGTCAAGACATTAATTAATTTTTTATATAAACAAGATTCAAGCACATGTTTGATAACAGGTGTACTTTGCCATGATTGAGGTGTAATCTGTAAGATCAAATAATAAGAGAACAAAAGGTGCACTGCCTTGCCTAATGAAGGTCAAGGTATAATCTTGTATTTATATATTCAGATTACAAGAGTTTTGGTTTATCACAACTACAACAATATAATCAAAAGATATCTCAGGTAAGTGTCTTTGGTTTGATGTCTTTATCTATAGTCTTTGAATGGGATAACTGTTGAGGTAGTTTATCCTCATCATTAACACGCCCCCTCAAGCCCAACGGAATGGGAAGAACGTTGAGCTTGGTCCGAAGTTGAGCAAAGCGGGAAGAAGAAATGGGCTTGGTCAGAAGATCAGCAAGTTGATCTTTGCTGCAAATGAAGCGCACATGGAGAGTCTTCTTAGCTACCATATCCCGAACAAAGTGGAAGTCAATTTCCACATGTTTAGTTCGAGCATGGAAGACCGGGTTGGAGGAGAGGTAAGTAGCACCAATATTGTCACACCAAAGAGTTGGAGGGGTGGACAATGCTAAACCAAGTTCACCAAAAAGAGACTGAAGCCATTTAAGTTCAGCAGCAGCATTGGCAAGGGCTTTGTATTCGGCTTCAGTGCTGGAACGGGCAATGTTTACGACAACTCCAGGATATGAGAATTTTGCCCAAGAAGATGCAGAAGCTACCAGTAGAGCGGCGATCATCACGGCTGCCAGCCCAATCCGCATCAGAAAATGCTTGTAAAGTGTTGCAAGAGGTGCGATAGATTTGCAAGCCAAAGGTAAGTGTTTGCTTGAGGTACCTCAACAACCGCTTTGCAGATTGCCAATGAAGTACTGTGGGCTTGTGCATAAACTGAGACAGCTTGTTGACAGCAAACGCAATGTCAGGACGAGTAAAGGACAGGTATTGCAAAGCACCAACAATGCTTCGAAATAATGTGACATCCGAGAAGGATTCACCTTCATGAGCTGTGAGCATGGTTTTAAAAACCGGACCGGGAAGAGAACCGGAAAGGAGAGTGGTTCCCGTACTAGTGGTCCGACCGGGGTCGAACCGGTGACGTCATAAATAATTTAATTAATAATTTTAAAATTATATAAATAATTAAATAAATACAAAAAAAAATTGTAACTAATAATATAGGATTAACAAATATATAGCAAATTTTAAAATATTTTATATGAGTTTTCACATTTATATATATAGCAAATTTGTAACTAATAATTAGTTATAAATAAATAAATTAAATACTTTAGAAAAATGGATTATTGTCTAGTTGAAAAATGAAATGGAAAGAAAAAGTTGCATGCTTGAAAATAGCTTTCACGTGGAGCTATTGAGGCCACACAAAAAAAGAAAAAAAAGAATGGGCGGAAAAGACAAAGTGACAAAAGAAGGAAAGCTCTGAAACTTTTTTTGATTTGAAGAGCAGAAAAGACAAAGTGACAAAAGAAGGAGAGCTCTAGAACTTTTTTTGATTTGAAGAGCTCTGGAACTAAACCAGAAGAAGGCTGGCACTGGAACTGTGCTGTCAACTCTACAAGGGCACTACTCCTACCGCACTTCTCGAGCACATCGATGCGAAACCTACGCCTCCTTTTTGTTGATATCCACTAGTTCCATTCTCAACTGTGCCCGCCTAACTCAACTCTCTAATGCGAAGAGAAGACCTCTTGTCTTTTTCTCTTCCTTTTTGGAAATAGATCCGAAAAATCCGGAATCAGCACATTCGATTACTTTTTTTCTTGTACAACTTTTTCTTGGAATATGTCTGGAACTAAACCAGAGGAAGAAAAGATCTAAAAGAAGGAGAGCTTAGGAAGAAGAAGAGATCTAGAAGAAGAAGAAAAGATCTGGAAGAAGAAGAAGAAAAAGAAGAGATTTGGAAGAAAGACAGATTTGGTGGCCATTGTTTTTTATTTTTCCTTTTTTTCTTCTGCTGGTTTTTCTTCTTCTTCTCTTTTACCGGCTGATTTTCTTTTTTCGGCCGGAACACCCGATACAACCAAAACCGGTTCAACCGCTCCGGTTCGCAGTTCTTATGGTCGAACCACCGGTTTCCGGTTTTTGGCTTATTTTTCTAAATTTTCGATTTTTTCAGAGAACCGGACCGGATACAGTACCGGTTCATGGTTAAACCGGTTGAACCGGCCGGTCCGGTCCGGTTTTTAAAACCATGGCCGTGAGGCTAGTGGTAGAAGCCATAGGTGTACTAACTGGCTTAGCTTCAATCATTTTGGTACGTTTCAAAAGATCAACAATATAACGTTGTTGAGACAAAAAAGTACCATGAGCATTTGGAATGACTTCAACACCCAAAAAATAATTCAATTTCCCCAAATCCTTGACAGCAAAGTCAGATTGCAAAAGAATAAGCAGTTCATCAATTTCAGCCGGATTAGAGCAAGTAATAATTATATCATCCACGTATATGAGAATAAACATAGTAAAGCTCTTGGACTTGTAAATAAACAAAGATGCATCAGATAAAGAACCATGAAATCCAAGTTGAAGGAGCCGAGAGCTAAGTCTGGAAAACCAAGCCCGTGGGGCTTGTTTGAGGCCATAAATGGCCTTGTTAAGCTTGCAGACATGAGTGGGATATGATGGGTGCTGATACCCAGGGGGTTGAGTCATGAAAACATCCTCAGAAAGTTGACCATGGAGGAAAGCATTCTGGATATCAATTTGACGAATAGACCAACCAGCAGATATGGCAATAGAAAGAATAGCACGTACCATGGTGGGTTTGATCACTGGACTGTAGGTTTCACCATAGTCGATGCCGGCTTGTTGGTGAAAGCCCTTTGCAACTAGTTGTGCTTTAAAACGCTCAATTGAGCCATCAGCATGACGTTTTATTCTGAAGACCCATTTGCACCCAATTAAGTTGTGAGAGGATGAAGATGGTACAAGTGTCCACGTTTGGTTCTTGAGAAGGGCATCAAATTCCAAGTTCATAGCTCTGCACCAGTGAGGGCTCTTGGAGGCGGAAGTGTAGCAGGTGGGTTCAGTGAGATCGGGATCACTAGTGGTCTCGGCAAGGAGAGCTTTGGGTATTGGGTAGCGAATGGTGCCATCTGTGTAGGTCTTGGGTTTGGAGATTTGGTGTTGAGATCTGGTTTTCATGGGATGGAGAGGAGGAGGAGGGGGTGGGTTGGCGGTGGTGCTGGAGTTTTCTGGGCTGGTGGATTTTTCTGGTGAGGGGTTGGACGTTTCTGGAGTTTCGGTGGAGAGAGAGGCGGCTGGAATTTTCTGGAGTTTCGGAAGTTTCTGGTGTGGGGTTGATATTTTCTGGAGCTTCGGCTGGGAATGAAACGGGTGAGGGAGATGGGTTAAGTGAGAGTGTTTGGGCCGGGTTGATTTGGATGGGCTGGGATGTGTTGCTTAAGCCCGTGAGAGATCTGTTTGGAGATGCAGCACTGTTATACGGCCCATGTGGAGATAACTGCAGCAGTCCAACTGGAGGCCCAAGGATGGATTGTGTTGAGGGAGAAGCCGGGTTTTGAGGTTGTTGAAAGGGAAATTGGGCCTCTAAAAAAATGACATCACGAGAGATATAAGTGCGACCAGTGGGAATGTGAAAACATTTGTACCCTTTGTGAGAAATATTGTAACCAAGAAAGACACACTGAGTAGAGCGAGGTTGAAGTTTATGTGAATTGTAGGGCCTTAAATTGGGCCAACATGCACATCCAAATGTTTTTAAAAAATTATACTCAAGTGTAGTGTGGAATAATTTTTCAAAGGGTGAAATATTTTTGAGGAGTTTTTGAGGAAGACGATTGATTAAATAACAAGCTGTTTGGAATGCATCATCCCAAAAGCGAAGAGGGATACTGGCATGAGAGAGTAAGGCCAAACCAGTTTCAACAATATGCCTATGTTTTCTTTCAACTGCACCATTTTGTTGGTGAGTGTGGGGGCAAGAGACACAATGTGTGATACCACAATTTGTAATATAGTTTGACAGAGAACGGTATTCGCCTCCCCAATCTGATTGGAGTGATTTAATTTGCAAGTTAAAATAACGCTCAACATATTTTTGAAACTTGATGAAAATTGGAAGAGCATCATTTTTATGAGACATTGGAAAAAGCCATGTGTAACGACTGTATGCATCTAGAAAAGAAATATAATAGCGATTTCCATTACGAGAACAAACAGGCGAATTGCCCCACACATCACTATAAATTAATTCTAAAGGGAATTTAAATTGAGTGCGAGAAAGAGAAAAAGGGAGTTGTTTGCTTTTAGAGCTAAGACAAGCGGAACAACTAAGATCTGTTTTATTTGTAGTTACTGGAAGACCAAATTTTGAAATTATTTGGGTGACGACTCGAAAAGCAGGATGACCTAGGCGAGAATGCCATTGATGGATGGAGGTGCGTTCACCAAATAAAGCAGTGGGAGTGGAGGGATCTTTACTTGGAAGAAGAGGGAATGGATACAGTCCATCTTTACTCGGCCCACATAACAGTGTTTTCCCCGAATCCAGATCCTGCACACGAAAACAAGACAAACAAAAATCCATGGAAATGTTAGTGTCTTTGGTAAATTTTTGAACTGAAATCAGATTTTTTGATATTTGAGGCACATGTAAACATTGTTTAAAAGAAATGAAGTAGTGGGTGTAGAAAATTGGGTGGACCCAATATGTTTAAGAAGAGGGAATGGTACAGTCCATCTTTACTCGGCCCGCTAACAGTGTTTTCCCCGAACCAGATCCTGCACACGAAAACAAGACGAACAAAAATCCATGGAAGTGTTAGTGTCTTTGGTAAATTTTTGAACTGAAACGATTTTTTGATATTTGAGGCACATGTAAAACATTGTTTAAAAGAAATGAAGTAGTGGGTGTAGAAAATTGGGTGGACCCAATATGTTTAATTGGTAAACTAGTACCATTACCAACACGGATTTGGTCAAGGCCATGATATTCATCTGCACGAACGTTGAGATTGGCTAAATCAGAAGTGAGGTGATGAGTTGCACCTGAGTCACTGTACCAATTTGGATCAGGAGCATAATTGGGTGTAGCTAGAAGTGCCTGCATATTGGGATTGGATTCCACTGTCTAGGAATTGTCAAACCTGTGATAACAAGTTAAAGCAGTGTGGCCAAGCTTATGGCAAACTTGACAAGTAGGCCGTGAGGTATTATTAGAAGGGCCTCTACCACGCCCACGCCCACGGTATTGTCTGTGTTGGTTGGAGTTGAAGCTGCGACCGGAGTTGGAGGAAGTGGGTGGATGGGGAGATCTGCCACCACGACCACCACGATTGGAGGAGGAGCGATTGGTAAAATTTGCACTGGCTAAAGAGAGATCAACAGAGGGTTGATGTTGGGCCAAGCGCAGCTCATGGGAGAGGAAGTCACCGTAAAGCTCATCAAGGGTGACATCACCACGGCGTTGTTGGATTGCAGTGACTAGAGCATCATAGTCAGATCCAAGTCCAGCCAAGAAGAACGAAACAAGATCGAAATCCTTCAAGGGTTGATCAATTGCAGCAAGGGTGTCGGCTAAGGAGGTAAATTTGTGGTAGAAATCAACCATGGAAGAGTCACCTTTCTTCAAGGTCGAGAGTTGATGATGGAGTTGCATGCTACGGGCTCGGGATTGAGAGGTGAACATGCATTCAAGACAAAGCCAGACAGCACGGGATGTGGTACATTTGACGACATGGGCAAGGACGGTTTCAGAGAGAGAGGAGATGAGAGCACTCAGGATCATCTGATCTTGGGTGTGCCAATTGGAAAATTCTGGGTTGGGAAGAACAGCGGTAGTATCAGAAGTGGAAGCTGTAACAGAGGATGGAGGGGCGGGGTTGGTGCCGTCAATGAAGCCATAAAGGTGTTGGCCTCGAAGATAAGGGACGATCTGGGCTTTCCAGAGAAGGTAATTATCTCGGTTTAATTTGATGGTGATGAGATGTTGTATGTGGGGAAGAGAAGTAGGAGCAGTGGATGTGGAGGATTTTGTGGGAGATGACTTGGTTTGGGAAGAAGAGGTAGTTGAAGACATGGTGTTTGATAAAATGCTTGTGAGAAGGAGGAAGGAGACGGAGGTCAGTTTAATGGCTCTGATACCATGTAAGATCAAATAATAAGAGAACAAAAGGTGCACTGCCTTGCCTGATGAAGGTCAAGGTATAATCTTGTATTTATATATTCAGATTACAAGAGTTTTGGTTTATCACAACTACAACAATATAATCAAAAGATATCTCATGTAAGTGTCTTTGGTTTGATGTCTTTATCTATAGTCTTTGAATGGGATAACTGTTGAGGTAGTTTATCCTTATCATTAACATAATCATTAAACTTTGCCATCAGAGTGTAAGAGAAAGCAATCATGGGCTAGCTATTGCGGCCTGCCAGCCAGATCAATTGGGTCCTGCCAACTGCTTGGGTCTGGTATATGAAATCCATTCTTTGGTAGTACTGTTCAGAGCTAGTGATTTTGTTTTAATCCCACATGGAAGCAATTCTGCTGCATTAGAGTTAGCTGATTATGCATGTTATAGTTGGAACTCACTTGGGGTTTGAATTAAAATATTTCTAGTTGAGCTCAATTTGATATTTCATATTTTACAAATTTCAGTGAGGCAGTGTAGTACTTTCTCCAAAGAAATTTTAATAATGTAATAGTAATAGTGCTTTTTTTATTTTATTATTATTATGTAATAGTGATGTTATGTACAACTATTACATTTAAATTATATTTGCACTTTGAAAATTATTTGAATATAATAATATTGTTTATCTACAATCAGAGGACAAGAGAAGAATAAAAAATAATAATTTAATTAAACTCTACCACTTATTAAAATTACCATGTTGTGTCATGCCGCCTTGCTAATTTAAAAATGTCCCACCAATAAAATGCTTCATAACTTGGTTAATTAGTACCTTAGAACCAATCTTAGAAGACACTATGCTTTTAGCTAGACAGTTTGATAGTTCTTTGCTCAGCCCAAAATTAAATCTCATTTGGCTCTTAAGCATTTCAATGGGTGTTCACACCACAATCTTGTATTTCAAACCACAAATTCCATCTTATCTTCATGCATGGATTTGGACCATGATTGAGGTGTAACTTTCTTAATTTGGTATATTTCCTCAAGATTCTTGAGGTTTCGGTATGGATTCTATGATTGTCCAAAACATACTTTGGATGCTCATTTTCTCTAGTTTAGACAAGATGATGAGTTGAGCTTTTTTGAAAAAGAAATGGATTGGGCCCTGTTAAGTGCCCAACAGCTCATTGGGCTTAGTGAAGTGACAGAGTTTTAATACCACTTTGGACTTGCTCAAACCTATTGTTTGTTTGCTCAAACGTATGGGTCATTTAACCTAAGTAGAATATGGTGTTTTAACCCAATAACGATATGAGTTGTTTAATCGGCTTAGGTCCAGCTTGATTTTGCAGAACATAAAATCCAGCTTGTTTGTGGGTCTTTTTTCTATTTAATTTTGCGGGTAATTTAGCCCGATTTAATCATGAAGTCTAATTTTATTCTGTGAAATCATGAAGTCATGCTTATTCATAAATCTTTTAGCCCATTTAATTTTGCAGGTCATTTTGTCCAACTTAAAGCTTTATGATTAATTATCGGGGGTTTACAATCACTATGGAGCAAACGCCATATATTCAAATCCTATCGTATTTATCCAGAAAAAAATTATCGAGTTTAAAATCCAGTAACATAACATGGACATGAGGCCCATTAGTGATTGGGTTAATCTCCATTTTTTCCTCTTCGACTATTCTTTGTCCTTTTGGGCCTTCGAGCCTTTGCTTCTATTTATATATTAAGCCCAACCATTTCAGCCTTGCTCTAGTCACTATGGGTTTTTACTTTTATTGGGAGTTGCCATGTTGCCAAGAAATGAGCAATCGGTCTACGACCATAACTTTGTGCACAATTTTATGGTCATGACATCTTTTGAGTGGTTATCACTCTTTTCACCAAAACCCACCACCGGACTCACATGCATTTTCCATAAACCAGACATAACACATTAATGGGTTGTGGCAAGAGTTCTAGAAATGGTATGGTCTAGACTTTTGGGAAAATGAGGCTTGAACAAGCTATTTTTTTTAGTTAATCTTAATCCTTCCAAGTTCCAATATTGATAGTCCAAAGGCGCCCATTGCTATAGCGGTTTTAGTATTCAATCAAAATTTGAAAACGTAGTCTCTTTTGGCGTTTTTATACGAACAAAGGCTCAAGAAAAATGGTTGGTAGCTTTTTCTCGACCAAATATATTTTCCCTTGTTAAAATTAAACACCCTTTATTGAACTTGAACCCAAAAGACCCTTTTCAATTCTGAAAGCAATTTCACTTTCATTTCCAACAATTTTGGAGCTTTTTATCTAATGGTTCACTTTCTGGGCACTATTCGCCCTGCTCCTTCTCTCTCATGTTTTGCCCGTTACAGACACCAAATCTCACTCAAAAGGTCTCAAATTTCACTTCCCAGAAATGGGTTCTCTCCCTTCAGACGATTCTTTCAGGCTTCTCTTCAATCTAGTAAGTTCCATCCTTGTATTTTCTTCTTAGCTTTCATTTTCTGGGTGTTATATAATATCAAATGTGTATGTTTGATTTTTATTGACTGAACATAACATTAGTAATAGTAAAAAATGAAATGTCAATTGAGAGGTATTAGAGAGAGTCTTTGGATAGAATAGAATGGCAATACATGTGGTGACGTGATTAGTCTATTGAAGATCCATAGCCGAGCTCAAAATGTTGGGACTAAGGCTTGGTTGTTCTTTTTGTTGTTTGATATTTATACATTGAAGTGTGTCTAAATAGAACATTGTTATATGGGCATTTGGTTCAAATTTGGTTACATGGGTATTTTTTCTGGTTATAGATGATTATGTGCAATGGGGTGTATGGCAAGTATAAACCATCTGTTCCCTATGCAATTTTTGTTATTTTTTATCAATAAAATTGTTTTTCCTTTTTTTCTTTTTAAAAAAAGATTTGTGTGCAATAGTATGCATCTAGTAATGTTTCTTTAAGGTAGCTACAAGACCAGAACCTTATGGGTTTTTGGAGATTATCTAATTTCAATTTGCGTTTTTGCAAATCATATGTTGAATGTGGCACAAGGAAGCTGGCTTTAAATAATGTTCTTGGGATCTTCTTCTTATTTTCTTTTCTTTTTTTAGTTTTTTTTCTCTTTAATATCATTTTTATTTCTTAATCAAAAAATAAATAAATTTGTGGTACAAGGTGCCTGGCTTTTAAATAATGTTGTTGATATGTTTGGTCATTTTGTTTCCATGAGTTGTGTTTGTTTAATAGATTTTATGCTGTTTTGATTTGTGTATTATCTGTCAAGTCATGGATATTCCTTGCAACAGATTTGGATTGTTTTTCATGCATTGGCAAGACCTTGCTCTATCAAGTTGCCAAGAAATCAAAATAAATGGAGAAAAATATTTGGAATTGTACATTTCTTTTTTCTTTTTTTTGATAAGTGAAATTCTACATTTCTTTTACATGCTCACAGACGATAGAGTTTCCAAGATTTCCTTTGATTCTATTTTTTTTCCGTCACTCTTTTTATATAGTAACCAAACCGACCATGACTGGATTTTATTGCAACAACTCAAGTAACCCTCACTTTCTCGATTATATAAATATGGATAATTTGCTTGAAATATTTTTGTTTTGAATATATGTGCTACATTTACTTTCCGGGACAAATATCAATAGGCTCCATTACTTTATGATGATATCTTTAGTTGTTTATGACTTTAGATGAGTTAAGCAGTGAACTTTGTATTGCATAACAGATTCTGCAGATGGGGATGCTGGATTGCAATTACCTGCTGACCAACCAGAAATCATATTTATGGGGACGGGAACCAGTGAAGGGATTCCACGTGTGAGCTGCCTGACAAATCCTTTAAAGACATGTCTGGTATGGCTGCAGAACTGTTGTGATTAAGACAATCTGCACTATTATCTGTTGAACTTTGCTTTGATTGCTTAAAGTTCTTACCAAGTACATGTTTGATTGTTTGAAGAACTGGAATGCTTTTTGGTTTGGCAGGTTTGCTCAAAAGCTGTGGAACCAGGTAATAAAAATAGAAGACTCAACACAAGCATCCTTATTCGTTATCCTAGGGCCTCTGGAAGTTGTAACATTCTCATAGATGCTGGAAAGTAAGTGAAAGATATTCTTATTCTGACTATGTTTATGTTACTACAAGGTCAATGAACTCTAACTCAAATGGCACCTCCTCCCCTTATAAGGTGGAGGATGAGGTTATAACATTCTCATAGATGCTGGAAAGTAAGTGAAAGATATTCTTATTCTGACTATGTTTATGTTACTACATGGTCAATGAGCTCTAACTCAAATGGCACCTCCTCCCCTTATAAGGTGGAGGATGAGGTTATGAATTCAAGACCCACCGGGTGCATGTGTAATAAATCAATCAAGGAAAAAAATTATGTTACTACAAGATTATAATTTCTTTTTCATTTACCTTTTCTTTAATATTATGTTGTGGTTTGGCAGAGAATGTCAGATCTGCACTCCACTGCAAAGTTCCATATTTTTATTATCTTTCTTTTTCATGTTTGCTAGCTTATTGTTGAAAATCACTGGTCCCTTGCTGTCCAGGTTAATTCAACACCATAGCCCTTGCCCTGTGGTACTGGCTGCTTGCATTAGGCAAAGGTCCGGCTATCAGTCTAGATTCTCGTTAGCAGTCTTATAAAATTAGTTCATTGGGAGCTTCACCTATAGTATGTTGTCTTATTAAAGTCTTTACTAAGGTGTAATTGCAACTATCCACCCTCCTAAACTATAGGAGTACTTGTATTGTGCACCCTAAACTTTAAAATTTTGCAATTCACACCTTAATTCGAGAATAATTTACATATCCACCCACCATCCAAATTAGAGTAAAAATTAGTGGTGCACATTCCAAAAAGCTCTCAAAGTTTAGTGGTGCACATTGCAAAAAGCTCTCATAGTTTAGGGTGCACATTACAAATGCTCTAATAGTTGTAGGTGCACATTGCAAATGCTCTCATAGTTTAGGGTGGATAGTTACCCACTAAACTGTTAATTTTAACACTAATTTAGACGTTAGGGTGGACATTGCAAATTAATTTTGATTGCAAAATTTTGAAGTTTAGGGTGCACATTGCAAATATCCTGATAGTTTAGGATGAATGATTGTAATTAACCCCTTTACTAATAATGATGTAAGGGACTTGACACTGTTTCCATTCCACCCAAACTGAAGGCTTTCCCGATACAATTAAAAAAAAAAAATGAAGGGGTTGTTCCTCATTGCTGAATTTCGTGCTGAGGAAAAAAAAAAAAAGACTATATATGATGAGCATTATTTGCTATTTCCACTATTAACCTACCAGATACCTTTTTGGTGAGATTTATTTTTCCAATTCTGCTTTGCAGATTTTTCTATCACAGTGCTCTCCGATGGTTTCCTGCCTTTGGGTTAGTTATCCTCTCTGCCTAAATTCTTTAAGCTACATTTTATTTAGGCTGTAAAGATGGCAAAGTCATCTGTCATAATGGCTTAGTTTACTCTACGCTACAGGACTTCAGCTGGAAGAAGATCCAGATACCGTGTTCATTTAGGAAAATCCACATTAAAAAATAAAAATAAAATTATTAGGTGTATAGCTTGTTAATAGCATGTGTTAACCAAAATATATTGAGTGCAACCATATATATTTTTATAATAATTTTTTTTTTTTTAAAAAGTCATGACTTGGTTTCATGTGGTTAAGGGAGGACATTAACTGTGTGTGCTCACACGCGCACACACGCACACACATAGTCATAGTGGCATCATAACGTCTGTTCAAGGGACAATTGAATGTCCCATAAGATTTGTAGTATTCAACACCATTTTGTTTAGCTATGTTTTCTTAAGACTTATTTAATATATTTGGCTTTTAAAATTGACGTCTGCGTATTACATTGGTGACTAGTCTTGTGTTTACATCTGCTTCAGACTTGGGTGTTATAGTTAAGGGGTGAAGTATTCAAGTACTTGGGTTTCTTGTATTGTAATTTAGGTATTCCCATGCACACATGATAATTTTCCCTTCTTATGTTAAGGGCACATTTAAACACTATTCTTTGTTAATTGCATACATTGAGCAATTTGATATTGTTGAGTGCTCTTATCATTTGAGTGCCTTCTACATTTTAGACGAAATAGAAATTGAAATAAGAGATTCATAAATGCAATCAGTCTGGCCTAAATGATCATGAAAACATGGATAAATTCCTAAACTAGCATTGGATCATAATTTAAAATAAACCATGCTCTAGAAAATAAGAATAATGTGAATTTTAGAAATAATTATGCATAGTATGCTTTGTAGGACACTCTTCCCCATTGATGAGTCTCAGGTTGTCAAGTCTTGTCAAGTCTAATTGCAACCAGACTTGGTGAACAACTCTGACATGTGTTAGAGTCCTGCTTTGTACTGTTTGAAATCAATGATATTTTTTTGAATTGCTTGCATTTCTTTTGAGGGTCTCTAAGTAGTAGATGTTAGTCCAAAGATTGTTAAACTGGCAGTGCTCTTGCATATTCTCTTATATTACATATGTCTATTGTTAGGTGTTTGCCTCTTTGTAACTACCTGCGTTTCTGTCAGGATAAGAACACTTGATGCGGTTATTATTACCCATTCTCATGCTGATGCAATTGGAGGTCTCTGACAGAACTGTGATAATGTTATTTAATGAATAATCATCAAAACTGTGATAATGTAGTTTCTCCCTTTTTTTTATATTATTTTATTTTATATATATATATATATATATATATCTTCGTTTTCTTTAAATTAGAAAATTATATCAATCCATCACTGAATGCTCTATCTCTCCAGGTCTCGATGATCTTCGTGACTGGACGAACAATGTCCAGCCCAGTATTCCAATTTATGTGGCCCAGCGTGATTTTGAGGTTCAACCTCCAGCTTTGTCTTTCTTTCATCAATTTCAATATAACATTTATTAATTTTCATAGTTCTCTTTATCAAAGTTTGTTTTTCAGCACACACACACACACACATATATATATATATATATTTATGAAATCACTTCAAGAAACTTGTTGGTAATCTGAACTATTCTCACTTTTGTTTGCCCTTGTTTGATTATTATTGAAATAATTTCAGGTGATGAAAAAGACACATTATTACCTAGTAGATACAAGTGTCATTTTACCCGGTGCTGCAGTCTCAGAGTTGCAATTCAATATGATACATGAGAAACCATTTGTTGTACATGATTTGAAGGTCAGAATATATTAGTGGTATTACTGAATGAAGATTTTCATTTCAATCCCAAAATCATGGTTTAGGAATATGTTTGTCAATTTCAATTTCTAATCCTTGTTAAATATTATGTCCTGGCAAACATAGTCAAGATATTGCTTTTATGTCTTACCTGCCTTTATAACAATGTAGTGAAAAAAAAAAATTATGAGTTCATTAAAAATTTTGTCTCATGCAATTATAATTATGAACGCCAGTTCTGTGGAATCAGGAAAGGACTACTGGTAAGTTAACAAATGGATGAGTGTGACTAATTTGTGTGAGCTGAGTTGGGTGTATATAGGGTTGAATTTGTAGAAGTAAAAATTCTTCCGTTGCATTCCGAGAGAAATAGTCTGTTTTGTATTTTTGTCACTTTCAAAAGTTACTCTAAACATAAAATGAAAGGGAACAAAGTATGTCCTCATCCAAAGATTACTGCTGAAGTAGATATTTTTAATGGCAATCCTGACTGAAGGATGTGTTATATGCACTTTGAGATAAAAATGGATCCAACAAATAACACTGATACCTATTTATTTCATCTTATTTAATGTTGTGTTTCAGATTACCCCTTTACCAGTATGGCATGGTCGTGGTTATCGTTCCCTAGGTTTTCGTTTCGGTAATATTTGTTACATTAGGTAATGCTTCTAACTCACAGATATGCTTTTATATTGACACTAGTTTGGAGTTAAATCTTTTATTCACATTTGCAGCGATGTTAGTGACATACCTGAAGAAACTTATCCACTTCTGAAGGACTGTGAAATCCTGATTCTGGTCTCTCTCTCTCTCTCACACACACACACACACACATCCATGCACACATGCATACAGACAAAAAATCACAAACGCATTTGTTTTATCCTCAT
>OU015766.1:21330130-21389192 GCA_907173295.1 Fagus sylvatica | reverse complement strand
TTTATAAGGAAAGGAAAAAAACACGTGACAAGTTATGATTAGTGAAGTATAAAATGGAATATAAAAAGTAGGATAAAAGATTTTCATTCGAAGAATTATATGTACATTACAATAGAGGATATAAATAATTGTCCGTGTTGTTCCATCACAATTCAATTCATTATTAATTAATTTGGTATGGTACAATACACATTTACATTACTAAATGTCTGCAAATTGCATTTTTTTTTTCTCTCTTAATTCTAATATTTTTAATGCTGAGGAATCAAATATCATAGAAAAATGCACGAGTTATACTAAAGAAAGACTTGTTTCCATCCAATTGGCTCTTAAATGGTGGACCTCGGTTGTATTGCGTTTCTCTTATTAATACAATTCTCTATCGTTTATTTAAAAAGACTTGTTTCCATCCCTTTCTTTAAAGACTGTAAATTGTTGAATGTTATAATTTTCCAGACATTGAATAGACTGAGATCAATAAATATTATGGTTTACGTTGAATGAACTTGTGCAGTTTAAATGAAAAAAACTTGCGCAGTTTAAACCTATCCTGGCTTAACCCAAATCAAGGATTATAAGTTTGAGGCCTGGTTTTAAATGTGGCAAGATCTCACTATCTTCAAAATATCGGTCCGAAACATCTCGATCGAGATATCAAGTTATATCAACCATATTGATATAAAAATATCAGAATTTTTTGAAATAATCGGTTTAAACACAAGTGATCATATAGATATTAATATTATTAAAAAATGGAAAAGAAAAAAAATAAAGATATCAATTATCGGAGAATTTTGCATGATATAAAAAATATATATCAAATTAAGAAATTATTAAAATATCAAGTATCATGAAAAACCTCAGCCGGCCGGGCATTGGCAAGATCTCAATCTCATTGGGTGACTATGAAGTGGTCTAGATTTCCAATACTTAAAAGTTAAAACCTTGGTTTAAGAGGTTGTTCCGCTTACGAGTTTATTTGTTTATTTTATTTTATTGGTTTTAAGACACGATACGATTTAATCAATGACATCTGTTTCTTGATATTTGTTCTAAAATATAATTTCTCTTTATCATTATGTCAAGACATTAATTAATTTTTTATATAAACAAGATTCAAGCACATGTTTGATAACAGGTCTACTTTGCCATGATTGAGGTGTAATCATTAAACTTTGCCATCAGAGTGTAAGAGAAAGCAATCATGGGCTAGCTATTGCGGCCTGCCAGCCAGATCAATTGTGTCCTGCCAACTGCTTGGGTCTGGTATATGAAATCCATTCTTTGGTAGTACTGTTCAGAGCTAGTGATTTTGTTTTAATCCCACATGGAAGCAATTCTGCTGCATTAGAGTTAGCTGATTATGCATGTTATAGTTGGAACTCACTTGGGGTTTGAATTAAAATATTTCTAGTTGAGCTCAATTTGATATTTCATATTTTACAAATTTCAGTGAGGCAGTGTAGTACTTTCTCCAAAGAAATTTTAATAATGTAATAGTAATAGTGCTTTTTTTATTTTATTATTATTATGTAATAGTGATGTTATGTACAACTATTACATTTAAATTATATTTGCACTTTGAAAATTATTTGAATATAATAATATTGTTTATCTACAATCAGAGGACAAGAGAAGAATAAAAAATAATAATTTAATTAAACTCTACCACTTATTAAAATTACCATGTTGTGTCATGCCGCCTTGCTAATTTAAAAATGTCCCACCAATAAAATGCTTCATAACTTGGTTAATTAGTACCTTAGAACCAATCTTAGAAGACACTATGCTTTTAGCTAGACAGTTTGATAGTTCTTTGCTCAGCCCAAAATTAAATCTCATTTGGCTCTTAAGCATTTCAATGGGTGTTCACACCACAATCTTGTATTTCAAACCACAAATTCCATCTTATCTTCATGCATGGATTTGGACCATGATTGAGGTGTAACTTTCTTAATTTGGTATATTTCCTCAAGATTCTTGAGGTTTCGGTATGGATTCTATGATTGTCCAAAACATACTTTGCATGCTCATTTTCTCTAGTTTAGACAAGATGATGAGTTGAGCTTTTTTGAAAAAGAAATGGATTGGGCCTTGTTAAAGTGCCCAACAGCTCATTGGGCTTAGTGAAGTGACAGAGTTTTAATACCACTTTGGACTTGCTCAAACCTATTGGTTTGTTTGCTCAAACGTATGGGTCATTTAACCTAAGTAGAATATGGTGTTTTAACCCAATAAACGATATGAGTTTGTTTAATCGGCTTAGGTCCAGCTTGATTTTGCAGAACATAAAATCCAGCTTGTTTGTGGGTCTTTTTTCTATTTAATTTTGCGGGTAATTTAGCCCGATTTAATCATGAAGTCTAACTTTATTTCTGCGAAATCATGAAGTCATGCTTATTCATAAATCTTTTAAGCCCATTTAATTTTTGCAAGGTCATTTAGTCCAACTTAAAGCTTTATGATTAATTATCGGGGGTTTACAATCATTATAGAGCAGAAGTTACCATATATTCAAATCCTATCGTATCTATCCAAAGAAATAATAATTTATCGAGTTTAAAATCCAGTAACATAACAATGGACATGAGGCCCATTTTAGTGATTGGGTTAATCTCCATTTTTTCCTCTTCGACTTTCTTTGTCCTTTTGGGCCTTCGAGCCTTTGCTTCTATTTATATATTAAGCCCAACCCATTTTTTCGGCCTTGCTCTAGCAGTCACTATGGGTTTTTACTTTTATTGGGAGTTGCCATGTTGCCAAGAAATGAGCAATCGGTTTACGACCATAACTTTTGTACGCATAATTTTATGGTCATGACATCTTTTGAGTGGTTATCACTTCTTTTCACCAAAACCCACCACCGGACTCACATGCATTTTCCATAAACTAAGACATAACACATTAACGGGTTGTGGCAAGAGTTCTAGAAATGGTTTGGTCTAGACTTTTGGGAAAATGAGGCATGAACAGGCTATTTTTTTTAGTTAATCTTAATCCTTCCAATATTTATAGTCCAAAGTCGCCCATTGCTATAGCGGTTTTAGTATTCAATCAAAATTTGAAAACGTAGTCTCTTTTGGCGTTTTTATACGAACAAAGGCTCAAGAAAAATGGTTAGTAGCTTTTTCTCGACCAAATATTTATTTTCCCTTGTTAAAATTAAACACCCTTTATTCAACTTGAACCCAAAAGACCCTTTTCAATTCTGAAAGCAATTTCACTTTCATTTCCAACAATTTTGGAGCTTTTTATCAAATGGTTCACTTTCTGGGCACTATTCGCCCTGCTCCTTCTCTCTCATGTTTTGCCCGTTACAGACACCAAATCTCACTCAAAAGGTCTCAAATTTCACTTCCCAGAAATGGGTTCTCTCCCTTCAGACGATTCCTTTCAGGCTTCTCTTCAATCTAGTAAGTTCCATCCTTGTATTTTCTTCTTAGCTTTCATTGTTCTGGGTGTTATATATTGTCAAATGTGTATGTTTGATTTTTATTGACTGAACATAACATTAGTAATAGTAAAAAATGAAATGTCAATTGAGAGGTATTAGAGAGAGTCTTGGGATAGAATAGAATGGCAATACATGTGGTGACCTGATTAGTCTATTGAAGATCCATAGCCGAGCTCAAAATGTTGGGACTAAGGCTTGGTTGTTCTTTTTGTTGTTTGATATTTATACATTGAAGTGTGTCTAAATAGAACATTGTTATACGGGCATTTGGATTTTTTAGCAGTTGGGATTTTTTTTTTGGTATGAATGAAACTTTTTGGATTGGTATGGGTTTCAGTGTTGTTTGAGATGGCTGGCTATTTGGAAAGAGCTTTTCTATGTATTTGCTAAGGCTTGATTGTGATCAGTGTGTTCCATGTGTAATACTTCGTTTGTAGTTGTTGATGACTTATATGTGTGCACAAGCTTTGATCTTTATATGGCTAATGTTGCTGTGAACTAGAATTTAGGTGGCATCTGGAATATCTTATATATGTGTGTGTGTGTGTGTGCATTGGCCAAGTACCAAGTATTAAGTCAATTCACTGAGTTTTATGTTCACCTATTCTAGCTATCTATCAAATATCAATGATCACTTGTATTTCTTTCGCTTCGAATTTGGTTCAAATTAGCTTACATGGGTATTTTTTCTGGTTATAGATGATTATGTGCAATGGGGTATATGGCAAGTATAAACCATCTGTTCCCTATGTAATTTTTGTTATTTTTTATCAATAAAATTGTTTTTCCTTTTTTTCTTTTTAAAAAAAGATTTGTGTGCAATAGTATGCATCTAGTAATGTTTCTTTAAGGTAGCTACAAGACCAGAACCTTATGGGTTTTTGGAGATTATCTAATTTCAATTTGCGTTTTTGCAAATCATATGTTGAATGTGGCACAAGGAAGCTGGCTTTAAATAATGTTCTTGGGATCTTCTTATTTTCTTTTCTTTTCTTTTCTTTTTTTTTCTTTTTTTAGTTTTTTTTCTCTTTAATATCATTTTTATTTCTTAATCAAAAAATAAATAAATTTGTGGTACAAGGTGCCTGGCTTTTAAATAATGTTGTTGACATGTTTGGTCATTTTGTTTCCATGAGTTGTGTTTGTTTAATAGATTTTATGCTGTTTTGATTTGTGTATTATCCGTCAAGTCATGGATATTCCTTGCAACAGATTTGGATTGTTTTTCATGCATTGGCAAGACCTTGCTCTATCAAGTTGCCAAGAAATCAAAATAAATGGAGAAAAATATTTGGAATTGTACATTTTTTTTATTTTTTTTTTGATAAGCGGAATTGTACATTTCTTTTACATGCTCACAGACGATAGAGTTTCCAAGATTTCCTTTGATTCTATTTTTTTTCCGTCACTCTTTTTATATAGTAACCAAACCGACCATGACTGGATTTTATTGCAACAACTCAAGTAACCCTCACTTTCTCGATTATATAAATATGGATAATTTGCTTGAAATATTTTTGTTTTGAATATATGTGCTACATTTACTTTCCGGGACAAATATCAATAGGCTCCATTACTTTATGATGATATCTTTAGTTGTTTATGACTTTAGATGAGTTAAGCAGTGAACTTTGTATTGCATAACAGATTCTGCAGATGGGGATGCTGGATTGCAATTACCTGCTGACCAACCAGAAATCATATTTATGGGGACGGGAACCAGTGAAGGGATTCCACGTGTGAGCTGCCTGACAAATCCTTTAAAGACATGTCTGGTATGGCTGCAGAACTGTTGTGATTAAGACAATCTGCACTATTATCTGTCGAACTTTGCTTTGATTGCTTAAAGTTCTTACCAAGTACATGTTTGATTGTTTGAAGAACTGGAATGCTTTTTGGTTTGGCAGGTTTGCTCAAAAGCTGTGGAACCGGGTAATAAAAATTGAAGACTCAACACAAGCATCCTTATTCGTTATCCTAGGGCCTCTGGAAGTTGTAACATTCTCATAGATGCTGGAAAGTAAGTGAAAGATATTCTTATTCTGACTATGTTTATGTTACTACAAGGTCAATGAGCTCTAACTCAAATGGCACCTCCTCCCCTTATAAGGTGGAGGATGAGGTTATGAATTCAAGACCCACCGGGTGCATGTGTAATAAATCAATCAAGGAAAAAAATTATGTTACTACCAAGATTATAATTTCTTTTTCATTTACCTTTTCTTTAATATTATGTTGTGGTTTGGCAGAGAATGTCAGATCTGCACTCCACTGCAAAGTTCCATATTTTTATTATCTTTCTTTTTCATGTTTGCTAGCTTATTGTTGAAAATCACTGGTCCCTTGCTGTCCAGGTTAATTCAACACCATAGCCCTTGCCCTGTGGTACTGGCTGCCTGCATTAGGCAAAGGTCCAGCTATCAGTCTAGATTCTCGTTAGCAGTCTTATAAAATTGGTTTGTTGGGAGCTTCACCTATAGTATGTTGTCTTATTAAAGTCTTTACTAAGGTGTAATTGCAACTATCCACCCTCCTAAACTATAGGAGTACTTGTATTGTGCACCCTAAACTTTAAAATTTTGCAATTCACACCTTAATTCGAGAATAATTTACATATCCACCCACCATCCAAATTAGAGTACTAATAAAAAAAAAACCATCCAAATTAGAGTCAAAATTAGTGGTGCACATTGCAAAAAGCTCTCATAGTTTAGGGTGCACATTACAAATGCTCTCATATTGTAGGTGCACATTGCAAATGCTCTCATAGTTTAGGGTGGATAGTTACCCACTAAACTGTTAATTTTAACACTAATTTAGACGTTAGGGTGGACATTGCAAATTAATTTTGATTGCAAAATTTTGAAGTTTAGGGTGCACATTGCAAATATCCTGATAGTTTAGGATGAATGATTGTAATTAACCCCTTTACTAATAATGATGCAAGGGACTTGACACTGTTTCCATTCCACCCAAACTGAAGGCTTTCCCGATACAATTAAAAAAAAAAAATGAAGGGGTTGTTCCTCATTGCTGAATTTCGTGCTGAGGAAAAAAAAAAAAAGATTATATATGATGAGCATTATTTGCTATTTCCACTATTAACCTACCAGATACCTAAATGGTGAGATTTATTTTTCCAATTCTGCTTTGCAGATTTTTCTATCACAGTGCTCTCCGATGGTTTCCTGCCTTTGGGTTAGTTATCCTCTCTGCCTAAATTCTTTAAGCTACATTTTATTTAGGCTGTAAAGATGGCAAAGTCATCTGTCATAATGGCTTAGTTTACTCTACGCTACAGGACTTCAGCTGGTAAGAAGATCCAGATACCGTGTTCATTTAGGAAAATCCACATTAAAAAATAAAAATAAAATTATTAGGTGTATAGCTTGTTAATAGCATGTGTTAACCAAAATATATTGAGTGCAACCATATATATTTTTATATAATTTTTTTTTTTTTAAAAAGTCATGACTTGGTTTCATGTTGATGTGGTTAAGGGAGGACATTAACTGTGTGTGCTCACACGCGCACACACGCACACACACACGCACACACATAGTCATAGTGGCATCATAATGTCTGTTCAAGGGACAATTGAATGTCCCATAAGATTTGTAGTATTCAATACCATTTTGTTTAGCTATGTTTTCTTAAGACTTATTTAATATATTTGGCTTTTAAAATTGACGTCTGCGTATTACATTGGTGACTAGTCTTGTGTTTACATCTGCTTCAGACTTGGGTGTTATAGTTAAGGGGTGAAGTATTCAAGTACTTGGGTTTCTTGTATTGTAATTTAGGTATTCCCATGCACACATGATAATTTTCCCTTCTTATGTTAAGGGCACATTTAAACACTATTCTTTGTTAATTGCATACATTGAGCAATTTGATATTGTTGAGTGCTCTTATCATTTGAGTGCCTTCTACATTTTAGACGAAATAGAAATTGAAATAAGAGATTCATAAATGCAATCAGTCTGGCCTAAATGATCATGAAAACATGGATAAATTCCTAAACTAGCATTGGATCATAATTTAAAATAAACCATGCTCTAGAAAATAAGAATAATGTGAATTTTAGAAATAATTATGCATAGTATGCTTTGTAGGACACTCTTCCCCATTGATGAGTCTCAGGTTGTCAAGTCTAATTGCAACCAGACTTGGTGAACAACTCTGACATGTGTTAGAGTCCTGCTTTGTACTGTTTGAAAAATGATATTTTTTTGAATTGCTTGCATTTCTTTTGAGGGTCTCTAAGTAGTAGATGTTAGTCCAAAGATTGTTAAACTGGCAGTGCTCTTGCATATTCTCTTATATTACATATGTCTATTGTTAGGTGTTTGCCTCTTTGTAACTACCTGCGTTTCTGTCAGGATAAGAACACTTGATGCGGTTATTATTACCCATTCTCATGCTGATGCAATTGGAGGTCTCTGACAGAACTGTGATAATGTTATTTAATGAATAATCATCAAAACTGTGATAATGTAGTTTCTCCCTTTTTTTTATATTATTTTATATATATATATATATATATATATCTCCGTTTTCTTTAAATTAGAAAATTATATCAATCCATCACTGAATGCTCTATCTCTCCAGGTCTCGATGATCTTCGTGACTGGACGAACAATGTCCAGCCCAGCATTCCAATTTATGTGGCCCAGCGTGATTTTGAGGTTCAACCTCCAGCTTTGTCTTTCTTTCATCAATTTCAATATAACATTACACACACACACACACACACATATTAATTTTCATGAAACTTGTTGGTATCTGAACTATTTACTTTTGTACACACACACACACACACACATATATATATGAAATCACTTCAGAAACTTGTTGTAATCTGAACTTTTCACTTTTGCACACACACACACACATATATATATGAAACATATACTTGTTGGTATATATACTTTTGTACACACACACACACACACACATATTTATGAAATCACTTCATGAAACTTGTTGGTAATCTGAACTATTCTCACTTTTGTTTGCCCTTGTTTGATTATTATTGAAATAATTTCAGGTGATGAAAAAGACACATTATTACCTAGTAGATACAAGTGTCATTTTACCCGGTGCTGCAGTCTCAGAGTTGCAATTCAATATGATACATGAGAAACCATTTGTTGTACATGATTTGAAGGTCAGAATATATTAGTGGTATTACTGAATGAAGATTTTCATTTCAATCCCAAAATCATGGTTTAGGAATATGTTTGTCAATTTCAATTTCTAATCCTTGTTAAATATTATGTCCTGGCAAACATAGTCAAGATATTGCTTTTATGTCTTACCTGCCTTTATAACAATGTAGTGAAAAAAAAAATTATGAGTTCATTAAAAATTTTGTCTCATGCAATTATAATTATGAACGCCAGTTCTGTGGAATCAGGAAAGGACTACTGGTAAGTTAACAAATGGATGAGTGTGACTAATTTGTGTGAGCTGAGTTGGGTGTATATAGGGTTGAATTTGTAGAAGTAAAAATTCTTCCGTTGCATTCCGAGAGAAATAGTCTGTTTTGTATTTTTGTCACTTTCAAAAGTTACTCTAAACATAAAATGAAAGGGAACAAAGTATGTCCTCATCCAAAGATTACTGCTGAAGTAGATATTTTTAATGGCAATCCTGACTGAAGGATGTGTTATATGCACTTTGAGATAAAAATGGATCCAACAAATAACACTGATACCTATTTATTTCATCTTATTTAATGTTGTGTTTCAGATTACCCCTTTACCAGTATGGCATGGTCGTGGTTATCGTTCCCTAGGTTTTCGTTTCGGTAATATTTGTTACATTAGGTAATGCTTCTAACTCACAGATATGCTTTTATATTGACACTAGTTTGGAGTTAAATCTTTTATTCACATTTGCAGCGATGTTAGTGACATACCTGAAGAAACTTATCCACTTCTGAAGGACTGTGAAATCCTGATTCTGGTCTCTCTCTCTCTCTCACACACACACACACACACATCCATGCACACATGCATACAGACAAAAAATCACAAACGCATTTGTTTTATCCTCATGAATACTCAGTTTTAGAAATCCATAATAAAAATTCTCATTTGGTTTATTTGTCAAATGACTTCTTCAGGATGCTTTAAGGCCGGATCGGTCTTCTTCAACACATTTTGGACTTCCAAGGGTAAATTCTTTTACCTCTTTTGCTTCAAAATCATACTAGCAAATTTTAAGATTTTGTATACTCGTTATCCAGGCTTTGGAGGAGGTACGGAAAATCCAACCAAAGAGAACACTTTTCACTGGTATGTTTAGCCTCTGCTAGCATAATGCTTTTACTTTTCCCTAGGAATTCCAATTTCCTTTCTAGATAGTTTATAGACCACCTTCACCTTGATGCATCAATCAATCCAGCAAGGTTGAACATCCAAAATTTAATCATATATAATTTTAAGCCCACCCTATAATCATTCTCAGTTGTAGCAGTAACATTTGAAATTATAGATAGTAATCTGCTTTTTTTCTGCACTTGGCACTTGTGAAGGTATGATGCATCTGATGGATCATGACAAAGTGAACAATTATCTTACGAAACTGATGGAGACAGAGGGTCTTGATATGCAACTAAGCTATGATGGACTTCGCATACCAATAATGCTCTAGCTTCTAGCCTTTTGATAACCTCCACTTTTATGTGCTCATTCTTTGTTGATAAAAGCAATTAGATCATAGATATGAACTTCAAATGTCAATTGGTCTCTCAAGAGATCATTTAATATGAATTTTGTTCTGGAATTGACTTCTGCGCATTATAGTTCTTTCGCGGTTTACTTGTGATGTGAATTGTGATTCTTTAAGATGATAATAATTTGAATCATAATAAAACCATTTTTTTTTTTTCTCAATAGTTCTGGGACTAAGACTTTGTTTTTGTTTTTGTTATAAAACCATTTTTCTCTTGTTTCAGGTCCCCCAATAAAATCGTAGATACTTATTTTAACTACCCCATGGCTCGATCATTAAATCGTGTAGCCACATAGTCAAAATGTTTGCAAAATTTTACTTTGCATACATGTTGAGTGGCAAACATATTCACTGTTACTTGCATTTTGTGGAAGATGGACTCTCATTTTATAATTAATAAAAAATGTTTAGGAGACTTTCGTGTGTGCTAGGTTATCCAATTTCATTAATAAAAATTCTACTGCGTACTTATAAAAGAAAAGGAAAAAAAAAATTTGGTAGGCACTAGACAGTCATTTCAGTTTCATTTCTGTCTATTTCGTGATAAATTGGACACCAATACCATGGTTCATTCATGCTATTTTAGACTAGTTGTACGTGACAAGCTTAAATACAATTTCTGGAAATAAATGGATAGTGATTTCTGTCAATATCCCCCTACTTTAATGCTTACTCAAGGACATAACATTGCTTAACAAAAGTGTTATCCCAGTTATTTTGGTTCAGCTGCCCCAAAGACTGCTCAACAAAATTTTTTGGAAGACAAGCTTGTCAATTGAGTAGTTGAAGTCTATGACACTGAAACCATCTCTGTCCTACCAATGTTTTGTGTGGCAATGATTCCAGCTGTAAAAGGTTGATAATATAAGTGGTTATTGCAGGATTTGCTATCTACTTCGAATGATTCTTAGATTCCTAACTTGGGGGTAAAAGAGCATTCTGAAACCATCTGGGTTCAATCAAAATTTCTTGTGGCAATATGATTCCAGCTGTAAAAACTAAAAGGTTGATAACAAAAGTGGTTATTGCAGGATTTCCAAGTGATTTCAACTTCAAATGTTTTGTGGATTCCACACTTGGGGTTAAAAGAATATGTTGAATTTAGAAGGGAAAGATGGGGAGGAGAGAGCAGAATGGATGACTGGAATATAGTGATTAAATTGAAATCCTAGACAGAAAGACTTGGGAAAAAATGAGTATAGATATAATTGCTTCGACTAAAAGAAAATTGATTGTGAAAGAAGCATTGAGATAATTGGATTTTTCCATTGCATGTCAAATTTGTATCTCTGCACCATTATGCAACTTTGACATGGCAAAACTTTGAGGTTATAGAAAACATAAGTGGGTTATAAGTTATTTCTTGATCTGCCAAACTTATACAAATTTTCATTGATGAGTCTAATTGAAAAAAATATTATACCAATTATAATTTAATAGTTCAATAAATTATTGAAAGAAAACATATTGGAAACATTAAATATCTAGAGCTTTCCAGTTGAAAACTGAAAAGAAGAAAATTGGTTTATTAATGAGTAGAGTTAAAGAGTCAATTTTAGACAAATCTTTTACAATCTCATATGCAGTTTATTATTGGCAAGTGTTATTGTCTAGTAGATACCACAAGGTAACAATTGGGCTTATATATGCAATAATCTAATAATACTATTACTATAATCAAGAGAAAAAGTAGGTCATGACAGGTGTCAAAAGGAATTTTGCCGCCTCTTCTGAAAACTAACTCCTTGTCAGACTCACAGAGAAAATAGAAGTAGAGAGAGAGAGAGAGAGAGAAGAGGTCAAGTCACGCACTTTGCATGAGTCTGTCAAATCAGGTCCAATCATGAGTGGCCACGTGGACTTGTCGGGTCAAGGACGGGTCCTCGAGTGGTCGTTTTCACGGGTGTGGAAGGCAGGCGGTGAAAGGCAGTAACAGTATCATGATGAGATAAAACTACTATGTACCTCAGGTCCATTAATGATCCATGAACTCTAAGTCCAAAACCGTACACATCAACATCATGGATGAATTTTATATACGTGTCGTTTTTTTAGACTTTTGGTGCATGGAGAATGATAGAGGTGATGTGTAGGTTTGATGGGCTGTGATATTTGACAATTTTTGGTGTGGGTCCCTTTTGGTATCTTAAATCATGTAACGTGGGATCCACTGCTTTGTAATATGCACACTCGTGAACACTCTCTCTCTCTCACAGAGCATATGTTATTATGTTAATATGTCTTTGATAGTGATACGAGATTATTCTCTTGTTCTTTTAAATTTCACCAATTTTCATAGTAATTGTGGTCTGAGGAATTATAACCTCACGTGAGAATGTGAGATTGTAGCACGAAAGAATCAAGTACAGTCACAGGTAAGTATATCCAAAAGTAACATTGAAATTGAAAAAAAAAAAAAAAAAAAATCAGGATCTGAAAATCAAAGCAGCATTTTGTCTTTATTTATTTATTTATTTTTTTTTGATAAATAAGCATTTTGTCTTTATGGATAAGTTTTGGCTGGGATTTGTCATTTTCTAGTTTACCTTCCAAACATGTAATGCATTGTAAAGAATGCATGAATCAAAACGACATGTATAATTGACTGTCAATTAAGATTACCGGATTACCCTTTAAATTTGAGATATGTTCTACACAATAAGTAGTTTATATTTGATTTTTGAAAAAAACTAAGTTTTGCAAAATAAAAATAGCATCCTGTTAAAAAATATCTCACGTCTTCTCATTTTTAAAAGATGGAGTTCATATTAGAGATAAAAACTTCCTTTAAGAGGGTGGAGTGTTATTTTTTAAAATAGAATGAGATATTGTTATTTTGTAAAATCTTAAGGAAGGTTGTTGTAATTTTTCTTGATTTTTTTAAAGAAAAATTTTATTCAATTCTCTTATGACAATTAAATGTCATTCTGATTTCAAATCACAAATCTTTGGTCAAGTTTATTATTTACACTCTCGTTTCATAGAGTTTATTTTTATTTGTTTATTGGGTTTAAAAAATACCTTGAACAATAGTATAACTGTACTTCAAAAAAGTAAAGTTCTGAAAACTTATACGTAAGTTAAATAACTAAATAAGCTAGGTTTTATAAAAAAAAAAAAAAAAAAACTAAATAAGCCAAGTGTTTTCAAAATATGAGGTTGAAAGTTCAAGATAATTAAATTAGGATGGCCGTTTAGATCCATTTCAAAATTAAAATAATTTAGCAAAAAAATTTCAAGATTAAAATAGTGTGATGCCCCAAGTGCCTTGAGTTGCATCAAATGAATTTGATAAGAAAAAGTGATTCAGCAAATCCTACTTTAAATTTATTGGCATGCATGATGACAAGGAAGGTACTGAATACAAAATTAGACCTCTCAACCAATTAAGCAGCCTAAACCAACCTGGCTTCAACAACATTGGTTCTAGTGGTGTAGAAGTTGAGATGCCAAATTAAATTAAATATAGAGCTATGGGTTAATCTTAATTAAGAGTTGTTAATTTGACAACCATAGAAAGCTTCTCTTAATAATATTAGATTGCCCAGCCCCTTATACACACAAATGGTCTAATTTTGCCTGCTCAGTAGCCTAAGAATTCCACAGGTAGGGGTTCGAGCTATTTTCCTAGTGGTACCGACACCCTCTACGGTAAGTCTTGTGTCTAAGATTCGAATTCCACAATTAGCAAAGTTTTTGGTAAAGAATTGGCCCCTAAATGCCAAAAGAAAATCGTGCAATTAGGGTTTCATGGATGTTTCCTTCGTTTTATTTAATGCATAGCAGCATAGATGGAATTCCAAAATTTGACCCCGCTACATGGTGACAATTTTTGTTTTTTTGGTCTTGTACATTGACCAAAGGGAGGACTTGTGTGCACTTAGGGCTTAAGGCAGACACATGCATGTTGGACTTAGCCGCCTGAGGCATGGTCAAGAGTCAGCCCTGACCTAACCCAAGAGACCTATAAAGAGTTGCAACCATCACTAATGTCCATGGTCAAGATCAATTACTTAGGTGTTGATTTTTATCATCGTGATCAAAGAAAAAGTTGTACTAATATTGGCTTATGCAATAGAGTGGTAATGGATATACTGACTTATGAGACCATTAGTTTAAGAATGGAAAGAGCTTTAAGAGTACAACAAAACCACTGTGAAAGACATTTTCTTATTTTAAAATTACTGATTAGATTAATATAAGAAGCATGAAAAAGACTGTGGTGTATTGCAAAAAAATAAAAAATATATTGCTTCAAACAAAAGAAAAGAGTTGCATTATTAAAGGACTTGAATAATTGAACTGCACACTTATATGAGGACTGTTTACCTTTCAAAGCAATTAAGCTTCTAAGTGTATTGCATGATGGTTAAAGAAGAATAAATCGCAATATATAGTTTTGTAGGAATTTGATCTTTCCATGAAGTGAAGCAGATGCATTAGTAATAGTATATGCTGAGCAATGAAAGAGATGTAACAATGACAAGCATCTTGTAATGCATGTTATATATTTGAGTATAAATAGGATGGAAAGATTGTAGGGGTCCTCACACCGACAGATTCCTTCACACTCAGAAGCAAACAAACTTCCATGCATCTTGCCTCTCCAGTGAAGAACACCTCTTCTAAATCAAAGTCCTTTCCTGAAAAGATTTTTCATATATATGTACAAAACCCAAAAAGCATATATATTTGATCCAATGGTTCTTGTAGGAAAACATCTTTTATGATCAACTAAGATTGATAGCTAGCTAGTTGTATATCCTTATCAACTATAAGATTAGAATCTTATATCACATAATTGAAAAAAGAATGCATATCTGCACATTGCTAGAAGACTCAACATGCCTTGTAGCATAAAGTATGTGCATTGAAGAAACAAGTCCATTAGTTAAGTGGTATGGCAATGGGGCCAGATACAAGATGAGGACAAAAAGAAAAAGAAAAAAATAAACTAAAAGTAATGAAAAGTATAAGAATGAAACTGAAGGAAGAAAACATAAATGGATGCAGGATGCATGTGTATAAAAGCTAAAGATATATAATACTAGCAACATATATTGCTCAAAACATTATAGGTGCTTTATCAACCCAATTATTTGTAGTTGCACTCTTAGTACCCTAATTGAAACATTTCTTCATGAAGATAATAAAAGAATAACAAAGCTTGAGGGCTTATTAAGAAGGCTCTTTGGCTTACCTAACACTAAGTAAAATTATGATTCTAGATCGGCCGACCTGTATTTCATATTAATATATGTTTATATTTTAATGTAATTGTCACCTAATAGAATAGAATATATTGTATGATCATGGTTATTATATTCTATTATTTTTCACCACTCTACTAGACCAATGAATCTTTTAGCTCCCAAGTCTTATTCAAGGTTATAAATTAGAACATCGATTGAAGTACAGAATGAACAAGCATGTCACGTGTGATATCATCAAATGTACTAACAAATTGTATTGTTTTCACAGGGACTCCTATGCATTCTGTAAAATACGACCTGGCTAAACTTCAAACGTTTTACCTAATTGTCAGTGCCAATATATATATATATATATATATAGAGAGAGAGAGAGAGAGAGAGAGAAGACCTATATATGATAGCATCCTTTAGGTGAATTTTGGCTTCCAATAATTGAGATGAGGTTTTGTTATGTATGGGTTTACCATGCAAGCCATATTACAAAGCTCACTAGGATAAAATTCATTTGTTGATCACACTAATCTAATGCTGATTATGGGTTCAATCACATTAATAAATCAATGGTTCTAAATTATGCTTAATGGTGCCTAATATTAATATCACAAACATGATATCTTTCTTTCCTCTCACGCCTACTGTTTCTCATTAGTTTAAAATTTATTTATTTTTATTTATTTTGCTGAAACTTATTTTAATATTATTATAAGGCACGGATGAGCTGGGAGAGCACATTGAGACTACTGTCGACCAAGATCCCATTTCAAAAACTAAATCATTAAAGAATAAAACAAGAAAATGACAAAACAGATAGAATTTTTTATATTCCATTTTTTAAAACCTTCTCTTTTGTGGGGGAACACAAACTTATCGAAAACATGAAAAAACAGAAAGGCAGTGTAGCTCCATATTTATCCACATTATTTATACCATGCACAAAGTTCATTCATGTAATAATTTATCCTCAATCTATTTTTAGACAGATACTTCTGCCACTTTATGTATGATTCTATGTTTGTGTATAAACAAAAAAAAATAACTCCCATTGCTACTCTAAAAAGTAGAGCACTATATATGCCACTATAAGAGTCTTACAAATTTTTCTTTGTATCTTATTTAATCAAATGGAGCATTATCCCTCCCTCGCATGCAATTCCCACACCTAATGTCTCATTTTTATAGAGTAATATTAAGCATACAAATTTATCTTTTTCAATTATTAGCGTGATAAATTATGATTCAAACAACATTACTCTCATATTTATTTAGTACTTATATTATTTTTATTAATACCAATCACAATAAATTTATATCTCAAGATTTATTGTATTTTAAATGTTTCATTTTCATCGCTAATTAACAAGGAAAAACATTATTATTTATAATTGCGGAGTCAATCAACAGCAAGTATTTTAACACATAAAGAGTCAATTAATACATTCTGTAGCTTCCTTGACATTGGAGTCAAGTATCTCTATCTTCTTCTAATTAACGTGATGACTCTTTCAAGTTTCTACTTGAATTATAGTCTCCTGGACCATACTTAATATAATTTTTTGATAAATTTAAGTCTTAGACTATAATTATATTGACAATGATATGTTGAAATGATAACCATAAAAAGGTGAAATTCTTGGTTTGCTGAAGGTACGTTGATTATGAGGAAATTAAGGAAGAGCCTTTGGGATTCATAATCAAATCAATAATATTCTTTTCTTTTTGGGTTTTTAATTTGATGAGCCATGCAAAAGTGTCAGAATTTTCAGCTTTCTATATGAAAGCAGCAAGTGATAAACTGATAATGCAATGAAAGATAAAGGAGCAAAAATGTTTTAGAAAAAAAAAAAGGATGAAAGAGCTTTTAGTCATGCTGGTTAGAAATTAATCAATGTATCAATCACGTCACTGTAATTGTAGAAAGCTGGGAAGGGTCTACTACCCATGAAGTAAAATATACAAATCAATCTCTTTCTCTCTCTCTCTATCTCTCTTTGCATATAGAAATGACACTTTCTTTTTACATGGTTGCTTTTTATTTTTATTTTTATTTGTGGTTACTGCTTTCTTTTGTGAGAGATGATGGGAAAGGTGGGAGAGAGGGTGATTAAACAAAAGGTTTAACAGAAAATTAAAACTTTGTTAAAAGCAAGTATACAATAAAGAAAAAGACAGATTATTTTTTTTCTTTCGGAGGGGGCTGAGAAAGAGAACAGAGGAAAAGACAGAAAGTGCAACGTCAGAGTTAGCCGTAGGGTTCCCTTGGGCTGTGGCTCTGGGGTGTGTGTGTTTATTTTGTTTGTACAGCTTCAGGATTACACAAGGGAATCCCTTCTCATCCACATCTCTCTCTATCTCTCTCTCTCTCTCTCAAAGTTTTAAGAACTTGGGCTTTAGTTTTTGTTCATATTTGTGTGGCTGTTGTTGGATTTTTCTTGGTGTTATCAAGCTTGGATATTGAACCATGAAAGAAAAAGGTAGCTAGAAGATCTGGTTCAGCTCTACTTCTCTCTCTCTCTCTCTCTCTCTCTCTCTCTTACACACACAGTTGTTTAGTTATATAGATTTTAAAACAAAAAACAAAAATTGTCTCTTGGGTTGGTGCCAAACAAGGAAGAAACTGTCAAGGTGGTGTGGTGGAAATTATGGGGTTCAAACACTACTCTTAAGAAATCAATTTTTTTTGCCTCTTTTATTGGATTCTTTCTCTTTCTCTCTCTCTCTCACACCAGTTTCACTTAGTTTAGCTGCTTATTGTTTGGCTTTTGTCTTTAAAATCTTTAAAAAGTTTGTCACACATGAAAAACTAAGATCCATGGCCCATGATGGAACCTTAGAATATCAAGAATTTCATACCTAAGAGAGAAGATGATGAAGGGTTTGATGTTCCAACAACAACAACTACAACAGCAGCAAGTTGTGGAGGAAAACATGTCTAATTTGACTTCTGCTTCTGGTGAAGCAAGTGTTTCCTCAGGCAACAGAACTGAAATAGGTACCAACTATTCTCAACAGTACTTTGTTCCTCCACCAACTCAAACTCAACCTGTGAAGAAGAAGAGAAACCTCCCAGGCAACCCAGGTTAATTTTAGTCCAAATCCACATATATTTATATTGAATATTATTCTTTGGTTAAATTTTCTTTTTTCTTATCTGGGGTTCAATTTTTTTGTTTGACATGGAATTAGACCCAGAAGCAGAAGTGATAGCTTTGTCTCCCAAGACTCTCATGGCAACAAATAGATTTGTTTGTGAGATCTGTAACAAAGGGTTTCAAAGAGATCAGAATCTTCAACTTCATAGAAGAGGACATAATTTGCCTTGGAAGCTAAAGCAGAGAACAAGCAAAGAGATAAGGAAGAAGGTGTATGTGTGCCCAGAAGCAAGTTGTGTGCACCATGACCCATCAAGGGCTCTTGGAGACTTGACTGGGATCAAAAAACACTTTTGCAGAAAGCATGGTGAGAAGAAGTGGAAATGTGACAAGTGCTCAAAGAGGTATGCAGTTCAATCAGATTGGAAAGCTCACTCCAAGACTTGTGGCACTAGGGAGTACAGATGTGACTGTGGAACCCTTTTCTCAAGGTAACTAATATTCCAAACAAATCATTTTAGGGAAAAAAGATGAATTGCAAGAGTTCCCATTTTAAAAGCCACCAACAATAATCAGATCTCCTCATTAATGGAGAGGATGGGATTTCAAATTTCAATATCCTAGATTGTAAACAATAAATATACATTATTTATTTTGGTTTCTAGATAATAAATTTACATTCTTTTATGTGTTACATTGAAGAATTCATTAATATACATCTAGCAGACTCCTACTTTTACACCCTAGAGAGAGAGAGAAAGAGATAGAGACAGTAGAGGAGGGGTGTTTAGTGTGGTAAATATTTAATGCACTGTCTAATGTGGACTATCTGTCCTTAGTTCCCAGAAACCAAAAAAGAACAAATGCAGAAAGAAAGAGTGAGAAAGTCATATATACTATTCTTCTGCATTGTCTTAGCAGCACATAGTGACACAATTTGGTTTTGTTTTCTTGTGTGTGTTACTTTTTGTTAATTTTCAGGAGGGATAGTTTCATTACCCACCGAGCATTCTGTGATGCATTAGCTGAGGAAAGTGCAAGAGCCATCACAACAAACCCACTTCTATCTTCTCATTCTCAACCTGGCTCTTCAGCAACTCACATTATAAACCAGCTCCCACTAACTCAATATAATCCCCAAGACCTCCATGCATTTACCTTGAAAAAAGAGCAACAAAGCTTCAATCTAAGGCCAGAGATACCCCCATGGCTTGCTTTTCCTGGCCCACCTCAAAATATTGATCTTTCCTCATCATCATCATCAATCTTCTCCACAAGATTAGATCATCATAATCATAATCAAGAATTCACACAGACCCACCAAGACTTTTCCATCCATGAAACAACACCAAACCCTAACCCTAGTCTTGGTCCCACTCTCCCTCCTTATCAGCCTTCACCACCTTCCCCACACATGTCAGCCACTGCATTGCTGCAGAAGGCAGCTCAGATGGGTGCAACCATGAGCAACAAGACTAATACTACTGAAGCCATGATGATGATGAGGCCCACCCACCAGGCTCACGTGTCTGCTGCTTCTGACTCTAGCAACAACAATACAACTGGTAAGTTTGGATTGAATTTGTCTTCACGTGAAGAAATGGTCACTGCCACTAGCTTTGCCAATTGCTTTGCACCACCTTTTGGGAATAAAGCTGCAGGCCCTTCTGCTGCCTCTGCTAGTCGTACTACTGGTGTGGCCTCAGGTGTTGGTGTTACTCATCCTCCTCATTCATTTCTTCATGACATGGTGAATTCTCTCTCTTCTGCAACTGGGTTTGAAGGAACTTCTTTTGAGGATGCATTTGGTGGGATTTTGAATTCAAAGAAAACAATCACCACCACCAACAACAACAATAGCCATTTTACTAGGAATGATGAAAGTAGTAGTGGTGGTGGTGGCGAAGGTTTGACTAGAGACTTTTTGGGTCTTAGACCTCTCTCGCATGGTGATATTCTCAATATTGCTGGTCTTGGTCATTGCATGAACACTTCAAATGAGCATCAAAATCAGCCCCAAAAACCATGGCAAGGTTAGCTCCTAGCTAGAATATATGAAACTTTTTTTTTTCTTTTTTGTTTCTTCTATAATTTTAAATTTCTTTTGTCCCCCTTTTTTTTTTAGCTATCAATCTTCCCAAAGGGAAAGACATATTGAAATCTTAATATTACAATGCCATATGTTAGCTATTTTACGATTTTTTGTCTGTTTAATTTTATTTTTAATTTAAAGTCTGTAATTCTTCATGTATGCTTTTATATAATAAAAAAATTCTGGAAATAATTAATCGCTAGTTTATTTGTTTTATTTTTCATTAAAAAGTAAAAACAGTGATACTAAGCAATTGCAAGGAGAACTGACTTTTCAATGGAAGACACTTCAAGAAAAAATGTTACATTGTTTCTCTTATATAAAATATGAAATGGGTTCCTTCTACTTTTGATATTAATTGTTTATTATGTGGACCATCGATTGATTTATTTTTTATACAAGTGAAATCAAGAGTTAGAACTATACGTTTGTGATGTATAATGCCAAAAGAATGTGTTTCTTTTCTTAATTGTATTTCAACATCGAAATGATACATGCAATACGCAAGTTGCAATTGATGTAATGAAGGTTCCAATTTGACAAATACATGCTTCGCTAACAAGTTTTAAAATAGACATATTTTATGTGACTACTACGAAGGGTAGTATAAAATAGACATATTTTATTTCACAATTTCATTCCAAAAAAAAAAAAAAAAATTGTTGGCAGTCGTTATCTTCTTATTACAAGAATTTTCATTGCCAAGGTCATTTCCAAATTGACAATATGCATGATTGAGTGGTAATGGATATCCTTTTCCTTAATGGTTTTACTTCCACGATATAAAACGTTGAATATGTTGTCTTCTTTTGCAAAGGAGAATTTTCCATTATAGGTAAAAATACTATGCTCAATGCTCCCACTACTTGATCACGGACGTCCTATTGGCGGGCCACTCTTAACAATGGCAATTCTATAATTATCTACACAATTATTGGATCCAACATTAGAATTACAAAATGCAAGTAAGAAATTTACAATTTACTAGTAGACAAATTAAAGCAAATCACCCCCCCATCACCTCTCTTTCTCTAAAGTAATTAATTTTGAATATGCCAATACATACATGTTTGTATAAAGTTTGAGGGATATACGAATGATGGGTACCAAAAAGCATTGGATTCTCTAATGGAAAGATTCGTGAAATGTGCATAGATAGGCAAGTTAGCTTGTTTTAGATATGGCTGTTTATTCACAAAACAAAAAGGGATTTTGTTTGACACCTGATGTGGGTGCAAGTGGGATTCAATCCCGAGGGAGGATCACATATGCTCATTGGCCTCTAGATATTTAGACAATATTATTACAAATTCACAGTGAGAGGTAATGGATCTTTACATTTCCTTTTTACTTTTCTTTTAAAGTAGTGTCTTTTTTAGTGCTCATATGATGGAAAAAAACAAGAGTAACACCATAAACATAAGATTTCACGTCTTCATCTTGATGCATTTCATATTATGTCATTATTGACATTACTTTTATTGTACATCAATTACAATATATATATATATATATATCATCTCAACATTTAAGATTTTTTTTTTTTTTTTTGACTTATTGGAAAAATAAATTTGTTAGAGATTATCACATATAATCCCACATTGAAAAGAGTTGGAGTGAGTAATAAGTATATAAGTCATGGGCAATCCTCATCTAACAAGGCGTCTTTTGAGATTAAGTTAGGCCCATTGAACTTTAACATGGTATCAGAGAATCTTCGATCTTGGCTGCTATGATTTGTTGAAGTTCATGGCTGCTGCGTTCTTTGTTGGTACACCTATGTTTGGTTCCAAGGGTTTGCTGTCTTTATTTCAGGATAAGGATTTTCTTATTCCATCTCTCGAATATCCTTATTCCGGATATACTCTAGCTCCTAGATCTGTTTGGCTATGAGTTTAATATTAACCCTAACCTGGTTTATGGATATTCCAATTCCAGATTAAAGCTTCACTATCCTGTGTTTCAAACATCATTGAACCTTTCTTTTTTAGCCGATCGTTTCTCGGCAATTTTCTAACCGAAAAAGCCTTCTTCCGCCTTTGGCGCTTCCAGTTTCAGCTAGTTCTTCGTGGTTTTAGTACTTTCTCATCCGGATATGTTGGTTTCTTTTTATGGTCTTTTGTCATTGACCTTACTACTAAGGTGTTGTTACTACTTTTTGCTGCATTGCTGCCAGCTTGTTGCTGTTGTTATTGGTTCATCGCCTTTGACACTCTCGTATCAGTTGTTGGTTCATCGCCTTCAACAATCTCGTATCGGTTGTTGGTTCATCGCCTTCAACAATCTCGTCTCGGTTGTTGGTTCACCGCCTTTGAAAATCTCGTCTCAGTTGTTGGTTCACCGCCTTCGACAATCTCATCTCGGTTGTTGGTTCATCGCCTTCAACAATCTCGTCTCTGCTCTCGAAGCACTCGGATTTCTCTCAATCATCTTGCTTTATATATTTCAAGCTGGACTTATATAATATGTAAGCTCCAGCTTGAAGGGGAGTGTTGGAGATATTATGTGTGGCCCATGAGGCCCAAATCTAGTGTAGGCCCATGTACTTGTACCTAAACCTAATTTTAGGTTTCTATATAAACCCTACATTGGGTTTATTGTAACACACGAAGAAATATAGTAAAAATGTAGCCGTTAAGGGCTTTCGTGTGTGGACGTAGGTCTTCATGACCGAACCATCATGATCGAACCACGATATCTCTTTATTTTCGTTTTCTCTGCTCTCTACCTTTTACATTATTCTTGCCTTTTTATTTTACAACATAGTATCCGAGCTAGGTTACCCACTCCAACTCCCAATCATTCAACTCCTCCACACACTTCGGTAGTTCAAGCCGTAACCATCCAGTATCACACAAAAAAAATCGTAATTTGGTTCCACTACCATTCCAAACTCAAGCTTTAATCTCCTTGAGTTTGAGAAGGGATGTTAGAGATTATCACATATAATCTCACATTGGAAAGAGTTGGAGTGAGTAATAGGTATATAAGCCATGGGCAATCCTCATCTCACAAGGCGTTTTTTGAGATTGAGTTAGGCCCATTGGATTTTAACAAAATTAATCAATTGAATACCTTGAGTTAAAAAAATAAAATAAATTAGACAAATACATAATATGGAAGCTACAAGTTAAAGTCAAAACAGTTGCCAATTGCATTTAGATTTTTTCTAATAGGCTGTTTCAGAATACTTGATTTATATAGAAAATGTAAGGTGAAAAGTTCACATGTATGGAAGTGACTTCTCAACAAATTAGTCACCAAAATGCCTCTTAAGAACTTTACTTAGAATGTAATTAAACTTGAAACGATTATTATAGTCTTATAGTTCTTATGGAATTATTCTAGTTAATAGTAATATACAAATTAATTTGTCATGGTTTGTATAAGGATATGAAAATTTTACATAATAGTTGGAGTCAAATTGTTAGATTAATAGGTTTATATTTTTCTTGAACATGTTTATGTCAATGTGAACAATGTGTTCATGGATATGTGTGCGTGTGCACGCATGAGAGAGAGTGTATGTGTGTGATTAAGTAATCAAGAGTGAGTGTTATTGCATAAGGCATCAATATATATGATTAGCCTATCATCAGGTAAAGTGGTTCAGTGAGAACTTTATAAAATGAGATGTGCAAAAAAGATATGCTTATCCCTAAGACTGCATTGCACTGTTAGGTCAATGGGGTTAGATGTATGGACTAGCTTTGAAAATAGTGTTGGCACCTGTCAATCACTGGCTTAAAAAGGCAAAAGATTAGTAAAATAAATTAGAGATTCCTCTGAATTCCCACTCCTCTTGATCTCATGCTTTAAAGTTTTTTAGTTCCCCACCAAAAAGAAAAGCTTTTAGTTATATAAAAAGAGAGAGAAGCATATTCATTAATTCATGGGATATTCACCGTATGTTGGAGAGAGAGAATCGGTCAACACAGAGAGATAGATAAAGAAAAGTGAGAAAATAAATCAAAAACTTTTTCTTTTTTTTTTTAATAATTAAGACAAAATTTTAAAAGTAAGGTTAGAGATACAACAATTTTTATTATATTTTACAACAATTAAATTAATAGGCTTTATATTCTTAAATCCATTACTGATATTACTTTATCATCTATCATTTAGTTATGAAATATTTTTTTAAAGAAATTCAAACATGTAGTTAGCTAAGATACTCTCTCTTTCACTGTCTAGACAGGAAGGTGATTTGAGAAAAGTGTGGGTGGTGGGCTAAAGGCTATAGCACACTGCCTAAACCCATGTAAGGTTTTTGATATTTGATGCCTTTGTAGGGTGCTTTTTGTCTGGCAGATATAGTAAAACCAATATGTGGTGGTATCCCCCAAAAGCTGGTGATCAAAGCTGAGTATGTTGGCAGAATGAATGAGAGTTTGTTTGTTCTTTGTGAATTTTTATGGTGGGCATGGCTAAAAACGAGTTGACTTGTCATAGTAAAGATGCTCCCTTCCTTTGTGTCAATAATGCCACCTTTTGTATTTGACTTAGGCCCCCAACCCATCCCCCCTCCACTCATCTTTCTCTCTATATATATCATAGCCTACATTTTTAGGTTTCATGAGTGTTGCATCTATCATATATGGTTTCAAAGGTGACATAATAGTGTTGATGAAACTCACAATACATATGCATGTGTCATGGTTTGGACCGATTTGACAGTGGCGTTTCTTTATACTAATTAACTTTATGACACTAATGGGTTTATGAAGTTTATGGCATAAAAGGACCATTGGTTATCGATGTCATTTGAATTAAAACTGAGGTCGTCTTTGATTGTATTTTAAGCAAGAATGAAACGGTTCTTAAAGAATGAAAATACAATCTATGAACATGTTGTCTTTAGTGGGTTCTGCTTTCCTGATTAATAAATTGGTGACATAAACTTGATACTCTTTGATTTTTTGTTGTTTCCAATAGTATTTTCAGATAACAGTTTTCATCTGTAAACGTGTCATATACTCATATTATTTTGTTTGTTGTTTTTGACGAATAAAAAACTAAAAGTTTCATAAGAATGCAATCCAGTAAGCTCTAGATATTCTCAGAAATTAAGGATCAGAAAACCATTTCCACAATCTGGACAATAAGATTCAAGAATATTGGAGCTATCCAAATGAAATACTCCCTCTCTTTACTCTTTAGGAAGAATTCACTCACTATTCCCAGGTTAGAAGCACCGGCGGAGTTAGTATAGGGCCAAGTTGGGCACGTGGCCACTCTCAGATTTAAAAATATATATATATATATATATATATATATATATATATATATATATATATATATTAGGTATAAATATATAAAAAAATAATTTGATTATATAAAGTATCCACCCTCAAATTTTTTTTTTCTTTTTTTCTCTACGTATATATATCATATCACAAAAATTAGCCCAAAAATAAAATCACAATAACAACACATGCCTAATTTATTTTAATTGTTTTTATTCTTTTGCTACATTCGACAAGCAAGAATTGATTCCATTTGATTCTTTTGCTACTTTCCACAAGCAAAAATTGATTCGCCTTGTTTAATTTTATTCAAAAGATTTTGTTTTTTATCGAAGCTCATGATATTTTCTAATTAGCTTGATAATTATATATATATATATATTTTTTTTGGCTAAATTATAAATTACACCCTTTAAGTTTGGTCAAAGTTTAATTCAGTCTTCTAAGTTTTGACCATTTCAATTTAGTCCTCTAAGTTTGGTTAAAGTTCAATTTGGTCTTCTAAGTTTTGATCGTGTCAATTTAGTCCTCGAAGTTTGTTTTCGTTTTAATTTAGTCCTCTAAATTATTTTTCTTTCAAAAACTTAAAAGTTAAAGGACTTAATTGAAACAAAATCAAACTTAGAGAACTAAATTGAAACGGTCAAAACTTAGAGGATTACATTGGAACCAAACCAAATTTAGAAGATTAAATTAAACTTTGACCAAACTAGAGAGTGTAATTTGTAATTTGGCCTTTTTTTTTTTTTTTTTTTTTTTTTTTTTTATGTAAGCTCTAGTATTGAGTTTTCTAAACTGGAAGAGATTAGAAGAGATTTTTGATATTCTTGCTTAATAAATGGTTGAGACTAAAAGAATGTAGTATATCCATTAGTTTACTTATTGGTGAGTTTGACATTAACTTTACTAATTGCGACTATTACTGTGGAAAGAGCATTTTAAGTTATGAAAACTATGGATAATTGATTGCGTAGTCAAATGAGAGATCGGTGGATGAATGATAGCTTTATTGTATACATAGAGAAAGACATTTCTCATAACATTGATAATGATGAAGTTATCATGCAACAGTTTCAAAAATATATATAGATTTTTGGCCTTTTTTTGTATTATGTCTATTAGATTTTGAATTCAAAAAGTGCCACCCTAGATTAAATTTCTTGCTCCTCCCCTACATAGAAGCATACCTATTTCCCTACTACCAATTTTTCTTTTTTGGGTACACCAATAGGGCTATGAGCAATACAATCAAAAGTAGTTAGTTCCTCAAGGAGTAGGTACTATTATGGTCACGTGCTTCTTTTCTTTAAATCCCCCTCATTTAAAAGGGTTCTATTCTACTATGATTTTAAAACCCATATCAAACGGGCCGATCCAATTGGGTTAACTAGGAATCGATGCAGCCTAGACCGTTTTAATCCAAGCTATAAAACAAGGAAAATGAACCTTTTTTTCTTCACAATTTTGACTATTTTGAAATTTTACTAAGAATAAATGGAGTAAGCCATTCATGTAACTAAAAATGCTAGGACCAATAAACCCATGCATTCAATACTTCACATATTTGAAGGAATATGCTATTTATACAGGAAAAAGTATGACAACTTCCTTTATTTTCCCAACGTGGGACTTACAACATTTCTTGTAAAACCTCTCATTATATATAGAGGAAGAATAATAGCATATTTTTTCGTTCTTTCAAGGTGGGACTTGCAATACTTATTTTAAAAACATTTCCATTCCTTTTTTCAATGTGAGACTTACATATTCTTTAACCATTTATGATATCATCGAGGTTCCACCTTTGATTGAGCCCTGATTCAACCTTAAAAAGCTTGACTCTCCATTTTCTTATTTTTTAAATGGTTTGGTTTTTAAAACTATGATTGTAACAAAAGATTTAACTAACTGAAAACTAAATTAATTGACTATCCCCCACTACCATGCACTTCGGCCCGAGGAAGAATTGAATTGGCTTCGCTTGAGCCCATCATATGTGATGCAGACAGCGAACCACATTGCATGCATGGGGCCTATTATTTGCAATGGGCTTCTTACCAACTGATTGAAGATTGAGATAAGATGGGGATTTTGTTTGACAAGAGCTATGTCAAAGTTTCGCTTGATGGAAAGGTGTCATAAAGATTGAGTGGATTAATTTATGGTCCTGCAACTCATTAGCATGAAATTAAAGCCCATTATCTTTCTGTTAACAATAACAATGGTGAATGATCTGATCAAGAAATGAAACCGAAGCCTAATAATTATTATTTCTTTTTCTTTTTTCGATAGTTACAATAATGGGATGTGTGGGATTTAAATCCTGATTCTTTTCATATAGTAGAGTAGACAATATTACTGAGTTACAAGGCTCTTGGTTGAAACCTAACTACCTAAGTTTTGGATGGTCATTATATGCAACATTTAAAAAAAAATAAAGAAGATGGATAATTTAATTAGCAATGCTCTGTGCCTGTGACAAAAATAAGGTTACTTGGGGGCAAGTCTACTCGTCACTGGGGTACTACTCTTTTAGAGGCCCATATATGGCAGAACATGGACCGTAAGCTATTTCAACTTTCAAGTACTTTAACCCAAAACAATTTTGAGGTTTTTCTTTTTCTTAGAAATATTTTGTATTTATTATTTTATTCCATGCATCGGGCACTATAATTTATATTATTAAAACTTTATCATATGGTTATTTTGAAGATTGGCTTGTTTAATAAAATGCTTTTGAAATTGAACTCAAATTACTCCAGCTCATGACGGTAGTTAGATTTTATCATGAACTGAACTAGAAGGACTCGGATTGCTTTAAAATCCTTAAGTTTCTTTCTTTCTTTTTTATTTATTATTATTATTGATGGAAAGAATACTTAAGTTTCTAATTAAAGACTTACAAATCTTAAGGATGCATATGTCCTTTGTTTTTTTTTTCTTTTTTTCTAAATAAATATGAAGAGCATCTAGTCCTAAATAAAAGATATAATTTTTATTTTTTTTTTTATAAATTACATTAACACCCTTGAGATATAAAAAAATTACACTTGTTATACCCGATTTTCAAGAAATGACACTATGCCCCCAAATGATCAAATTAATTGACATTCCACCTAATTTTTTAATATATTATTTTGGAGGCGGGGTTTCAATTAATTTGATCATTTTAGGGATAGAGTGTCAATTCTTTAATCATTTTTGGGGCAAAGTATCCATTATTTTGATGATTTGGGGCTAGAGTGTAATTCTTGAAATTTGGGTATAACGAGTGCAATTTCACTATATTACGGAGGTGTCAATGTAATTTATCCTTAATTTTTTCATCACACCCAAAAAAAAAAGATTCACTAGTAGGTTTTTTTTATTGATAACTTAAAATTTGATTAAAAAAAAAAAAATTATATACTACTTGGGATGGTACAGAGGGAGGAGACTAACTTGAATTACAAGACATAAGTGGCACAAACAAGTTATATCAAATCAAGCACTTTTGGGTACAATGTTACTTTTGTGGACACTTTTTTGGTGGAATGACAACAATTGGAAAATCTGAAAGTATAAATGTCTTTATCAAACAATTTGTTAATTCCCACATAAATTTGATCAAATTTATTAAACAAGTTATTATTTATCACTTTTTTCTTTAATTGTATGATTTGTTTTATTTATTTGCTCATATTTTGTAATCTTTATGTGTCATACAAAAGCTTTTATTTTATTTTATTTTCTATTGGTAATCTTAGGTTTGACCTTGCCATTGAAGATGTTGATCAAACAACAATCACATGATACAATGTTGGAGACATGTAGAGGTTCTTCTTTAAGAACATTTTCTCCGCTAGAAGAGGAAACACATAATGTTTTGACCCCCTATGCTTTCAAAAAAATTCAAGAAAAATTTGGGAGAGCCACACAATATTTTGTGTTTCAAGAAAACAGTAATGAATTTGTGTTACAATATTATAAAGACAAAACTAGTCAAAAGCACCTGGTATTTTGGGATGGTGAGATGGCTACTTGTAAGTTATAAGCATTTTGAATTTTGGGGTATACTCTGTCATCACATACCTTAGTGTATTCCTTCACAAAGATTGTTACAAAATTCCACCTATATATTTATCATCACATTGGTGTTGTAAAGCATCATTACATGAAAAAGAATTAGTAGTGTTGGATGATGAAAATTAAGTGGATAATTTCATTATAGTTGATGTCAATGTTAATGATGTGGTTAGTAGGGATCGTTTAATTCATTATCCTCCAATATAGAAGACAAAAAGTCGACCAAAACAAAAACGAATAAAAGGTGGAAGAGAATTAGGAAAGTAAAAGAAGACTTGTGGACTTTGTAATCATGTTGGTCATAACATCTCTACATGTCCGGAGAAGAAGAGTACTACTTCCTCAAATGGTGCAAATAAAAGAAACAAAACGACTTCAAGAGATATGGAGTTGAACTCGGTTTTTTATTTGAAATGTTAGGTTGAAGCTCTTGAGCTTGCAAAAGAAAAACTATGACAATATTATGTTTGTAATTTTTTATTTTTTTGACAATTATTTTTATTAAAACTCTCTTTTTTATAAAATATATAAATGTGTGTATGTTAACTTATCTAAATTATGTAGATGATAGTTTTGACAATGAAAAAAAAATCATATAAAGATTTAACATAATTTAATTAGATGCATATATATAGCAAAACTTATATAATGGAGTTGCGAATATAGTATTAACCATTTAAAAGAAAAAAAGGTTGATATTTTGTTGGTTAAAGCTCTAGCATCATCTAATTATGTACTAAGTGCATTCACATAAACTCTTCAAAAAATTTGTTAAATTTTAGTTGAATTTAATTGTCTTCGGAGAAAGGTAACACATTTTGTATTGCATTAGTCATTGGAACCACATTTTTTAATTTAATTGAGTAACCTAAAGTTACTTAAAACTCTTTAGTCCCAATTTAGTTTCATCTCTACATATAATGTCTATTTGGCATAGCGATTTATCGTTTTGGGGTTATCGTTATAGAATGTGTGTGTGTTTTTGTTCCTAAAAAAAGAATCTGATATAAGACCATTACACTAAAAATAAAGGAAAAAAAAAAATGAAAAATGGGAAATATGGCGATAAAATATTGGTCACGCACAAAGATAAGAAATAAAACAAATTGACAAAAAAAAACCCCCAAAACATCTAAAGCATTACACTAAAAACACAGAATGTTTAGGTGATAGATAAAAATAATGTCACCTAAATATTTTGTTAGCCACGTAGGATAAAATTATCGAGAGTGGACGGGAGAACAAAAAGTGTAATGTTTTCAATAGTTCATAGACAAAACAAAAAAGGGAAAAAAAAATCCTATAGTTTTATCTTTGTGACAAATTTAAATGCATATTTGCAAATGGATGTATACATTCTATTTTATTCCTCAATTATGATGCATACCTCTCGCATGCGTTCCCCCACAAATTAAAACTCTTGAATTTCTCTCTTATGTGTCACATTAGTTTTATTTCTAAACTTACTGGTGATCAGAGTTTTAGTCCCTTTTTTATTTTTTATTTTTTTTATTATTTATATAAAGTTTATCTTTATCTTCAAACTTGCAATTTTAAGTTATGAGTCACTTGTCACCTTACTTAAGCCTGTGTTTAGATCCTCTATTTTGAAAATGCATTCCTGCTATAATGCATTTTTGAGAATACATTCTCTATAATGCATTTTACTGAAAATAGTGTGTGTGGTAATATTGAAATTATTTATAAGAAGTGATTATGCTAAAAGGAATTGTGTTTAGTTGGTATTTTAAAGAATGCATTATTCCTATTAAATAATATATTATTAGTATACATTATGTGATTAACATTTTTTTTTTAAATATCTCAATACAAGGCTAAAAATACATTTACTACCAATACAAAATTAACAATGTAATAAAAAATAAAGTATTACCTGTTGTGATTTAAATTAATGTCTACTAATAAAAAAAATAGTCATGATTTGTGCACATCTCCTTGCACACATTTTTATAAAATTTGAACAATGTAATAAAAATATATATAGAGAAATGTGCATTGTATGTGCAATAGAGATATACACAAACCATTTATTATAAAAAATATTATAGACATCCTCTAAATAAAATTTCATAATTCTATACAAGAGCTCCTTGGTTCTTTGATACAAAATGAGATAATGAAAATACTTTTTCAAAGATAAAAGAAAGAAAGAGAAAAAATAGGGAACACATCAAAAAAAGAGAAAAAGTAGGGAACAAAAGAGAGGGAAGAAAAATAAAACAACGAAAGAGAAAAATTAAGCGAGAGAAAAAAAAGTTGTTCGAGTAGTAAACTGTTGTAAGCGTGAGTCTCCCATTTACTTTGTTGCAATTACCACTTTTATTTTTTAAAAGTTTTTTAGAAGCATCTAGCAAATCAGAATCCAAAATATTAAAGTTGGATTTTGACAATTGCTGCTGACTAGAAATGAGAATTTGACCTTAAGAATGTTTGCATTTTCCAAAATCCTAACCAAACACCTTAAGATTTTTTGCAGAATGTATTTTATGCATAAGAATCCGTTAAATCACTTTTAAGTAGAGGATCTAAACACAGGCTAAATCTTATTAGAAATATCAACTTTAGCAAATGCTCCAGAATGGTTAATTTTACTTTCCCCTCCGTTTTACTCCATGTTTGATTTTCAAAAGTGTCATCGTTATTTTTTTTTTTTTTTTTTTTTTTTTTTTTTTTTTTTTTTTTTTTTTTTTTTTTTTTTTTTTTTAATCTAAACTAACTTTGTCTCCTATTTAATTCAGATTTGAAATTTAATTCTCCTCGAGTTTTTTAACTCTCCCATACAATTAGATTCTGGGTTTAAAAATGAAAAAGATAATAAGAAAAGAGTAACGACAGAAGAAGATGGTAAAACTAGTGGGATTGAGATCGCGTGATTGCACGGCAGCAATTTTTTTCATCCCAGCCCTCCCCTTAATCCAATGATTCCAAAGCTTGACACCTCATCAAAAATTATAAAGACATATTTGGCCCTCTAAAAATTTCACTTGTTCCAACCCTTTGTAAAAAAGAATTGGATAAATTACACTGACACCCTTTTGAGGAAACATTCGCTATTTTGAGGAAATGACACTCCGCTTCCAAATTTGCAAAAAAATAAATAAATTAAAAATTAACACTCCACCTCATTTTTAAAGGAATATTCCTCACTTAAACTTAAAATAATTGGAATATGATTTTTAACTCTTGCTAGTTAGGCATTGATTAAAAAATTAATAAAAAATAAACAAAAAAGGGATTAATTACGTATTTGGTCCTCAACCTTTGGACCTTGTGTCAAATTAGTCTCTAACCTTTCAACTATGTTAAATTGGTCTTCAACCTTTCAACCTTGTGTCAAAATAGTCCTTGCTATTAAGTGTTTGATGGAAAAGACTGACGTATGATAAGTGAGTGTGTTATCCATTAGAAACATTAGCATAGGAAATCACAATCCACTTCTTGAATATGAATAGATTGATTAATAAAATTCAATCAAAATACCCAACCATCAAAATAGATTATAATCTCTTATTCATCATCAACCGATATTCAAATAAATAAAACAATTTCCAACACCTAAAATCCACAAAACGAAACACATAAATAATATTCGTTTTCAAAAATAAGAAAGAAAGAAAGCAAGAGAAAAGCAGGTGCATGGACCATGGACCTAATTGTTTGAAATGGGAACCGCTTTGAAGATTTTAAGATGGTGACCTTCGAGAAGTAAGTATAGAGAGGTGCGATGATGGAGCAAGCGGTTGTGCGATGGAGTTGCTAGGTGAGGGTTGGCGATGGAGGGAGTGGCTGTACGAGATTGAAGGAAGAAAAGAAAGAAAGAAATTTAGGGTTTTTTTTTTTTTTTTTAAATCTTAGTTGGCATGCCACGTCACAATTTTTAAATATTAAAAAAAAATGTTAGCCACATCAGGTTTTTCCATCCAACACATAACGACAAGAACCATTTTGACACAAAGTTGAAAGTTAAGGACTAAGACAAAGTTGAAAAGTTAAGACCAATTTGGACACAAAGCCTAGAGGTTGAGGACCAAATAAGTAATTAACCCAAAAAAAAAGGGGGGAAATGTTAATTATTTTGCAAATTTGAGAGGGGAGTGTCATTTCCCTAAAATAGGGTATAATGAGTCTAATTTTCCCAAAAAAAGAGGGTATCACTGTAATTTACCCAATATAATATTATATAATAATTATACATATATAATGAAATTAAAGCATTCATACTCATTAACCTCTTACTCATTCTGTTTAGATATAAATATGAAGATATATCTATTTGGTTTCGTTAATCTCATTTTTGGTCAATTATATGATAATTGATTGAAAAGAGAATAATTTCGCTTTCAACAATCGTTTGTGTTTGTGTTTGTGTTTGTATTTGTGTTTGTCTCACTATTTCTATAAAAACAACATAATCACTCTCAAAACTAGAAATAGAGCCTAGATGGTGTCTCATTTAAATGATGATAACATCATAATACTAATTGGAATAATACATCACATAACTTCCAATGTTTTGCTCTTTTGGTTTTACTATTTATATCGAAAACTTCAATTTTGTACTTCTCAATCATTTCTTTTCATATAATTAAAGTAGTACAGTAATTTTAAAAGTGCTATATACAACTAACAATGAACATTCTAATATCCCAATTATATCAAATTTATTGGAAAACAATTAAAAGAAATTATAAAAAATTAAAAACAAAAAACAAAAAGGTGAATACAAATGATGTAGATCAAGCATGGTGAGTGCATCACTTTATACACTATGTATCAATATCACATATCGTATCACAAGATACATATGTGTTGTATCGTGCAATACATTAAAATTTATTTTGATTTTTTGGTAGGTACAAAAAACTAAAATTTATGATACATATATAAGATACGTATGTAATTGGTAATGTGAATCACATAGTTTATCTCTAACATCTAGAACTCAAATTATATAAACTTCAATCAACAAAATTTCTTATGGCACACTCACATCTATCATTTTCATTGATTTATTGAACTTAAAAAATAAATTGGTTGGTTGGTAAGATTTAAAAGATAAAGTACAATTAATTGTACTTAAAAAAATGTAAATAAGTTGATCTTATAAAAAAAAAATGTAAATAAGTTGAAAATAAGACTTCTTCCATATAAAGAAGCATGCTACGTAGACACAAAACTGAATCGGCAGTAAGAAAGGGATCAAGATCCTCTAGAGTTCTTAGGGTACTCTACCACATATAGTTCTCTAATCTTGACCATTCATTTTAAAATAAAATGCTAAGATGATGTCATATCATCATTCCACTAATATAATAATAAAATAATAATTTGGTTAGATGAGTTGACCTTGGAGTGTATTATGTTAGTGGAATAATGATATAACATCATCCTAACCTTTTAATTTAAAATGAATGGTCAAGATTTAGAGAACTCTATGTGATAGAGTACCCTAAAAACTCTAGAGGATCTTGATATGTAAGAAAGGATAACTATTCGAATTGTACTCTGGGTGCACAATATATTAGGCACACGGAAATTGTTTAGTCATTTATTCACCCAAAAAAAATAAAATTGTTTAGTCATTTTGGGCGGTATTTGCTTTAGAGTTTAGAGGCGGAATGAGTCTTCTTGATTTTCTCTTTTCCCTCTGTGGCTCTGTGTACGATACTGACATTTGTTTTTCTTCCTTATCCCGGGCAATACCAAAACCAATTGCAGCCCTGCAATTCATTTAATCCAACCACTCTACCCTTGACAGCTCACCAAACAGCAAAAATACAACTTTACCCTTTAAACTATTTCAGCACCCCGCCTGAAAACATCCAACCATTTACAAAAAATTTCAAATTCCTCTCTCTTTCTTGCTCTGTCTCTCTCCCCTCCCAAGTCTCTGAGATTATGCCCAAAACTCCTTTCTCTCTCTCACTCACCGACGACGCTGGTACGCCGGCAAATCGCACTCCCTCTCCGGTGGTGAACGGCCCTCACCTCATCGGAAAGCTCTAAGTTTTCAGGTACTCTCTCATTCTCTCTCTATCCTTCGCTGCCTCACTCTTTCTCTCACCTCACCTCTCTCATCTCACAGGTTCTGTAGTACGCCTGAAAATCGCCCCCCCTCGCCGGTGCCGAAGAGACCAGCCTTTCACCTCGTCGGAAAACCCCCAAACCCGAAGGTATTTACTCTCTCTCTCTCCCTCACTCTTTCTCTTACCTCAACAATTCACTGCGTTGCCACCGATCGTCACCTACAGAGGCAGATTAGGGGTTTCGCAATCCGAGTTTGGGATTCGGGTCTGGGTTGAAAGACTATCTCAAGGCCCAAATAGCCTTGCTTATGCCGAGGAGTTCCTCTAGGTAAAAACCCCTAATTTTCCATTATCAATGCTTCAAAATATTATCAAAATGTGTTTAGTTACTTAGAGTTTTTATGGGAAATTTGATGCTTGAAATGGTTGAGGATGGGATTTGTTGGGTGACCATCTGGTCATTTGTTGCTTTCTGGTCTACGTTTTTGTCCATGAGGTTTGCATTTTCTTTTGAGGGTTTTATGCAACAAGTAAACCCTTAATTTGGGAATTTTTGGTTGAATGTAGAAGGATAATAATTTAATGTCAATTTTCTGCGTGGAATGTTACATCATATAAGTTGAAATTGATTTTCTCAAAAAAAAATATAAGTTGAAATTGATGAAATGATATTGTGGTTTTTGCTGGGTTTGTGTATCAAAATTTGTTTTGTTGGTTATAGCTGAAATGGTCTGCTGCAATAGCTTTGCTGTTGGTTTGATCTGAACAGTATTGAGAGCTGGGGTTTGTCTAGTGCTGGGCTGGGATGGGTCCTTTTCTGAGGTTATAATGTTTCTAGTAATGTTAGGGAGGCTTGACTGTACTGCTATGTATGGGTTTGTATTAGCAGAGTGTTTCCTCTGTTTGCTGGCCCTTAAGCCTAAAGGGCTAGTATAATTTTTGTGTTTGCATAAAAAATTCTCACTGATTCATATAAAAAAAATGTACCAATTAAAACCCCCTGGTATCTCCAAACTCCAGTTTTTTATATTTTATTTATTTTATGCCATTCCACATTTTCCTCTTGCTTTAATTAGTGTTTAGACCCCAAGAAAATGCCCTTTCAACCATTGAGTTTTGAGTCCACGACTATTGGGAAAGTTCAGAAGAAGAAGATTTAACAGGGAATTTGCTATAAGCTTGGAGTGTATATGGTGGCTGTGTCTTTCACCTTTCTCTTTTTGTTTTTTTTTTTATTGGGGGGAGGTTTTCATTAGGTGAACTTCAATGGAATATAATTCATGGAAAATTTTGTGCTTTAGTGGATAATTTTTTCTTTTTTGAAATTTTGTGGCTGGTAGAGGTTTGAATTGCTGTTGTGACTTGTGAGGTTTGATTTGATTTTCACTTCCTTAAATTTTCTTCCTCTTTTACCCTTGATAGTGACAAATAGAATTTCAAGCTCTGTTGTTTTACATAAAATGAAATTACTGTGGTGTACCAATAATCTTAAACGAGTAAATGTTACCCTACCAAGGAACCTAAACTGATATTTGATCTGTTGTGTGTCACATTGATTGTATAGTATGTGACACAACTGTAAAGTATCTGCATAATAGTGGGTAAATGAGTTGCCACCCAGCCTGGTTCTTTGAAAGAAGTGCCTCAAGAAAATATAAGAAGCAACTTACTTCTTTTGGTGCTGTTATGGAATTAGATGTGAAGTATGCCCAATTCATATTGTATTGCAGACATAAACTGCTTTGGTTTCCAAGATCTATTGTGTGTTACTAATGAATAATGAGGCTTGGAATATGTTCACAGACAGAGGAAAAAACCTAAAAAAATCCAAGTATAATTCTGCTATTGGTTGCGGTCTGTTATGAACTTATTTTAATGTTGTTAGGCTATGTTTTCTAGTATCTTTATTCTATATTATCAAAGAATTTTTAATACCATTAGTTCAGCTAGATATGCATGGCTGGCCTTTTTACTTGAATGTGGCATCACTAGGAACTGGGACCATGATTCTTAATTTTGTTGAACTAATTGTTTAAAATAGAAAACATCAATCTTCTTATCCCAATGAGCTCTGGCTCAAGTGGTACCTCCTCCCCTTATAAGAGTAAGGTGGAGGGTGAAGTTGTGAGTTCAAGACTAACTTCTTGTGTGTGAGTGTGTGTGTGTGATTACCTATAAAAAAGAAAAGAAAAAGAGAACATCAATCTTCTTATGCTTTGTATATGTTAGTATTTATAGAAAAACTTCTTTGATACCCCGTGTGGCATACATGATGATGCGACTTTTCTGTCATTATATGTTGGCATAATTGGTTTTTGTGGTAAAAGTTTTGGTTTAATGATTCAGGTATGAGAAGTATCATGTCTGCTATGGAGGTGAAGAGGAAGAGAGAAAAGCCAATTATAGTGACATGGTGAGAGCTATTCCCTTGTTAATGGTCTTTTCATTAAAAAATCAAGGTTGTTCTGTATAAAGAATTAACTTCCCACTTGCAGAATGTTCTATGCAATGCCAGAGTATACCTGCCTTGGAATTGTTCTGTAATAGGTCTTTCATGTTAGGTTTTTGAATCACGTTATAAATGTTTTGGTCAAAATGATGAGAAGGCCTTGAACTGTATGTTGAACAATGTATAAACTAGCAAATTGATTGAATTGGTAATTGTAAAACTAGATTTGTTTATGAGGTTTTTGTATGTTGGTAAGGTTGGCCTTTGTTATGCTTATATTTGAGCATCTATCTTTTTTCCTTCTTTATTGCTATACTGGTTGAAATGAAGAATAATGTTGATTTTCTATTGGATGTCAAATCTAATCTGTTTGAACTCTGAAGAACTAAATTGAACTGTCTCATGTTGATTTCAGGTTAACAAATACTATGATCTTGTGACCAGCTTTTATGAGTTTGGCTGGGGGGAGTCTTTCCATTTTGCACCCAGGTGGGGCTTTCAAGCAATGCAGTATAAATTCTTTTGGCCAATATTGCTGGTCAAATCTAATGATGTGCGTTACTTTTGTTCTTAAAGATGGAAAGGGGAGTCTCTTCGAGAGAGCATCAAGCGACATGAGCACTTCCTTGCCTTACAACTAGACCTGAAGCCTGGACAAAAGGTTTGCTTCTTCAGTAGAATGTGAAGAAACTGTCAATTTAAAGATTTACTGTTCAAAATTTGACATTTTTTTGTTTGACATAATAGGTGTTGGACGTGGGATGTGGAATTGGTGGACCACTAAGAGAAATTTCTAGATTCAGGTAAATGGAAATTCATGTATTTAAGCTCTCTCTCTCTCTCTCTCCCCCCTCCCCCCTTCCCTTCTACTGGTTTAGTATTTGATTAAAGAGGAGTTTTATGGAGCTCATGCTTTCAACTTGTTTGTAGTTTCATGTATATTCTAGGTACATTCACATGAGATTGGGTTGTGCTTTGTGGTTCTAGATGAATATTGAAGTATCATTGGGTTCCTAACATTAAAATAATAATATCAATTAAAATTTTGAGAAGAGAAAAGAGCAATGGTTGGGTTTTAATAGTTTCTAGGATTGAATTTTACAATCCGTATACAAAAGTCAGTTTTTACCTTTGAAGAAGTGCTGCTACGATACCTTTTGGATTGACATCTTGTTTTGCTTAAGTTATGACTTAGAACTTCTTGTGTTGATATTAAGTGTATTTTAGAAGATTTTTAAGTTTCTAAATTAAACCTTTTGGCTCATCTTTGTCTACTTTCCATGTACTAGGGTTGTGCCCCCCCTTTTTAAAATGAATTGATTACTTATATATTAAAAAAAAGTTTCTATATTTATTGAGCTTTCTTTTAAAGGAAGGACCTTTTGCTTATGTTTGCAATTGTGATTTATTGCAGCTCAACATCAGTCATGGGATTGAAAGGAGCAATAATAATAAATAAGAGTTAAAAAGACACAGAAAAGGAAGGAGAAGAGGGAGTTAGTAAAACCATATCAAAATTAATTATCCAAAGAAGGTGACTAATTCACTATATACCAAAGTTGTGCAACAAAAGGTAGATCTAGAATAAAAAGAACATAGAAGCAGCCCCACAGGAACACATATATTAAAAGCACATTTAGAGTATATGATAAATTATATACTATTACTAGTACTAAACTCACTCTGATTAGTACATAAAAAAACTATAACAACAAAATAAAACATTTATAAACACAATGACAGTCAAATTAAGTCCCAAAAACAAAAATAAAAACATTTTTGTGTAGACAGATTTAGCCATTGCTATTTAATGTGAATGATAGAGAAGTAAAAACCTATAAATTTTTTTAATGTTTCAGCTAGCATTCAATCCCCAAAACAGCTGTCACAAATCCTAACATTCAATTTTGTAACTTCCCTACAAAATTAACACTTCAAAATCAAACAATTCCCAATAAAATCAAGTATCAGAAACTATACGTACCTCTTTTCTGTTTAAAACCCGTTTATGTGAGAATATTTGAGGGAGGCTATCACGGCGGTGGTTGGTGATTGCGAGGGAGACTGAAATCAAGTAGTGCAGTAGAGATAGAGGCACAGCTGTGCCGGCGTGCGAAGATGGCCTTGCAGAACCGATGAGATGAGAGAGATGAGGTGAGAGAAAGAGTGAGGCAGCGAGGGATAGAGAGAGAACGAGAGAGTACCTTAAAGCTTGGAGCTTTCCAACGAGGTGAGGGCCGTTCGCCATCGGAGAGGGGGCGCGATTTTGCCGGTGTACCAGCGTCGTTGATGGTTGAGAACTGAGAAACAGAGACTTGAGAGAGAGAGAGAGAGAGAGAGAGAGAGAGAGAGAGAGAGGAATTTGAATTTTTTTTTGGAAATGGCTGAATGAAAACACGCGGGTTCTGAAATAGTTTTAAGGGTAAAATTGTATTTTTGCTATTTGGTGAGTTGTCAAGGGTTGGAGTGGTTGGATTAATTGGACGGTTTGGATTAAACTAGTTGCAGCCCTACAATTGGTTTTGGTATTGCTTGGGATACCAATCCCTTATTCTTGCTCAGAAACACAGCACCACATCCCCCATCATGTCACTTCCTCAGTCCCCCTTCCTTCATCACAACAGTACTCTTATATTTCTCTCTCTCTCTCTCTCTCTCTCTCTCTCTCTAATATTTAGCAATTAAAAAAAATCACCTTTCTCAGTCAGTTTTTTTTTTTTTTTTCTTCTTCTGGTCAGACTTAGCTTTTAGAGTAACTAAACTTTCTCAAGTAACTGACTTTGAGTAACTAAACTAAGGTCAGATTTTTATTTTATTTTATTGTTATTTATTCACGGTTAGCCAAATGATATTCTTTGTAAGTTACAAAAATAATATTTAATTAATTAGATAACGTGAACACTTATATCTCAATCAAATTATCAGAATTATTACATGAAAAATGGATCAAGATCAAAGACAATCATTAATACTTTTAGATTTTCATCTTGACTGTAAGATAAAAAAGATTAAAAAAAAAATTCATTTTTGATTAGACGATCGGATGAAAAGTTGTTTTTATCACTTTCAATCTCAAACGTCTTAAAAAGTTGGAAAAGATATAAAAATCATCTTTAATGTTTGAGTTAATGACGGAAACTATAAAAACTTTTTCAAAATATTTAGTTTACCCTCTAAGTGCAAATAATTTAAGAAAAAATACATAATTGGTGTTAAGAGTTGTTTGTATTTAAAAAACAAACTCGATATTTTCAAAATTTTTTGATAGTGTCTAACTTTAATCTCAGGGATAATATCTATATTTTACCTAAAAAAAATATTACGATATATATTTTTTCTAATAAGTATTTCACAACGACCTACATCTCTCCTGCCATCAATTTGGTGAGAGAGTAAACAACCCAAATCCAGTTTTTAGATAAGGAAAAAATCAGGTAAGTCGACGTGGCAGCATATATACAATTAGTTAAATTGGTAGCGCCAACAGAAACATTCCTCTTAATGATCACAATTATGGTACCAACGTAAGAGCTAACCGCTTAATTGAAGAAGATAAATGAACTTTGAGAAATAGCCCCCAAAATGAAACGGCAATCAAGAAGATCCAATTGGTAATTAATACAAACCAATACAAAACTCAAAACCCAATTCCTTTCATAGTATAGAATCACCTACTTCCACTCTTAGCTTAAAGCATAAATTGCAAATAGTAGAATATCATTTAGATTCAAATGTTTGGGCAAAATATAACATATAAGGCAGCAATTAGCAAAGATGTCTAACAACAGCAATTAGCAACCTCCCAATGCATTGGCCAAGTAACCTGTAGCCCAATTTCTAGGTTCGATCTACCAAATCCATACTTGCGGAGCCCAATAAACAAGAAACTACAAGCATATTGAATATTGGTGGAATTTCAAACCCAGGAAAAAAAAAAGGGGCATAAACAGAAATAGCTAAAACATATGGGCAAAATGTATAATTTCTTCATAGTTTGTTATAACACAAACACAGACACACAGAGCAAGGGTTTAAGGTTGTGACTCTCGGACTTGTTCTTGTTCCTTGGTTTTTTGGTGGGGTTTAAGCTTTTGTTTGTGAGAGAACGTAGGCACGAAAAGATGCCTTGTACAACCACCTTAGAGTGCCTTGGTTGCCCTTCTCTTCGAGCTATAACCTTCGACGCGCTTGGTCTCATCAAAGGTGAATTTTTTTCATATACCCGTTTGTTCACAAATCCAAGTTAGCAAATACCCTTTTTAAATTTTTTATTTTTATTTTTTGGGGTTTTTATGCTTTTACTTTGTGTTTATCTATTTGGGTTTTTTATGCTTTACTTGGTGTTTATGTTTTTTGTTTTTGTTTTTGGATAATAGTTATTGAAGCTAATGGTAACCAAGAAGGTGTTCCTAGAGTGGTGGAGAAGTGGGGTGAGCTGGACTCATCAAAATGTGTGCTTGCTGCTTCTTGCAATGACCGTAAAAATGACCCGGTATGTGTTGGGTGTTACAAATTGTTTGAGTTTATTGAATATTGAATTTTAAGCATCTGTGATCTTCTTGGCAATATGTGTCATTTTTTTTTTTTTTTTTTGGTTTTGGTTCCAATTGTTAGTTTAGTATGGTTTTGTTGAAGTTTGGAGATTTTGAGAATGATGCACTTGTAGACCAAATGGGTCTATCATAGTCCATAATCTGAATTTGGCTGAGCTTGCTTTGGATCTCCACTAGATTTTCTGATCTTGCTGGCCTCCAAACCCATTCTTTATTTCTAAGGACACTACTTACTTTGGCATTAAAAGTACTTGCTGCATCTTAGATTATTCTATGCCCATATTCTTCTAACAACACACCATTAGGATGCCATTTATCATGCCATAAAAATTTATTGTTTCCATCACCTACCTCATAAGAAATGAGTTTCCTTGCTTCAATTATTGATTTCAGCAGCTTCCTCCAACCCCATGAGCATTCTTGGGGGATTTTTACTGTCCATAAACTTTTTCCTTTCAGTAGCTCACCATAAACCCAAGCTACCCACAAAGACCCAGCTTGGGTGAAGAGATTCCATATATGCTTCATCACAGCAGCTTTGTTCTAGTCCTCAACTCTTTTCAAACCCAAACCCCCTTCCTTTTTTGGCAAACAAACTTGCTCCCAAGACACTTTGATTCCACCTCTACCCTCATCTTGACCTTTCCACAAGAATCTATTAAACTTTTGCTCGATTGCTTTGACTACTTTCTTTGGAAGAATAAAAATCTCGACCAATACATTTGTTTGCTATTGAGAACTGATCAATAAGTTATAGCCTGCCAGAGAAAGTAAGGTGTCTTGCTGTCTAGGATTTAATTCTGGTTGTAATCTTATCTATCAGGGGATTACAATCTTGATAAGAGAGCTTACCAGTAATAAGAGGCATTCCTAAGTACCTGACTGGGAGGCTTCCAACTTTGAAATTCAGAATTGAGAGGACTTGTGATTTTAGAGAGGAAGAAACTGCTGCACAAAACACTTCACTTTTAGACTGATTTATGGAAAGGCCGAACAGCTCCTTGAATTCATCTAATGCATCTCTTATTAGTGTAATGGACTGAATGTCAGCAGCCTCAAGGATCAATAGGTCGTCTGCAAAGCTCAAATGAGTAATCTGCTGCCCTTCACACTTTGGATGGAATTTGAACTGTTGTGACTCCCTAACCTTAGCACTTAGCAATTTGGAAAACACTTCCATAGTAAGAACAAAGAGATAAAGAGATAAAGGGTCTCCTTGCCTTAAACCCTTCCCCCCTTTGAAATTACCAACCAAACCACCATTTAAAGCAATAGAGAAATGTAGATTTGTTATACATTCACTAACCCATTGAATATACTGAGGGGGATAGCCAACTGCCAGTAAACACATCAGAGTGAAGCTCCATTCAACAGTCATATGCCTTCTTCAAATCACCCTTAATTGCACATCTTGCTTTACCTTTGTCCTTATGATACCCCTTCACAAGTTCTTGAGCAAAGAGGATGTTTTCTGAAATACTTCTTCCTTTTACAAAGGCAGTCCAGTTTGGACTGACTAGATCATCTGAGTCTATTGGCTAGGATCTTTGTTATACATTTATACGATACATTGCAACAAGCTATAGGTCTGTACTCAGCAACTTTGGATGGGTTTTGTACTTTAGGGACCAGAGTAATTATAGTAGAATTTACTTCAGCCTCAGTAACTTCTTTTTGTAAAAAGAGTTTAGACTCATCGAAGAGTTGATTAGGCATAAGAGCAGACACCTTATTCATCATATTCCCCTCATTCCCTGCATATGATTGACCTAGAAGTTGTTGGTAGAAGCTTACCACCTCGTGTTTGATCTGTGCAGGGTTCTCCAATCTATTTCCTTAAGAATCTATCAAGCACTTAATTGCATTTCTGGCTTGTCTAGCTTTCAGTTGACTATGGAAAAACCTATTATTTTGGTCTCCTAAAGTAAGCCATTTATTCCTAGCTTTCAGTTTCAAAAAAGCTTCCTCAGCCCTTTGGACTGCAATGAATTCATGCAAATAGTCTTGTTCAACTTTCCTTAGGTTGACCTCACAATGCCTCTGCAGCAGTCTAGATTGGACAGCTTCCACCTTTTGTCTTGCTATGTTAACCTTTTGTGATATACTCCCATATAAATCCTTGTTTACTCCCTTCAATTTTGCCTTAACAGCCTTCAATTTTGAATACAAAATAAACATAGGAGTCCCAACTGCCTCAACCCCCAAGCCTCCTCAATCCATAACAGAAAATCTTTATGGTCACCCCATATATTGAAGAACTTATATAACAGAAAAGCCAATACTTATAAACAACAACAAACAAAAGGGTCTAAAAGCAACCATGAATGCATATTGCACATTTGTCACCCAAACCTCAGGCTTTGTAATCACCATTACCATTTCCCTTGCACATACAGAACCAACACCAATTAACCAGAATCAAAACCCCAGAAACAATACAAACACCCAAGATGTAAACTCCTTTGAAACAAGTTATTGAATATTGCAATGACTTTTTATTTTTTATTTTATTTTTATGAATTAGTAAGAATATTATTGAAAACCAAACAACCAATACAAACAAAGAGGCAAGAAAGCCTCCTAACCCCAACAAAAAGACAAGCTAGCCATACTAGGAAACAAGCTAAGAACTACAGACTAGGTCAAAAAAAAAAAAACTTACCAAATATGATATCAGTTTCACGTTCTCCATACCAAATTTTCGTCAACTTTAACTTAATAGGTCCATAATCTATAAAAGCAAAGAACAAAGGTCAGAAAAATAGAAAGAAGAAGAGAAAATATTAAAAAAAAACAAGAACAAATAGAGTAAAACCTTTGTTTCGGGATCTCATAGCATGTAATGCCGTGGCAATTCTTCCTCCTCGGTTCATATCGAAAGGGAGAGAGAGGAAGCGTTCGGCTATTGTGTAATGAGAGAAAGTGAGAGAGGAAGGCAAGGAGGCGAGAGAGAGAGATGAAGCTTTCGGCTAGTGTGTAACGAGAGAGAGTGAGTGTAAGGCAGGAAGGTGAGAGAGAGAGGAAACTTTCGGCTAGTGCGTAATGAGATAGTGAGAGAGGAAGGTATGGAGGTGAGAGAGAGAGAGGAAACTTTTAGTTACTGGATAATGAGACAGTGGTAGGAGAGTGTAATGACTAAGAGCAGAGTGTAATGAGTGTTTCGGTTTGGAATATGGCTGGCGAAGGGCGCGGCTGGTTTGGACACAGTCTGTACGGACGGTACTACACGGGGTTAAGGAGGGTGGACATATATTTTTATTATTTTATTTTATTTCTTAAATTCAAGCCCCTGTCACATCTTTAGTAATGTATCATTTTTTTAATTATTTTTACCTATGTTATTATATATATTCCTCTACCTCTTTATTTACTTTAATCAAATTTATTTTAAAGTAAATAAAGAGGTAGATGAATATATATAATAACATAGGTAAAAATAATTAAAAAAATGATACATTACTAAAGATGTGACAGGAGCTTGAATTTAAGAAATAAAATAAAATAATAAAAATATATGTCCACCCTCCTTAACCCCGTGTAGTACCGTCCGTACAGACTGTGTCCAAACCATCCGTGCCCTTCGCCAGCCATATTCCAAATCGAAACACTCATTACACTCTGTCGTTACACTCTCCTTCCACTGTATCATTACCAGTAGCCGAAAGCTTCCTCTCTCTCTTGCCTTCCTGCCTTCTACTCTCACTCTCTCTTGTTACACACTAGTCGAAAGCTTCCTCTCTCTCTCTCTCTTGCCTCCATGCCTTCCTCTCTCACTCTCTCTCATTACACACTAGCCAAAAGCTTCCTCTCTCTCTCTCGCCTCCCTGCCTTCCTCTCTCACTCTCTCTCATTACACAATAGCCGAACGCTTCCTCTCTCTCGCCTCCCTACCTTCCTCTCTCACTCTCATTACACACTAGCTGATAGCTTCCTCTCTCACTCGCCTCCCTGCCTTCATCTCTCTCCCTTTCGGTATGAACCGAGGAGGAAGAATTGCCACGACATTACATGCTATGAGATCCCGAAACAGAGGTTGTACTCTATTTGTTCTTGTTTTTTTTTTAATATTTTCTCTTCTTCTTTCTATTTTTCTGACCTTTGTTCTTTGCTTTTATGGATTATGCACCTATTAATTTAAAATTGATGAAAATTTAGTATGGAGAACGTGAAGCTGATATCATATTTGGTAAGGTTTTATTTTTTTGGCCTAGTCTGTAGTTCTTTAGCTTGTTTCCTAGTATGGCTTAGCTTGTCTTTTTGTTGGGGTTCGGAGGCTTTCTTGCCTCTTTGTTTGTTTTGGTTGTTTGGTTTTCAATAATATTCTTACTGATTCATAAAAAAAAAAAATTAAAAAAAAAGTCATTGCAATATTCAATAACATGTTTCAAAGGAGTTTACATCTTGGGTGTTTGTATTGTTTCTGGGGTTTTGATTCTGGTTAATTGGTGCTGGTTCTGTATGTGCAAGGGAAATGGTAATGGTGATTACAAAGCCTGAGGTTTGGGTGACAAATGTGCAATATGCATTCATGGTTGCTTTTAGACCCTTTTGTTTGTTGTTGTTTATAAGTATTGGCTTTTCTGTTATATAAGTTCTTCAATATATGGGGTGACCATAAGGATTTTCTGTTATGGATTGAGGAGGCTTGGGGGGTTGAGGCAGTTGGGACTCCTATTTTTATTTTTTATTCAAAATTGAAGGCTGTTAAGGCAAAATTGAAGGGAGTAAACAATGATTTATATGGGAGTATATCACAAAAGGTTAACATAGCAAGACAAAAGGTGGAAGCTGTCCAATCTAGACTGTTGCAGAGGCATTATGAGGTCAACCTAAGGAAAGTTGAACAAGACTGTTTGCATGAATTCATTGCAGTCCAAAGGGCTGATGAAGCTTTTTTGAAATTGAAAGCTAGGAATAAATGGCTTACTTTAGGAGACCAAAATAATAGGTTTTTCCATAGTCAAGTGAAAGCTAGAAATGCAATTAAGTGCCTGATAGATTCTGAAGGAAATAGATTGGAGGATCCTGCACAGATCAAGCACGAGGTGGTAAGCTTCTACCAACAATTTCTAGGTCAATCATATGCAGGGAATGAGGGGAATATGATGAATAAGGTGTCTGCTCTTATGCCTAACCAACTCTTCGATGAGTCTAAACTCTTCTACAAAAGGAAGTAACTGAGGCTGAGATAAAAGCCACAATGTTTTCCCTTGGCAATGAGAAAGCACCTGGACCTGATGGTTTAACAACCTATTTTTTCAAGAAGTCTTGGTCTATTATAGGAAGGGATGTTTGTCATGCAGTGAAATCATTTTTTCAATCTGGTAGTCTTCTCAAGGAAGTAAATTCTACTATAATTACTTTGGTCCCTAAAGTACAAAACCTATCCAAAGTTGCTGAGTTCAGACCTATAGCTTGTTGCAATGTATTGTATAAATGTATAACAAAGCTGCTGTGATGAAGCATATATGGAATCTCTTCACCCAAGCTGGGTCTTTGTGGGTAGCTTGGGTTTATGGTGAGCTACTGAAAGGAAAAAGTTTATGGACAGTAAAAATCCCCCAAGAATGCTCATGGGGTTGGATGAAGCTACTGAAATCACGAATTGAAGCAAGGAAACTCATTTCTTATGAGGTAGGTGATGGAAACAATAAATTTTTATGGCATGATAAATGGCATCCTAATGGTGTGTTGTTAGAAGAATATGGGCATAGAATAATCTATGATGTGACAAGTACTTTTAATGCCAAAGTAAGTAGTGTCCTTAGAAATAAAGAATGGGTTTGGAGGCCAGCAAGATCAGAAAATCTAGTGGAGATCCAAAGCAAGCTCAGCCAAATTCAAATTATGGTCTACAAGTGCATCAGGTAATTTCTCTTGTGCAGCAACTTGGGAGCATTTCAGAACCAAGGGAGAAGAAGTGAATTGGTGGAAGTTAATCTGGTTCAAGGAGGCAATTCCTAAGCATGGTTGCATTGGATAGTTGGTAATAAGGAATAGATTATCTACCAAAGCAAGATTAATGGAATGGGGCCTAGGAGGGGATTCTTCTTGCCAATACTGCAGACAAAGTATTGAGGATAGAGGTCATTTATTTTTTAAATGCTCTTTCACTAGTAGGATTTGGAAGCAAATTATGGCACTATGCTTGGTTTCTAATTGGGGATAGTGAACTTGAAAGGGAAGAGTTTTAGAGCTTCTATATGTAAAGTGGCTTGGTGGGCTATGGTGTATCATGTTTGGCTCCAAAGAAATAATAGAATTTTTGATGCAGAGATTAAAACAGAAGAGCAAATTGTGAAGGCTATTAGAATGGATGTTAAAGCTAGGATGGAAGGCTCAAAAATAAACTCCACCTCTACACTAACTGGAGAATTACTAAAATGCTTAATCTAGGGGCTTAGGCAGCTTTTTGATATCTAGATTAGTTTGGTTGGGAATTTTGATCACATTTTTGTGAAAATTTGTGTAGTTGGTTTAGGGGCTTTTGCTCCTATGTGAGATCACGGTGTATTTTTATGTTTGTTTCAAGTCTCAATTGATAAACATAAATTTATTTGGTCACTGTCAAGCATTAGCTCTTAGGAAGAGAATTGAACCTTTTTTTGTATACTTGGTAGTCTGGTATGTACAACCCCTGTGCTAGCATGAGTTCACCCAGAAATCAGTAGTCCTTTTTTGCTTGACAAGTAGAAATGAGTAAGTGGGTTCAACAAGATAAGTATTTTATTCAATTAAAAAATGAATCACAGATAGGAGATGCAAAATACTTTTTTCCATAGATAGGGCTGTTGGCCTTCAACTCAAAACTTTACCTCACAATTAGCTGTCCATAGATCAGTGAAAATAGGAATTACTCATATATAAATTTCCTTTATAGAACTTATCATATCTTCCAATGTAAACTTAAGGTTATGTAAACAGAAAAGCCAATCATTAGTCATGACAGCTGCACTAAGCACACTGGGCTCTCCTTTTGATTGTAAAGTTTTTTTAATTGTTGAAGGCACTTGCCATAAAGCACACAAAGACAACATGAGCACACCAACTGTTATAAGAAGCACATGAACATACAATTATAGCCAAGATGGTGTCTATATGAAAATTCAGTCTCAAGATTCTCCTTTTGATAACCAAAATCAATTGCTGCTTTGAGGGCGTGTGCCCGAGCTCCCCGATCCTGCTAGCAACTAGTCGCACCAGCTCGTCTCTACACAGCATTCTGGATTGATCTGCAAGTTGATTGCCGACCGCAAAGCCTCTTCTCAGAGACTACTACAAAGCACTTGGAAGATTTGGGAGATAGTCTATATGGTTTCCAGCAAACCAATACACTCACAATGTTGAAGGTGTATGGATGATAATACAAAGATCTATAAAGGATCCATCAATGGGTGAAGTGAGGCTGAGGCTCACTAGGACGCAATAAGGCTATAGGCTCTAATTAGTGCTTCTAATTATAAAAACAAATTTTCAAGTTTGGAATCAAACAATGGAATTTGATTAACAAATGTAATTTTGTATTGATGAATGAGTGAATACAATTCTCTGTTTTTATATTCTATTACAAAAGGATTAGAGTTCTTGGAGTTCTCTGAGGCTTTGGAGCTTGATTGTAGAACTCAGAGGCTTGGAATAATGAATGTTTTTCAAATGTTCTTCATATTCGAAGATTTTGATGTAGACGTTCTTTAGAGTTTTTGGAGTTTGAATCTGATAGAGCTTTGAAAGTTAAAGTTCTTGGAGGCTTTGGAGCTTGATTCCAACATAGCTTATAATTGGCCGTTTCGAATGTATTACCTGTATTTGATGGTGTGACGTGGCAATCTAAGATTGTTTGAAAATTTCTCTATCTACAAATGCCTCCTCGAGACTTGTTCACGTACAAATCATCAAGTATGGAGATAGCGAGTCTCGAAATTTGAATTTGACGCTTGAGTCTTGAAATTTGCATGTGCTTTCTTGAGACATTTTTTTTTTCAAGCTAAATCTTCTTCTTTCTAGCTCATGGGCAAATAGCCCACAACCCAAGTAAAGGATGGCCTTGGCACTTCATCGTGACTTTGGGACTTACCATATTGTTACCTTATTACCAAAGAGAATTCCAACCAATGTTGTCAATACCATACCGTTTGAAAAATACTATGCCAATACGCAAACCGAAATGATATACCCCAAGATCCACCTTGGCTTAAATTCTAATGGATTTCAGTGCGTTCTGGTTTGTTTCGGCGTGTCAATCATTGTTTTTTTTTTTTTTTTTTCCTTTGTTGGCAACTTTCTACCTTAATTTTGACCTCTCTCTCTCTCTCACGTATCTCTTATTTTAAAATTCATTTCTTTTTTCTCTCTCCCTTTCTCTATCAGACTATCACTTGACACACTCCCATATCTCTCTATTTTTGTCTTTTACATACTATTTCTCCTCCTCTCTATCTCCAATAATTTTTTTTTTATGCCACTTCATCATATTATTCTCTTTCTCGGTCAAAACTCAAAACAACAACAAACAACTGTTATTATCATTTTTTATTCTCTCCCCTCCCATCCCTATTATGTCAATTGATTTTAAATATCACTCATTGTTTATATTTTAAATATATTTTAAGTGTGAAATATATAGAATATATTACTATTTTTTTAAAAAACTAATATAATATAATTTTTTTAAATCTAAATAGAGTATAGACTTGAAAAATTATTAGATATGTCCATTTTTTAAATAATTATATATAAAATATAATATTTTTGTTCCAATAGAAAAACCGAAACGACCATCAGAACAAGATTGACAACCTTGATATCAACCCTAGGCTTCTTATTAGATCAAGCAAGGCGACACTAAAATTGACCACATGTGAGACGACACACTAATATTTAACTAAGGCATGCACGCAACACTATGGGCTAGCCTAGTGGTAGGACATGTCAAAATTAGAACAAAAATTATAAGTTGTGGGTTCGACACTTTATGATAGCAGAATCCTTTGGGCCACCCACAAGACCATTGGGCATGGTAATTATCAAGTGTGTGTGGGATTGGGAGAAATGCACGTGTTGATGAAATTAATTCGGGCAAAGATCTAGATATTATTTCAAAAAAAAAAAAAAACTAAGGAATGCACAGCTTATAAAAGAGACAATGTAGTGCATCCTTTTGTTTTGAACTTCCATGTTTTTTTTTTTTAACATGCTCACTTGAATAGCTAATGGGCATAGTCTCTCTATGCTTAAGTGTGCATAATTTTGACCTTCTTGTAATGTTATCATAGTAACAATCCCCCATCCCTGATAGACAATCTCCACTTCCTATGGTGATGTGCTTTTTTTCGCTGATAATGTTCCCATATATATATATATATATATATATATATATATATAGAGAGAGAGAGAGAGAGAGAGAGAGAGAGAGAGAGAGAGAGAGAGAGAGAGAGAGAGAGAGAGCCTTTTTATGGTGACAATCTTTTTCTTTATGTTGAAGAGTTATGATTTTGCCAATGAACAAGGGCAATCACCCATGCCTAAATGCACGTGGCACCATGTCATGTCTTTTGAGCTCAATCAATCTTTGATTAAGCATGACCTTTGTTTCATTGTCAGGGTCTTCATTGATCAATGGTCTTTTATTTTATATATATATATATATATATATATATATATATATATATAATATATATATTTGCGACTGAGCTTAATAAGGGATACCAAGTTGCCTAGGTATCCAAAAGGGATCAAGTAGTAACAAGTAGTAACGTAGTTTAAGAATAAAAAATTGGCGCCCTTACATGAGCAACTAAGATTCATTTGCTAGTTATTTGTTAAGAAAATAGGTTCATGGTTGTGTTGGACCTTACTCATCACGAGCTGAGCAAGAGGAAAGTTAGGCCATTATGAGATTATGAAATTTCAATTTTAAAATATTAATGTTGTAAAAATGAATTAAGCTTTGATTCTAACTTCTTAGTATTTGCATGTGTGCGTTAACAAATATGCCGTAATATACTCCAAATGATTAGCCTAGTGGTTTCTAAGACCTCATAAAATCCATGAGGCCCTTGGTCGAAACCACTAGCCAACATTTTAGGACCACCCCTAAAGGATTCTTTCCTATAATTTCTTTATGTGTGTGCCAATAATACAAATTTCCTATAGAGCAAGAATTCATAAGATAATTATAATGTTAGGGAAACCGATTTTATTAATTACATAAGAACAGGTGACAATCTCATCTAATCAGTTAAACTTGGTCAAATTATGTAGTTAATATTTCCGTGAATTTTAATTGACAAAAGGTGGTGCACATGACCTATTTATAATAAAATTTAATAAAATCATTAAAAATTGATGAAAATATTAACATAGGGGTCAATTTGGACAATGCCTAGACCTTAGGAGGGTGTTTGGTACGTTGTTCTCAAACTGTAATTTTGTGATTGCAATCCAGAATCACTGGGTCCCATTGAAAAAAAATTTGTTTGGTACATCAAATTTAAGTGAAGTCTGAAATCCTAACTTGAATTTTATGTGGGTCTCATGGCAAATTTGAGAACAGCCTATCAGCTATTTTTGGATTCAAAGTGGATTCAAATCCGGACTGAGTTTTATGTGAGTCCCAATTTTATTACCGTTATTGGACCCACTAATTTTTCTCCCCGTTTTCTCTCTCTCTCTGACGATGGCTTCAGATGCTTCTCTCTCTCTTTCTCTTGGCCATTACAGAGGACAGAGCCCCTCCATACACATTAGCAGCAAGAAGATATCTAGCAAAACTCATAGCAAAAAAAATCCCAAATCAAAACCCATCAAGCTTAACCAACAAGAACACGACAAGACCAAAAAAAAAGAGACCCACTGAAGAAAAAACTGAAACCCACATGCTGTAACACTGGACAAAGATCAAGGGGGACGATTTAACACTGGTAAAAACTGAAACCCACTGAAAAAAAAAAAAAAAAAAAAAAAAAGAAAAAAAAAAGAAAAGAAAAAAGAGAGACCCACTGAAGAAAAAACTGAAAAAAAAGAGAGCATTAAATTGTCCCCCTTGATCTTTGTCCATGCAAGCAAGAAATCCTGATGAGCTAAGGCGGAGATGATCTTGGATCTCATCAAATTGGGAAGGTGAGGCCGAGGTCGACCTCGCACAGTGTGTTTTAGAGGAAAAGAGAGAAAAAAAAAAATAGAGAAAGAGGAGAACTGATAGAGAGAGACGGTGAGAAAGAGAAGAAAAGGGGGAAAAAATTGAGGAAAAAGAGTTATGATACGTGTAAAAGAGAGAAAGAAGATAAAATGATAAGATGAGATTTGTGGAGAGAGAAAAAAAAAGAAGATAAGAAGATAAAAAAAATATTTATTTATTTTGTATTTTTATTATTTAAAAAAATTAATTAATAATGTAATGATAAAAACTAAGTCTAAAAACCAAAACTATGTATCAAACACAATTTTTTATTTATTTTTAAATTGTGATTTCAGTTGTGAAACCAAAACTTTGTATCAAACAAAATTTTTTTTTACAATCTTGAATTCAAATCAGGATTAAAGTTCCAACTTCAATACTGAAAAAAGTCACGAAACCAAAACAGAAAACGAAAACACGTACCAAACAGGCCCTAGGAGTCTATAAAGCAAAACTAAAATCTTAAGAGATCGGTTTGTAACTTACCCAAACTTACCCAAACCACTGGGGAGTTTTTGTAGTTTGGCCATATTTTAAATATAAAAGCATTTCACAAGATATGAAGTACGCTAGCAAACATTTGAGTATGTCACCATATTTTTATCAGAAATAAAATTTTAGTTGATTCTAATTCCTGCAAAGGATTCATGGGTTTGAAAAAAGATATTGGGCCTCAGATGAGCTTATTGTCAAAAAAAAGGGGGGCATATATTCTTTATATACGGGACAATCCAAACGTTGATAAATATATCACACCAAATATTTATTGGAAAAGTAACTTAAAATGAAGCATTTTTCTAACTGGATAATTACTGAACAATCCTAAACATATGCATAATTTATAGATTTCAGTCTGCTGCTGACATTCATGACGCACTGGTGAACAAGACCGCAGTTAGAAGCCTATTTAAATTGGGGACACTTGTTGCAAATACAAGGTTATGAGACCGATAATAATGTTCTTAACCCTACAAGAAAAGAATGAAAATATTTCTATTTCCCACCTTAAATTTCTTCAATTCTAGGTTTTTGTTTTTATTATTTATGAATTCTTGTACCATAGTGTCGATCTTTTTTCATAACGTAAATAAAATAATAAAATAAAAATAAAAAGAAGAAGAAGAAAGCAATGATAGTTAAAAGCACACAAAAAGATTTCCCATATTCATTACAATAATACTTCTTAATTGCATGATTGAATGTTGTTCCTTATAAGGAAATAAACCAAACGAACTTGAAGATAACAAAAACAATAAAATGAGGTCCATCATTTAATCAAGATTCATCAATCACATGCAAAGAGATCATACATGACATAAAGGAGAATAAAAATAATCAATTCATCAATCACACATGAAAAGAGATCATACATGACATAAGGGAGAATTCAAATAATCCAGGCATAATAACCCTTATGCAAATGGGTCTTGCTTCATCTTTCTAGCAAAAAAATTAAAGATTTTACCTTTGATTTCAAGCAAAATATGAAGAATAAAGGGTCAATTCTTACTTCAAATTATGAATTTTTTTATGTTCTTTATTTTATTTTATTATAGGTACTTCAAGTTATGATTTAAAATATAATTTGATCTATAATAATAACATGCATGTCACATTAGCATGTGTGACATATATAATCCTTTCTCGTCAGTAACTAAAGAGAGAAATGAGCGCGCCTAACGTAAGGACGTTATTTTCACATTGAATCGAAATCCTTCGAAATCAAGTGTACAAGATTGCATGGGTTATGTATAATCGAGCATTGTAAGAACCATTTGAGCACTATATCTTTGGGGAGAAAGGGGGCCTCTTGGTTCAGGGATGCCATGTTAGAATTGGCCTCTTTGTTAAAGGACCAAAATTTCAAGGAATTAGGTGGTTGTCATTCAGAAACAGAAAAACAAGGGTGGTAGGTTTGTTACAGTGACAAAATATGGGGAGTATTGGAGTAAGCGTGGATTTAGCAATGAGGTTAATGGTTTACTGGGATTGGAAGTGGCTAGAAAGGAGAGAAGACCACCACCGTTTATTGCACACGAGTGGCCTGGGTTAAACCATGTTTAGGGTGGATTTGGTGGTCAACGACACCCCAATTCAAATTCCCATTGGTTGTCTCGGTCATTCAAAGATATCGTTCTTCATAGGAGGAAAATCCCAAATATCTTGCACGAAACCGACGGTATAGTTTGTGATTTGCAACATAAGGGGAACGGTGTGGTCAACAACTCTATTGCTATCTTCCATAAGGTTATTTTAGGAAATGGGCCAGGGGGTAAAAGGGAGGTGAAGTGGGCCGAGGTTTTCGACCAGCCCACTAGCGATCCAATCTCTATTGCATCTTAAAATCCCAACCCGCATCCAACCCAAACTTGATTTTTAAGCCCACTAAGGCCACTCGAGCAACAAGACCCATCGGTCTGGAGACCAAAATCATAGTTGCAAGCCACGAAACCCACTCTTGTTTGGAGGCCATGAGTGAGTGGAGCAAGATTGACGGGTACAACCCTCCTTGAAAAAGATTCGTAACATGTATCGATTTACAGTTGTGACACTGAGTCGTAGTGTTTTGAGTACTTTATTTAGTCCCATCTTCTCTGGCAAGTGAACGATGACCCATCGCCGAGGTGCTTTTAAGGACTCAAAACTATGGATCGGTCTTGGGGCTCTTCTAGTGACTGGTTTATCGATCTACAAGATGGGCGACACCTTCGACTCCATATGAATTTGCGATCATCGATGATAGATTATTCTCTACAACAGGCCGAGGAGTTGACCACCCACAAATATGTCTAGTGGTTGAACTCCCACCGGGAAGAGTTAGCTTCAAGGAATGAGGGTGTCGATTCTGACTTGAGGATTGTGGGTTTCGATTCCGCATCAGATACCACTTAGGTGGAGCCTCGGTTGACTGTCCCGGAAGTCGATCCTTTGGCTGTGGCTGCACCAGCTGGCTTGGGTGAGGTTGTGCCAGGGGAGTGTTCTCGGAGCAAATGTGGCAATGGTGACTATGGGGAGGAAGCCGTCTAATTGGGTGTTGAAGAAGTAAAAAGGATTTAGGAAGTGCCTAGGGGCCAATTATGAGGGTTATGAAGAGGTAGTCACGGAGTTGTTAATGGCCATTGAAGCCAGACATCATCAGAGAGGAGTGGGACATAGTGCTTCACGAAGGTGTCCCTCGAGGATGAAGGGTAGTAGAGAGCTAAAAGGTCTGATTAGCTCCATCAACTATGAGACCAGGACAACAAGGAGGCAACAAATATAGGTAAGGCAAGAGGGGGGATATGATGTTGTGTCAATTAATTTGAAGATCATATCTTGGAATGTGAGGGGTCTAAACGAGAGGGAGAAGAGGCTCTATATAAAAAAACTTGTTGAAAGAATGGAAGCCAAACATCATTTGTTTGCAGGAAACTAAAATGGAGCTGATAATGAGTAGAATAGTGCGAAGTCTTTGGAGGTGTCATCAGGTGGATTGGATGTTCTCAGGCTCAACTCAACTCAAGTTAAGCCAACCTTAATCTTGACTAATAGAGACAACAATAAGATATTGAAGATCTGTTAAAAAACAAAATTCTAATCTAATAGGATATGACACAGAAAATTGAACTTTCAAGAGCTTATGTAAAATCTTTCCCTTGACACGGCAAATGTATATATTATATATATCCAATGCTTTAAATACTGAATAACACCCGTGGAGCTCCTCAAGTTTCACATATGTGCAACTATTCCCTTAATATACTATACTGAACTGATAATGCTTTGTAATTTAGTTTTTGTCTCATGGAAGCTATGAAGCACGGGTACTCCAAAAATGAAGCCGTACCCGTACCGGATACTTTTTGGGTACTTGTACTCTTGGGTGCTTTTGTATGCGTACTCCAGGCGTACCCAAATTTTTCAAAAAAAAAAAATCGTTTTCTTTCATTTTTTTTTTTTTTCTTTTGGATATATCACAAAAATAGATAAAAGTAGTGAAAGTGATGGAAACATGAACTTTAGGTAGAACTATATGGATGTACACTTCTTTTATTTACTTTTTTGGATCTTGATTTATAATTTAAAGACCATTTAATGATAATGGATATACTTTATTATCTATAATTGCTCTTAAATTGATATATACTTATCAATATATGAAAAATATATGGATAATAATATATAAAAAAAAAAAATTTAATAAAATATATATTCCCGCCGTACCGGTACCCTACTTTTCTAAGAATTGTCGTACCACCGTACCGTACCGGTATCCATACTCTAAAACGTAGCCGTGCTTCTTAGCATGGAAGTCTTTGTTGAACACAATTATTTATGTCTGTTTAAGTTAACTCTTCCTTGTCGTGGCCTGCTGCTTGTCTTTCATCACTACAGTACTGGGAAGATAGACTATTGAGAGCAAAGGCTTTGGGCTTGAATACTATCCAAACTTATGTTCCTTGGAATTTGCATGAACCAAAACCAGGAAAGCTGGTGTTTGAGGGGATTGCAGATATAGTATCATTTCTCAAACTCTGCCACAAACTTGGTTTCCTTGTTATGCTTCGGGCTGGGCCTTATATATGTGCAGGTCAGACATAACTGTCGGATCTAGGTGCTTTATAATTTGTTATTGGGCTTTGTGAAATTTACTACACACGACTAGGTTACTCCCATGACATCCCTTGCTAATTTTGCTGTTTCTTTAAGTTTCTCTTGTATTCCTGATTCAGCCATTGTGTAATCTCCTACTTCTAGATGCATATTTTATGCACTTAGTTGGAGTTTTGTTTCTTTAATAGATTTCTCATTACCTATCAAAAAAAAATATATATACATATTCAAACTTAATTTTTTATATCAATGCATACTGAAGTGATAATGGTTTTATGTTAGATTTTGTTCGAGTCTGTTTAAGTGTAAGTAAGATAAGAATTGATATTAATATTTCCTTTTCA
>OU015766.1:21292344-21324844 GCA_907173295.1 Fagus sylvatica | reverse complement strand
AGGTTGTAGCAGCAGAATCCCAAACCTGTTTTGCAGTTGGGAAGCGAATGAAATTAGCAATCAAGGAAGAGTCCATTGAATTGATCAACCATCCCTTTACAATGGCATTTTCAGTTCGCCATCTCCTGAAAGATGGATCGGTTTCCGGAGGCTGGGGAGAGTCTCCATTGATATATCCCAACTTGTCTTTGCCAGAGATATACATCTCAACAACTTGGGACCATAAGGCATAATTGGAGCCATCCAACTTGATGCCGATTGGAGCAGTCGAAGAATCAGCAGGCAGTGGGTGTGGTGAGGTCTGGGATCTGGTCAAGACTTCTGTCATTTTGGTCGTCAGGCTGGTAAGAAGTGATTCGGTCTGGGGGTTGAGTTGTTGCATCAGATCAGTGGATTCTGCCATGGATCTGAGCCCTTTTTTTCTGGTCACGAGGTGTGTTGAGCAGAGGTCCTAAGAACCTGCTCTGATACCATGTTGTAATGGAAGATTTTTTCTTCTCCGTATATTTTTTTTCTTCAGAATAGAGTACAATAATATATAGCTACAAAGAGGACTTTTTAGGGAGCTATTCTAGACAATACAATATCTTAGTCAATACAATATCTTTGGCAGAGATTGTAGTTGACCCTTGAAGTATGGGATTTCACATTAAAGCAGATTCCTATAATATCTTAGTCAATACAATCTTGTTGGCAGAGATTGTTTTATCTAACAGCTCATGCCAACAAGATTGTTTTGTCTAACAGCTCACGCCAACAGAATTTCCTCACTTAGCCATGGCGTTATCATTTTGTTAGCATCCATTTTTCAATTCCTCATAGATGATTGATAAAGGCATAAATTTGTTTCCTATGAGGTGCTCCCATTCTTTTGACCCAAAAAAAAAAAGAAGAAAAAAAAACGAGGGGAAGTGCTCGGTACTCCTATTCCATCCATCAGTCTTGGCTGTTCTTCCAAAAAGTCATTTTTTTTCTCTCTTCTTGTTGAAATTGATGATGAGATGATATGTGGTTGACATGACAGTTACCATTCTGCATTTCTGTTTGTTTCAGAGTGGGATTTGGGGGGCTTTCCTGCCTGGTTACTTGCCACAGAGCCAGCTCTCAGACTAAGATCATCAGATCCTGTTTTCCTCCACTTAGTATGTTTTCTTTTTGTACAGTTGTTTTATAAGCTAAAATATCATCACAATCAATTGGTCTCTTTTGCACTTTTTGCATGCTTAGTAAATAGCTCTCATGGATGTCATTTTTATTTGGATAGAAGATAGAGGTTTATGATAAATGAGGAGGAAACCTAGCAGTAAGCCAGTAATCGATCACTTTTCTTTTCCGTTTATTTTTTATTGGTAACTTAAACACATACCCAATGGTTTATGAACCCATAACCTCACCTCCACCCATTCTTATGGGAGAAATAAAATTTGAGCTACATTGGCTTAATTAGGTTTCTTCTTAAGTACTTTCTTCACCTAGATAAAGAAAGGAAAGTGGTGACCATATGCCTTTCATATTATGTTATGTCTTTTATCTCTTTCTTGATTTTCTTGAATTTTTTTTTTTTTTTTTGCTCTTCAGATTTTAGAAGACTGAATATTTAATTTTTCAGGATTTCCACTGCTCTCCATTTGATAAATCTTATGAAAATGATAGGGAAAAAAGGTTGAAGCATTTTTTTTCTATCTTCTATGTTTTATTTTACAAGTTAATTGTTCCATAAATTTATGCTGCACCTAAAAGAAATTATATTGCAAATGCTGGGTGTAATCTTTTTGTGCTGTCATCTAGAAGGTCCTAAAACGTTTGGGTTCATAATGAGGCTCTCTTTCAGAAAACTGCTTGGAGGAATTATTGCTGTTATTTTAAAACCAATACATTCTATGTGTATGTTTAGGTTAATTTTCAAAATGAAAAATGAAAAACCAATACATTCTTGTGGGGTGGCCTGGGGGATGGTTTTAAGCATCATCTTGTGGGGTGGAACATTGTGTGTAGCCCCCTAGCAAATGGAGGGTTGGGAGTTAGAAGGGTGGATGTTATTAATAGAGCCCTTTTGGGGAAATGGTTGTGGAGGTTTGGGAGAGAGGAAAACCACCTATGGCGAAGGGTTATTGCTGCCAAATATGGGTTAGAAAGGGGAGGTTGGTCTTCGAAACAGCCAAGGGGGACTCATGGGTGTAGCCTTTGGAAAGGTATAATGTTGGGTAGGGATAAGTTCCGTCCCCACATTGAGTTGGTTGCTGGCAGAGGGGATTAGGTTCTTTTTTGGCATGACATTTGGTGTGGTGGAACTCCCTTAAAGTCCTTATTCCCTGTGTTGTTTTCTTGTTCTTCAAATAAGACTGCTTCTATAGAGTCTTTGTTATGTCGGCCAGTTGAGGGTGGAGGCCGTGTTTGGAACCTTACTTTTACTTGGGATTTTAATGATTGGGAGATGGATGAGGTGCTTAACTTCTTCACTTTCATTCATTCGAAGACCCCAACAAATGAGGATCCTAATGCTTTGAGGTGGAATCTTAGGCATAATGGCAGATTTGATGCCAAGTCTTTTTACCATGTCCTCAGTGGTAAGGCTGATATTACTTTTCCCTGGAAGGCCATCTGGAGGGTCAAGGCTCCTAGGAGGTTAGCCTTTTTTATGTGGACAACGGTGTGGGGGAAAATCCTTACTTGTGATAATTTGATGCAGAGGGGTTATAGCATGGCTGGCTGGTGTTGCATGTGCGGGGAAGGCTGTGAAACGGGGGACCTTCTCTTGATTCACTGTGCTTTGACTTTAAACTTATGGCACTCTGTCTTGCGCTCTTTTGGGGTTCTTTGGGTGTTTCCTAATAGAGTTGTGGACCTTCTTTATGGGTGGCATAACTGGTTTGGCAAACATGATACTGTAGTCTGGAATTTGGTTCCTTTGTGCTTAATGTGGACTATTTGGCGAGAACGTAATAGGCGCATCTTTGAAGGCGAGGAACTCGACATCTAAAATTATTGAGTTATTCTTTGGCTTATTATTTGATTGGGCTCGGGTTTGGGGTCTTACCCCTCCTATTTCCCTTGCTGATTTTGTTGTTTCCTTACGTTTTGCTTGTATTCCCAATTCAATATCTTTGTAATTTCCTTCTTCTGGGTGCACACTTTGTGCACTTAGTTGGAGTTTTTGTTTTTTAATTAAATTTCTATTTACCTATCAAAACAAAAAATTCAAAATTTCAAAATGAAGTCAGTCCTTTTTGCTGACCTAATAATGTTATGTAGTTTCTGCAAAATTAAAATGTTTTTTAATTTCGATTGACTATCTTTCACATTGTAAATCTACTGTTTGTGTCTTTCGATTCTGCTTTACTATTCAATGTTTATTATGGAATTATATCTATTGTGAACTGTTCAAGGTTGAAAGATGGTGGGAAATCCTACTTCCAAAGGTAGCTCCTCTTTTGTATGAAAATGGAGGCCCTATTATAATGGTTCAGGTATGTCGATTTATTACCCTCTGACTTGAACTTGTTTTGATGATTTAACTGATAAAGGATGTAACTAATTAAAGAGAACATAAAAAGGGTTATATTTCCTGTTTGCAAAAATCGAGCACCATGTTAAAGATGGAATGTGGTAGTCAATAAGTCTTGAGAATTATGAAAAATAAGTTCAAATTCTGGGCCTCCAATATTGTACATAATGTGGGAAAAATTTCAAGGAATATAATTGAACAATTAGATTCAAGGTGCAGTTATTTTGTCATTCTTTTTTCTTGAAAAAATGGTATCGTGATCATGAGCAGTTTCTCCTCTGCCAACTTTTGATAATAAATATCTTCATCTTTCAATTATATGACCAAGGGAAATAAATAGCATAAAAGGGAATAGAAGAACTTACAAATATCTATGTAAACAATTGGGTTAAAAATATGGAACTTCCTTGTATTATCTTTAACAATGGAAAGGGAATGATAATCACATTCCTCTTCTGTATGCTTCCTCTAGGGAATCCAAATAATTCACCCTAATCATTGTTCAAATTTGTTAGGGTTGTCAAAGTTTTTAACTTATAAATTCACTAAAGTGAAATTGTTTAGATTTCAATGTTAGTAAGATTCCACTAAAGTGTGATTATTTTGACAGATTGAAAATGAATATGGTTCATACGGAAATGACAAAGCTTATCTTCATCATCTTGTCACCCTAGCCCGTGGTCACCTTGGCGATGATATAATTTTGTAAGAGGTTTTTTCTATCTTTAGACTGATCATCTTGGTTCTATGTAGAAATATATTGTGTTAATCTCATATTTGTATGTCTGCATTTAGTGAAGTTTCATTCTGTACTTAATTTATTGTATGGTACCTTCCATAGGTTTATATGTATATATAGTCATGTTGTCTAAAATGGGGTTCCAATTAATGTTTTGGGTATACTATATTGAGTCATTGATTTCTTCTTTGATCATTCATCCTCTTCTTGATTGGATCTCATTGTTTTCAGGTATACTACAGATGGAGGTACTAGGGAAACTCTTGAGAAAGGAACAATTTATGGAGATGCTGTCTTTTCAGGTAAAGTTCAACATCAATGTTTATATTCAATTTTCTTAGTTATTAACACTAATCTCTCTCATGTTTTTCTTTATTTGTTACCTTTTGTTTATTTATTTCAGTTATTAATACTTATTTTACTCATCTTTGTTTGTTTGCGCACATGTTTCTGTTTGTGTGTGTGTGTGTGCATCCACATATATATGGAAATTTACTATCATCCAAGTACTTGCTCATAACCTACTCTTCAACTCTGGTACGTAGCTGTTGACTTTACTACTGGTGATGAGCCTTGGCCAATATTTGAGTTACAAAAGAAGTTCAATGCCCCTGGAAAGTCACCACCACTTTCAGCGTAAGTGTCTTGCTAGTAATTCTTATTCAGATATTGGTCAGTGGTTCAATTCTCATGATGCTTGTTGCTTCAGGGAGTTTTACACAGGCTGGCTTACACATTGGGGAGAGAAGCTTGCAGAGACTGATGCTGATTTTACAGCAGCTGCCCTGGAAAAGATTTTGGCACGAAATGGTTCTGCTGTGCTTTATGTATGCTCTCAGATTCCAATATTTGTTTCTTTTAAATTATAGCTTTTCTGGTAATTCTTTGATCTAGGCTTCTAATTTCCAGATGGCGCATGGTGGTACAAACTTTGGATTCTATAATGGTGCGAATACTGGTGGAGATGAGTCTGAGTACAAGCCTGACCTCACTTCCTATGATTATGTGAGGAAAATATTAACTTGTATGTTGTAACTTCTTTATTGAATTCCTGGTGTGCGGTATACACACCAAACTGATGCCTGTTGTCCCAGGATGCATCAATTAGGGAAACTGGTGATGTGGACAATGCAAAATTCAAAGGTATGATATTTAGTACCCTTGGAGCCAGAATAAATCAACTCAATTTTTATGTTGCAAGTTATGATCATGGAAAAAGATATTCTAGTTATGAAATTTCTACTGCTTTCAGCACTTCGGAGTGTTATAAAGAAATACAGTGCAGAATCTCTTCCTTCAGTTCCGACCAATAATGAAAAGGCAGGATATGGACCTATTCACTTACAGAAAAAAGAATTTTTGTTCAATATACTTAATAGGATAGACTACATTGACCTGGTTGAATCTGAAAACCCAATTTCAATGGAGTCTGTGGGCCAGGTGGGTAGGCATCATATCTTGTATTTCCTTTGGATACAGCTTCTTCATAAAGATCCAAAAATGCTGAATGATATATGTTGTTGAAGTTGAATGTTCTTTGTGTTCGGATGTTTGGGTTTTTATTATATGTATCTGAATATGCTGCAAAGGCCGATGGAATCATTCTATCCATACCAAAGGTGCAGCCTTCCCTTTAGTTTATATTTAAGCTAATTAATTTGACGTTTGCTTTGTTGCTATGTAATCAGACTATTATATTATGTGACGAAAGCAATAGTATCATTTTTTGGATATTAGAGATTAGAATCTACGAAAGTTCAGAAAAGAATTTAACTTTTTAAAAATTATTGCAGGTGCATGACAGAGCTCAAGTTTTTATATCATGCTCTTCTGAAGATAAAGGTGGAAGACCAACATTTGTTGGTACAATTGAAAGATGGTCAAATCGAATGCTTGGCCTTCCTAAAACTAAATGCGTCTCTAAGATCAGCTTATATGTTTTGGTGCTTAACTACCCTGTTTTTGTTCTTACTATTATAATTATCACGCAATTTGACTTAGGGTTCTAAGCTTATTATATGAGAATCTTGTTATATTTCCTGGCTTGGAAAACTAGTAAGGCTCATGCTACATGAATTCTTCTGTTACTATGTTAGTGCTAGGGGGTTCTCTCCAGTAATATATTACTTACCTATATATCTACATATTCTACATATGTATATAAACGTACACAGAAACAAACACAGACAGTGAATTTTTCTGATTTGATGCTATGAATTATACATTTTTTTCTGTTCTAAATCTTTTATGTTCTTGTAGGTTGAAAACATGGGTCGCATAAATTATGGGCCATACATGTTTGACAGGAAGGTAAAGTATCTTGTAAAATAGAGAATTGTATTTTTCTGTTCTAAGTCAAATCCTTCAGAGTCTTAAAGCGTTGTGTAGCTGTGTGTAGCTGTGCAGTGTGGTTTTGTATTCATTCATAGTTTTATGTAAAGTTTGACACTTAACAATAAAAGAAAGAAGCTATCAATGTAATGTGTAATGTTAAAAAAACTGGCAGAAGTCTAAACTTTGCAACAACAAAGAATCTTAAAGTTTAATACCAATACTAATGCCAAACAACAAAATATGGATTCTTTTTTTTTTTTTTTTTCCTTGCAAATTCTATTGTTACCACCTATAGGTAATTAATTATTTTAGTAATTTCTAGAACTTGCACTTATTCTTTAAATCAAATTGGTGAATGAGTAACGAATCATAGTCCAGATTGTATGTTGTATGATTTTTGTTATCAACATCATCTCTATTATTATTTTTGGACAGTTGGTTACAATTATTAAACAAGGAGTTTCTACGTTTAGTAATATCACATACAATTAATAAGAATCCAGTGATGTAAGATATATATTAATATACACTTGACATAGTCTTGGTTTAGGTACTTCGTAACTGAAATCTCAATATTGCACTTTTTTCTCCTTCTCTTGACAAGTTGACATCTTTAAAAGACAGGGCTTCCTAGCATAACAGAAAATATTCAATTAGTCTTTATTTTTTGGCAGGGTATTTTGTCTTCTGTTTATCTGGATGGGAGAGTTCTGCACCGATGGAAAATGCTCCCATTTCCTTTGAACAACCTGAATGAGGTCCCAAAAACCAATCCCATCATTCAAGATGCATATTTTTGTTAATGTCAAAAAACTCACATTTCTTTTTTTATGTAAGCTCTAGTATTGAGTTTTCTAAACTGGAAGAGATTTTTTATATTCTTGCTTAACAAATGGTTGAGACTAAAAAAATGTATTATATCCAATAGTTTACTTATTGGTGAGTTTGACATTAACCTTACTAGTTGCGACTATTACTGTGGAAATAACATTTTAAGTTATGAAAATTGTGGATAATTGATTGCGTAGTCAAATGAGAGATTAGTGGATGAATGATAGCTTGATTGTATACATAGAGAAAGACATTTCTCATAACATTGATAATGATAAAGTTATTATGCAATGGTTTCAAAAATGTATATAGATTTTTGGCCTTTTTTTGTATTATGTCTATTAAATTTTGAATTCAAAAGGTGTAACCCTAAATTGAATTCCTTGCTCCTCCCCTACATAGAAGCATACCTATTTCCCTACTACCAATTTTTCTTTTTTAGATACACCAATAGGGCTATGAGCAATACAATCAAAAGTAGTTAGTTCCACACCGAGTAGGTACTATTATGGTCACGTCCTTCTTTTCTTTAAATCCCCCTCATTTAAAAGGGTTCTATTCTACTATGATTTTAAAACCCAGATCAAACCGGCCGATCCAATTGGGTTGAATAGGAATCGATGCAGCCTAGACCGTTTTAATCCAAGCTATAAAACAAGGAAAATAAACTTTTTTTTTTCTTCACAATTTTGACCATTTTCAAATTTTACTAAGAATAAATGGAGTAAGCCATTCATTTAACTAAAAATGCTAGGACCAATAAACCCATGCATTCAATACTTCACATATTTGAAGGAATATGCTATTTATACAGGAAAAAGTATGACAACTTCCTTTATTTTTCCAACGTGGGACTTACAACATTTCTTGTAAAACCTCTCATTATATTTAGAGGAAGAATAATAGCATATTTTTTTCGTTCTTTCAAGGTGGGACTTGCAATACTTATTTTAAAAACATTTCCATTCCTTTTTTCAATGTGAGACTTACATATTCTTTAATCATTTATGATATCATCGAGGTTCAACCTTTGATTGAACCCTGATTCAACCTTAAAAAGCTTGACTCTCCATTTTCTTATTTTTTAAATGGTTTGGTTTTTAAAACCATGATTGTAACAAAAGATTTTACTAACTGAAAACTAAATTAATTGACTATCCCCCACTGCCATGCACATCGGCCCGAGGAAGAATTGAATTGGCTTTGCTTGGGCCCATCATATGTGATGCAGACAGCGAACCACATTGCATGCATGGGGCTTTTTATTTGCAATGGGCTTCTTACCAACTGATTGAAGATTGAGATAAGATGGGGATTTTGTTTGACAAGAGCTATGTCAAAATTTCGCTTGATGGAAAGGTGTCATAAAGATTGAGTGGATTAATTTATGGTCCTGCAACTCATTAGCATGAAATTAAAGCCCATTATCTTTCTGTTAACAATAACAATGGTGAATGATCTGATCAAGAAATGAAACCGAAGCCTAATAATTATTATTTCTTTTTCGCCTAATAATTATTATTATTATTATTATTATTATTATTATTATTTATCGATAGTTACAATAATGGGATGTGTGGGATTTAAATCCTGATTCTTTTCATATAGTAGAGTAGACAATATTACTGTATTACAAGGCTCTTGGCCGAAACCTAATTACCTAAGTTTTGGATGGTCATTATATGCAACATTTAAAAAAAATAAATAAAGAAGATGGATAATTTAATTAGCAATGCTCTGTGCCTGTGACAAAAATAAGGTTACTTGGGGGCAAGTCTACTCGTCACTGGGGTACTACCCTTTTAGAGGCCCATATATGGCAGAACATGGGCCGTAAGCTATTTCAAGTACTTTAACCCAAAACAATTATGAGGTTTTTCTTTTTCTTAGAAATATTTTGTATTTATTATTTTATTCCATGCATCGGGCACTATAATTTATATTATTAAAACTTTATCATATGGTTATTTTGAAGATTGGCTTGTTTAATAAAATGCTTTTGAAATTGAACTCAAATTACTCCAGCTCATGACGGTAGTTAGATTTTATCATGAACTGAACTAGGACTTGGATTGCTTTAAAATCCTTAAGTTTCTTTCTTTCTTTTTTATTTATTATTATTGATGGAAAGAATACTTAAGTTTCTAATTAAAGACTTACAAGTCCTAAGGATGCATATGTCCTTTGTTTTTTTTTTCTTTTTTTCTAAATAAATATGAAGAGCATCTAGTCCTAAATAAAAGATATAATTTTTATTTTATTTTTTGGTAAATTACACTAACACCCTTGAGATATGAAAAAAATTATATTTGTTATACCCGATTTTCAAGAAATGACACTTTGCCCCCAAATGATCAAATTAATTAACATTCCACCTAATTTTTTTAATATATTATTTTGGAGGCGGGGTGTCAATTAATTTGATCATTTTAGAGATAGAGTGTCAATTCTTTAATCATTTTTGGGGCAAAGTATCCATTATTTTGATGATTTGGGGTTAGAGTGTAATTCTTGAAATTTGGGTATAACGAGTGCAATTTCACTATATTACGGAGGTGTCAATGTAATTTATCCTTAATTTTTTCATCACACCCAAAAAAAAAAGATTCACTAGTAGGTTTTTTTTATTGATAACTTAAAATTTGATTAAAAAAAAAAAAATTATATACTACTTGGGATGGTACAGAGGGAGGAGACTAACTTGAATTACAAGACATAAGTGGCACAAACAAGTTATATCAAATCAAGCACTTTTGGGTACAATGTTACTTTTGTGGACACTTTTTTGGTGGAATGACAACAATTGGAAAATCTGAAAGTATAAATGTCTTTATCAAACAATTTGTTAATTCCCACATAAATTTGATCAAATTTATTAAACAAGTTATTATTTATCACTTTTTTCTTTAATTGTATGATTTGTTTTATTTATTTGCTCATATTTTGTAATCTTTATGTGTCATACAAAAGCTTTTATTTTATTTTATTTTCTATTGGTAATCTTAGGTTTGACCTTGCCATTGAAGATGTTGATCAAACAAAATCACATGATACAATGTTGGAGACATGTAGAGGTTCTTCTTTAAGAACATTTTCTCCGCTAGAAGAGGAAACACATAATGTTTTGACCCCCTATGCTTTCAAAAAAATTCAAGAAAAATTTGGGAGAGCCACACAATATTTTGTGTTTCAAGAAAACAGTAATGAATTTGTGTTACAATATTATAAAGACAAAACTAGTCAAAAGCACATGGTATTTTGGGATGGTGAGATGGCTACTTGTAATTATAAGCATTTTGAATTTTGGGGTATACTCTGTCATCACATACCTTAGTGTATTCCTTCACAAAGATTGTTACAAAATTCCACCTATATATTTATCATCACATTGGTGTTGTAAAGCATCATTACATGAAAAAGAATTAGTAGTGTTGGATGATGAAAATTAAGTGGATAATTTCATTATAGTTGATGTCAATGTTAATGATGTGGTTAGTAGGGATCGTTTTATTCATTATCCTCCAATATAGAAGACAAAAGGTCGACCAAAACAAAAACGAATAAAAGGTGGAAGAGAATTAGGAAAGTAAAAGAAGACTTGTGGACTTTGTAACCATGTTGGTCATAACATCTCTACATGTCCAGAGAAGAAGAATACTACTTCCTCAAATGGTGCAAGTAAAAGAAACAAAACGACTTCAAGAGATTTGGAGTTGAACTCGGTTTTTTATTTGAAATGTTAGGTTGAAGCTCTTGAGCTTGCAAAAGAAAAACTATGACAATATTATGTTTGTAATTTTTTATTTTTTATTTATTTTTATTAAAACTCTCTTTTTTATAAAATATATAAATGTGTGTATGTTAACTTATCTAAATTATGTAGATGATAGTTTTGACAATGAAAAAAAAATCATATAAAGATTTAACATAATTTAATTAGATGCATATATATAGCAAAACTTATATAATGGAGTTGCGAATATAGTATTAACCATTTAAAAGAAAAAAAGGTTGATATTTTGTTGGTTAAAGCTCTAGCATCATCTAATTATGTACTAAGTGCATTCACATAAACTCTTCAAAAAATTTGTTAAATTTTAGTTGAATTTAATTGTCTTCGGAGAAAGGTAACACATTTTGTATTGCATTAGTCATTGGAACCACATTTTTTAATTTAATTGAGTAACCTAAAGTTACTTAAAACTCTTTAGTCCCAATTTAGTTTCATCTCTACATATAATGTCTATTTGGCATAGCGATTTATCGTTTTGGGGTTATCGTTATAGAATGTGTGTGTGTTTTTGTTCCTAAAAAAAGAATCTGATATAAACCATTACACTAAAAATAAAGGGAAAAAAAAAATGAAAAATGGGAAATATGGCGATAAAATATTGGTCACGCACAGAGATAAGAAATAAAACAATTTGACAAAAAAGCCCCCAAAACATCTAAAGCATTACACTAAAAACACAGAATGTTTAGGTGATAGATAAAAATAATGTCACCTAAATATTTTGTTAGCAACGTAGGATAAAATTAATGAGAGTGGACGGGAGAACAAAAAGTGTAACGTTTTCAATAGTTCATAGACAAAACAAAAAGGGGAAAAAAAAATCCTATAATTTTATCTTTGTGACAAATTTAAATGCATATTTGCAAATGGATGTATACATTCTATTTCATTCCTCAATTATGATGCATACCTCTTGCATGCGTTCCCCCACAAATTAAAACTCTCAAATTTCTCTCTTATGTGTCACATTAGTTTTATTTCTAAACTTACTGGTGATCAGAATTTTAGTCCCTTTTTTATTTTTTATTTTTTTTATTATTTATATAAAGTTTATCTTTATCTTCAAACTTGCAATTTTAAGTTATGAGTCACTTGTCACCTTACTTAAATCTTATTAGAAATTATATCCAAAAAAAAAAAAACACAGGCTAAATCTTATTAGAAATATCAACTTTAGCAAATGCTCCAAAATGGTTGATTTTACTTTCCCCTCCGTTTTACTCCGTGTTTGAGGGTCCGTTTGGCCCCCCAGTTTCACGGAGAAAAAGAACATTTTTAAATAAAAACGCGAAAATCGTGTGTTTGGCCCCATGATTTTAAAGTAACTGCGTTTTTTAAAAAGTGAAAAACCTTTGTTTTGAAACTGGAGCAGGTACCCTGCTTTTTTGAAAACGCCAAATTTAAGTCTCATATCACGTTTTCGCACTGCACACTCTTATGGTCCAAATTCTTAAAATATCCTCAAACATTTGCTTAATGACCAAAATACCAGTGTAAAAATTGCACAAAATCCTCACTTTTGTGGTGGAGAATTTGTAGTGAACAAATTGCCACAAGATGAGGAGAAAGAGAGTAAATCAAGTGAGAAATAGAAAAGAGAAGAAAAAAGAAAACAAAGAAATTAGAGAAAGAAAGAGAAATACAGTATACTAACAGAGAAGACATTGAAATTGAAGGCTTGAAGCTTGAGGCAGCTGGGTTTTGGTTTCGCTTTGGCTTCTGCGTGAGAACTGAGCTCTAGTGTTGTTTTATCTTTTTTTCTTTAGTTTGTTTTTTGATAAAGTTTGACAATTGCGTGCCAGCTGCTTCCCATTTTAAAGTTGTTAGTTGTTAATTACCACTTTTTTTTTATTTTTTAATAAGTTTTTTATAAGCATCTAGCAAGAGTACTGTACTTCAATTTTAAAGTTGCTTGTTGACAATTGCGTACTGACATGGAAAAGTGATGGCCATGACCCATGGGACCTTAAGAGTACTGTACTTGATTTTATTTATTTAAGATAAAGTTAAGATTATAATTAAGTACTTTTTAGTAATTTGCACTCGAAATAACAGTTTTAGATTAAAATTATCCAAACGTTCAATTGATAGAAATCACACTTTTTAATAAGTTTTACCAAACGCTTAAATGTGATTTTCAAAATCGTGTTTTCAAAACGTTCAGTTTAAAATCTTTATTTTTAAAAACGCACTTTTTCAAACAAGCTCATCCAAACGGACCCTATTCTATTTTTTTTTTTTTTTTTTAAATCTAAACTAACTTTGTCTCCTATTTAATTCAGATTTGAAATTTAATTCTCCTCGAGTTTTTTAACTCTCCCATACAATTAGATTCTGGGTTTAAAAATGAAAAAGATAATAAGAAAAGAGTAACGACAGAAGAAGATGGTAAAACTAGTGGGATTGAGATCGCGTGATTGCACGGCAGCAATTTTTTTCATCCCAGCCCTCCCCTTAATCCAATGATTCCAAAGCTTGACACCTCATCAAAAATTATAAAGACATATTTGGCCCTCTAAAAATTTCACTTGTTCCAACCCTTTGTAAAAAAGAATTGGATAAATTACACTGACACCCCATATTTTGAGGAAATGACACTCCGCTTCCAAATTTGCAAAAAAATAAATAAATTAAAAATTAACACTCCACCTCATTTTTAAAGGAATATTCCTCACTTAAACTTAAAATAATTGGAATATGATTTTTAACTCTCGCTAGTTAGGCATTGGTTAAAAAATTAATAAAAAATAAACAAAAAAGGGATTAATTACGTATTTGGTCCTCAACCTTTGGATCTTGTGTCAAAATGATCCTTGTTGTTAAGTGTTAGATGGAAAACACTGACATATGATAAGTGAGTGTGTTATACATTAGAAAAATTAGCATAGGAAATCACAATCCACTTCTCGAATACGAATAGATTGATTAATAAAATTCAATCAAAATACCCAACCATCAAAATAGATTATAATCTCTTATTCATCATCAACCAATATTCAGATAAATAAAACAATTTCCAACACCTAAAATCCACAAAACAAAACACATAAATAATATTCGTTTTCAAAAATAAGAAAGAAAGAAAGCAAGCGAAAAGCAGGTGCATGGACCATGGACCTAATTGTTTGAAATGGGAACCGCTTTGAAGATTTTAAGATGGTGACCTTCGAGAAGTAAGTATAGAGAGGTGCGGTGATGGAGCAAGCGGTTGTGCAATGGAGTTGCTAGGTGAGGGCCGGTGATGGAGGGAGTGGCTATGCGAGATTGAAGGAAGAAAAGAAAGAAAGAAATTTAGGGTTTTTTTTTTTTTTAATCTTAGTTGGCATGCCACGTCACAATTTTTAAATATTAAAAAAAAATGTTAGCCACATCAGGTTTTTCCATCCAACACATAACGACAAGAACCATTTTGACACAAAGTTGAAAGGTTAAGGACTAATTTGACAAAGTTGAAAAGTTAGAGACCAATTGGACACAAAGCCTAGAGGTTGAGGACCAAATAAGTAATTAACCCAAAAAAAAAGGGGGGAAATGTTAATTATTTTGCAAATTTGAGAGAGGGAGTGTCATTTCCCTAAAATAAGGTATAATGAGTTAGTTTTCCCAAAAAAAAGAGGGTGTCACTGTAATTTACCCAATATAATTTTATATAATAATTATACATATATAATGAAATTAAAGCATTCATACTCATTAACCTCTTACTCATTCTGTTTAGATATAAATATGAAGATATATCTATTTGGTTTCGTTAATCTCATTTTTGGTCAATTATATGATAATTGATTGAAAAGAGAATAATTTCGCTTTCAACAATCGTTTGTGTTTGTGTTTGTGTTTGTATTTGTGTTTGTCTCACTATTTCTATAAAAACAACATAATCACTCTCAAAACTAGAAATAGAGCCTAGATGGTGTCTCATTTAAATGATGATAACATCATAATACTAATTGGAATAATACATCACATAACTTCCAATGTTTTGCTCTTTTGGTTTTACTATTTATATCGAAAACTTCAATTTTGTACTTCTCAATCATTTCTTTTCATATAATTAAAGTAGTACAGTAATTTTAAAAGTGCTATATACAACTAACAATGAACATTCTAATACCCCAATTATATCAAATTTATTGGAAAACAATTAAAAGAAATTGTAAAAAATCAAAAACAAAAAACAAAAAGGTGAATACAAATGATGTTGATCAAGCATGGTGAGTGCATCACTTTATACACTACGTATCAATATCACATATCGTATCACAAGATACATATGTGTTGTATCGTGCAATACATTGAAATTTATTTTGATTTTTTGGTAGGTACAAAAAACTAAAATTTATGATACATATATAAGATATGTATGTAATTGGTAATGTGAATCACATAGTGTATCTCTAACATCTAGAACTCAAATTATATAAACTTCAATCAACAAAATTTGCTTATGGCACACTCACATCTATCATTTTCATTGATTTATTGAACTTAAAAAATAAATTGGTTGGTTGGTAAGATTTAAAAAATAAAGTACAATTAATTGTACTTAAAAAAAAAAAATGTAAATAAGTTGAAAATAAGACTCCTTCCATATAAAGAAGCATGCTACGTAGACAGAGTCAAAACTGAATCGACAGTAAGGAAGGATAACTATTGGAATTGTACTCTGGGTGCACAATATATTAGGCACACGGAAATTGTTTAGTCATTTATTCACCAAAAAAAATAAAAGTTGTTCAGTCATTTTGGGCGTTATTTGCTTTAGAGGCGGAATGACTCTTCTTGATTTTCTCTTTTCCCTTTGTGGCCTCTGTGTACGACACTGACATTTGTTCTTTCTTCCTTAGCTTATTCTTGCTCAGAAACACAGCAGCACATCCCCCATCATGTCACTTCCTCAGTCCCCCTTCCTTCATCACAACAGTACTCTTATATTTCTCTCTCTCTCTAATATTTAGCAATTAAAAAAAATCCCCTTTCTCAGTCAGTTTTTTTTTTTTTTTTTATTTATTATTATTATTAATTATTATTATCGGTTAGACTTAGCTTTTAGAGTAACTAAACTTTCCCAAGTAACTGACTTTGAGTAACTAAACTAAGGTCAGATTTTTTATTTATTGTTATCTATTCTCGATCAGCCTTAGGGTAACTAAACTTTCTCATGTAGACTTGTAGAGTAATTAAACTTCCTCAAGTAAGGACGGAGGGAGCCAGGCTGGCCCCCACTCGTTTTGTAATTTTCTCCATTCCTTTTATATTGTTAATAAAAAATATTTATTTATTTATTTATAAAATTTGAGCAATTCTCTTATTTAGATTTTATTTTTAAATTATATTAAATTTATGTAAAATTGTAAATGATGATTAGTATATCATTTTTTTTTCTTTTATTATCCTTATACCATGTGTGTGTGATAGCTTATTTTTTAGATTAATTTTTTTTTTCTTTATTTATAAAATTTGAGCAATTCTCTTATTTAGATTTTATTTTTAAATTATATTAAATTTATGTAAAATTGTAAATGATGATTAGTATATCATTTTTTTTTCTTTTATTATCCTATACCATGTGTGTGTGATAGCTTATTTTTAAGATTAAATTTTTTTTCCTATATTTTTCTTGGCCTCGGTTAAATTTTATTTTATTTTTTTCACTCCGTCTCTAAAGTAACTAAATTAAATTAAGTAATATCTCCTTTATAATGAGAATAGAAACAAACTATTGGCTAAGTATATATATATATGTGTGTGTGTAATCTGAAACATATTGTCGAATTTATTTCAAAAAATTATGTTCAGTGCTCAAACAATCACTGAAACAATTGAAATTTTGATAGGCATGTAAATGCAGTATGTTCTATAAAGAGAACCAAAGTTCTAATCCCCTTTCCTAAATATTGAATTATTAAAAAAAATAATAATAATTGTGTGTGTTTGATAGAGTTTATTTTCATTGATTTATTGAACTTAAAAAATAAGTTGGTTTATAAGACTTAAAAATAAGTTGGGTAAAAGTTAAATGAATTGTACTTAAGAAAAAGTAAATTTAAAAAACAAAATTGTAAATAAGTTGAAAATAAGAGACTCCTTCCATATGGGGTACAAAGAAGCATGCTAGGTAGATATAGTGAGAGAGTAAATATTCATTTAGTAATCAAAAGTCAAAACTAAACTGAAAATAAGGAAGGATATATATTGGAATTTGTGCTCTGGACTGGATGCACAATATACTAGTAAGGCACATATAATTTTAAGGCACCTACATAGTCAAAATCATGTTGCCCTTAAAACTTACGCCCAGATACTTGTCAATGTAAAAGCCACAAGTTTAATTTTAACATTATATATATGTCTATATATATCCATCCTTGTCAAGTTTGGCTACTCCCCATCAATCTAGGCATGTAAATTGCAGTGAACTAGCCACGGCTGGCCTTTGTTTTCTGAATGTGATGAGGGCCTAAATCACTTTTCAAAGACTTAAGGTCATTTTGAAATTCTTTCTGTTTTGCAATAAAAAATCCAAAGATTTGCCAACAAATGTTAACATTAGATACAGTTTCTGTTTCTCCATTAGTTTTTTTGTTTCCAAGGTTCCAAGACATGGGATAATTTTCCTTTCCAAACTGTTTCACTTTTTATTTTTATTTTTATACGTAAACTAAAACGATTTATGCATTAAAAAAAGAAAAAGAAAAGGAAAAATGCCTAAAATAAATTTGATTAAAGTAAATAAAGAGGTAGAGGAATATATATAATAACATAGGTAAAAATAATTTTTTTAAAAAAATGATACATTACTAAAGATGTGACAGGAGCTTGAATTTAAGAAATAAAATAAAATAATAAAAATATATGTACACCTACCTTAACCCCGTGTAGTACCGTCTGTACAGACTGTGTACAAACCGTCCGCGCCCTTCGCCAGCCATATTCTAAACCAAAACACTCATTACACTCTACTCTTAGTCGTTACACTCTCCTACCACTGTCTCATTACCCAGTAGCAAAGCTTCCTCTCTCTCTCTCTCTCCTCTCCATGCCTTTCTCTCTCACTATCTCATTACACACTAACCGAAAGCTTCCTCTCTCTCTCTCTCTCTCTCTCTCTCTCTCCTTCCTGCCTTCCACTCTCACTCTCTCTCGTTACACACTAGCCAAAAGCTTCCTCTCTCACTCTCTCTCATTACACACTAGCCGAAAGTTTCCACTCTCTCTCGCCTCCTGCCTTTATCTCTCTCCCTTTCGGTATGAACCGAGGAGGAAGAATTGCCACGACATTACATGCTATGAGATCCGAAACGTACTCTATTTGTTCTTGTACTTTCTATTTGTTTTTTTTTTTTTTTTTTTTGGCCTAGTCTGTAGTTCTTTAGCTTGTTTCCTAGTGTGGCTAGCTTGTCTTTTTGTTGGGGTTTGAAGGCTTTCTTGCCTCTTTGTTTGTATTAGTTGTTTGGTTTTCAATAATATTCTTATTGATTCAAAAAAGAAAAAAAGTCATTGCAATATTCAATAACTTGTGTCAAAGGAGTTTACATCTTGGGTGTTTGTATTGTTTCTGGGGTTTTGATTCTGGTTAATTGGTGCTGGTTCTGTATGTGCAAGGGAAATGGTAATGGTGATTACAAAGCCTGAGGTTTGGGTGACAAATGTGCAATATGCATTCATGGTTGCTTTTAGACCCTTTTGTTTTTTGTTGTTTATAAGTTTGCATTTTGTTTATAAGTTCTTCAATATTGGGGGCATAAGGATTTTCTGTTATGGATTGAGGAGGCTTGGGGGGTTAAGGCAGTTGGGACTCCTATGTTTATTTTATATCTGTTAAGGCAAAATTGAAGGTAGTAAACAAGGATTTATATGCAAGTATATCACAAAAGGTTAACATAGCAAGACAAAAGGTGGAAGCTGTCCAATCTAAACTGCTGCAGAGGCATTGTAAGGTCAACCTAAGGAAAGTTGAACAAGACTGTTTGCATGAATTCATTGCAGTCCAGAGGGCTAAGGAAGCTTTTTTGAAACAGAAAGCTAGGAATTCATGGCTTACTTTAGGAGACCAAAATAATAGGTTTTTCCATAGTCAAGTGAAAGCTAGACAAGCCAGAAATGCAATTAAATGCCTGATAGATTCTGAAGGAAATAGATTGGAGGACCTTGCACAGATCAAGCACGAGGTGGTAAGCTTCTACCAACAACTTCTAGGTTAATCATATGCAGGGAATGAGAGGAATATGATGAATAAGGTGTCTGCTCTTATGCCTAACCAACTCTCCGATGAGTCTAAACTCTTTCTACAAAAGGAAGTAACTGAGGCTGAGATAAAAGCCACAATGTTTTCCCTTGGCAATGAAAAAGCACCTGGGCCTGATGGTTTCACAGCCTATTTTTTCAAGAAGTCTTGGTCTATTATAGGAAGGGATGTTTGTCATGCAGTGAAATCATTTTTTCAATCTGGTAGTCTTCTCAAGGAAGTAAATTCTACTATAATTACTTTGGTCCCTAAAGTACAAAACCCATCCAAAGTTGCTGAGTTCAGACCTATAACAAAGATCCTAGCCAATAGATTCAGATCTTGCCTGAATGATCTAGTTAGTCCAAACCAGACTGCCTTTATAAAAGGAAGAAGTATTTCAGAAAACATCCTCCTTGCTCAAGAACTTGTGAAGGGGTATCATAAGGACAAAGGTAAAGCAAGATGTGCAATTAAGGTTGATTTGAAAAAGGCATATGACTCTGTTGAATGGAGCTTCACTCTGATGTGTTTACTGGCAGTTGGCTATCCCCCTCAGTATATTCACTGGGTTAGTGAATGTATAACAAATCTACGTTTCTCTATTGCTTTAAATGGTAGTTTGGTTGGTAATTTCAAAGGGGGGAAGGGTTTAAGGCAAGGAGACCTTTTATCTCCTTATCTCTTTGTTCTTGCTATGGAAGTGTTTTCCAAATTACTAAGTGCTAAGGTTAGGGAGTCACAACAGTTCAAATTCCATTCAAAGTGTGAAGGGCAGCAGATTACTCATTTGAGCTTTGCAGATGACCTATTGATCCTTGTGGCTGCTGACATTCAGTCCATTACACTAATAAGAGATGCATTAGATGAATTCAAGGAGTTGTCCGGCCTTTCCATAAATCAGTCTAAAAGTGAAGTGTTTTGTGCAGTAGTTTCTTCCTCTCTAAAATCACAAATCCTCTCAATTCTGAATTTCAAAGCTAGAAGCCTCCCAGTCAGGTACTTAGGAATGCCTCTTATTACTGGTAAGCTCTCTTATCAAGATTGTGATCCCCTGATAGATAAGATTACAACCAGAATTAGATCCTGGACAGCAGAACACCTTACTTTCTCTGGCAGGCTACAACTTATTGAATCAGTTCTCAATAGCATACAAATGTATTTGTCAAGTATTTTTATTCTTCCAAAGAAAGTAGTCAAAGCAATCGAGCAAAAGTTTAGTAGATTCTTGTGGAAAGTCAAGATGAGGGTAGAGGTGGAATCAAAGTGTCTTGGGAGCAAGTGTGTTTGCCGAAAAAGGAAGGGGGTTTGGGTTTGAAAAGAGTTGAGGACTGGAACAAAGCTGTTGTGATGAAGCATATATGGAATCTCTTCACCCAAGCTGGGTCTTTGTGGGTAGCTTGGGTTTATGGTGAGCTACTGAAAGGAAAAAGTTTATGTACAGTAAAAATCCCCCAAGAATGCTCATGGGGTTGGATGAAGCTACTGAAATCACGAATTGAAGCAAGGAAACTCATTTCTTATGAGGTAGGTGATGGAAACAATAAATTTTTATGGCATGATAAATGGCATCCTAATGGTGTGTTGTTAGAAGAATATGGGCATAGAATAATCTATGATGCGACAAGTACTTTTAATGCCAAAGTAAGTAGTGTCCTTAGAAATAAAGAATGGGTTTGGAGGCCAGCAAGATCAGAAAATCTAGTGGAGATCCAAAGCAAGCTCAGCCAAATTCAAATTATGGACTATGATAGACCTATTTGGTCTACAAGTGCATCAGGTAATTTCTCTTGTGCAGCAACTTGGGAGCATTTCAGAACAAAGGGAGAAGAAGTGAATTGGTGGAAGTTAATCTGGTTCAAGGAGGCAATTCCTAAGCATGGTTGCATTGGATAGTTGGTAATAAGGAATAGATTATCTACCAAAGCAAGATTAATGGAATGGGGCCTAGGAGGGGATTCTTCTTGCCAATACTACAGACAAAGTATTGAGGATAGAGGTCATTTGTTTTTTAAATGCTCTTTCACTAGTAGGATTTGGAAGCAAATTATAGCACTATGCTTGGTTTCTAATGGGGGATAGTGAACTTGAAAGGGAAGACTTTTAGAGCTTCTATATGTAAAGTGGCTTGGTGGGCTACGGTGTATCATGTTTGGGTCCAAAGAAATAATAGAATTTTTGATGCAGAGATAAAAACAGAAGAGCAAATTGTGAAGGCTATTAGAATGGATGTTAAACCTAGGATGGAAGGCTAAAAAATAAACTCCACCATGCTTCATAAAGTCCTCTGCACTAACTGGAGAATTACTAAAATGCTTAATCTAGGGGCTTAGATAGCTTTTTGATATCTAGATTAGTTTGGTTAGGAATTTTGTTTAAAATTTTGTGAAAATTTGTGTAGTTGGTTTAGGGGCTTTTGTGCCTATGTGAGATCACTGTGTATTTTTGTGTTTGTTTCAATAAAAAAGTTACTGAATTCTACATATATATATAATATATATATATAATATATATATTGGCTTTTTTGTAATATGCATTCAAGGTTGTTTTTTGACCATTTTGTTTGTTGTTGTTTATAAATATTGGCTTTTCTGTAATATGCATTTATGGTTGCTTTTACAGCCTTTTGTTTGTTGTTGTTTATAAATATTTTGGGCTGTGCTTTTATTTTTTTTAGCAGCCTTGCAAAGAGGAAAGATGAAAACAAAATTGGACCATGGTTTATAGTTGCAGCATCCACCTTCTTAGTATATCAAGCTATAACCGAGTTGTTTTGGAAAAGAACAAATAAAGTGATCAATGCATGCCAAAAAAGTCCGAGTGAAGGTATCTCTCAACTATGGGATGATTGGATAGGCCAAGATTTGATTGATACGAGCCAATCGAATCTTGGCATATCCAATCATCCCAAAGTTGAGAGATGCCTTCACTCGGACTTTTTTGGAATACATTAATCACTTTATTCGTTCCTTCCGGAAACAACTCGGTTATAGCTTGATATACTAGGAAGGTGAATGCTAAGATGAAAAGAAAATTTGACCATGGTTTATAGGTGCAGCATCCACCTTCCTGGTATATCAAGCTATAACCGAGTTGTTTTCGAAAGGAACGAATAAAGTGATCAATACATGCCAAAAAAGTCCGAGTGAAGGCATCTCTCAACTATGGGATGATTGGATAGGCCAAGATTTGATTGATACGAGCCAATCGAATCTTGGCATATCCAATCATCCCAAAGTTGAGAGATGCCTTCACTCGGACTTTTTTGGAATACATTAATCACTTTATTCGTTCCTTCCGGAAACAACTCGGTTATAGCTTGATATACCAGGAAGGTGGATGCTGCACCTATAAACCATGGTCAAATTTTCTTTTCATCTTAGCATTCACCTTCCTAGTATATCAAGCTATAACCGAGTTGTTTTCGAAAGGAACGAATAAACTGATCCATGCATGCCGAAAAAGTCCGAGTGAAGGCATCTCTCAACTATGAGATGATTGGATAGGCCAAGATTCGATTGGCTCGTATCAATCAAATCTTGGCCTATCCAATCATCCGATAGTTGAGAGATGCCTTCACTCGGACTTTTTTGGCATGTATTGATCACTTTATTCGTTCCTTTCGAAAACAACTCGGTTATAACTTGATATACCAGGAAGGTGGATGCTGCACCTATAAACCATGGTCCAATTTTCTTTTCATCTTAGCATCCACCTTCCTTGTATATCAAGCTATAACCGAGTTGTTTTAAAAAGGAACGAGTAAACTGATTAATGTATGCCAAAAAAGTCCGAGGGAAGGTATCTCTCAACTATGGGATGATTGGATACGCCAAGATTTGATTGATACGAGCCAATCGAATCTTGGCCTATCCAATCATCTCATAATTGAGAGATGCCATCACTTAGACTTTTTTGGAATACATTACTCACTTTATTCGTTCCTTTCGAAAACAACTCGGTTATAGCTTGATATACCAGGAAGGTGGATGCTACACCTATAAACCATGGTCCAATTTTCTTTTCATCTTAGCATCCACCTTCCTAGTATATCAAGCTATAACTGAGTTGTTTTCGAAAGGAACGAATAAACTAATGCATGCACGCCGAAAAAGTCCGAGTAAAGGCATCTCTCAACTATCGGATGATTGGATAGACCAAGATTAAGATAGATGCTGCACTTATAAACCATGGTCCAATTTTCTTTTCATCTTAGCATCCACCTTCTTCGTATAACAAGCTATAACCGAGTTGTTTTCGAAAGGAACGAATAAAGTGATCAATGCATGCCAAAAAAGTCCGAGTGAAGACATCTCTCAAATATCGAATGATTGGATAGGCCAAGATTTGATCGATACGAGCCAATCGAATCTTGGCCTATCCAATCATCCCATAGTTGAGAGATGCCTTCACTCGGACTTTTTTGGCCTACATTAATCACTTTATTCGTTCCTTTTGAAAACAACTCGATTATAGCTTGATATACAAGGAAGGTGGATGCTAAGATGAAAAGAAAATTGCACCATAGTTTATAGGTGTAGCATCCACCTTCCTGGTATATCAAGTTATAACCGAGTTGTTTTCGAAAGGAACGAATAAAGTGATCAATGCATGCCAAAAAAGTCCGAGTGAAGGCATCTCTCAACTATGGGATGATTGGATAGGCCAAGATTTGATTGATACGAGCCAGTCGAATCTTGGCCTATCCAATCATCCCATAGTTGAGAGATGCCATCACTCGGACTGTTTTGGAATACAATAATCACTTTATTCGTTCCTTTCGAAAACAACTCGGTTATAGCTTGATATACCAGGAAGGTGGATGCTGCACCTATAAACCATGGTCAAATTTTCTTTTCATCTTAGCATCCACATTCCCAGTATATCAAGCTATAACCGAGTTGTTTTCGAAAGGAAGGAATAAACTGATCCATGCATGCCGAAAAAGTCCAAGTGAAGGCATCTCTCAACTATGGGATGATTGGATAGGCCAAGATTCGATTGGCCCGTATCAATCAAATCTTGGCCTATCCAATAATCCGATAGTTGAGAGATGCCTTCACTCGGACTTTTTTGGCATGCATTGATCACTTTATTCGTTCCTTTCGAAAACAACTCGGTTATAGCTTGATATACCAAGAAGGTGGATGCTACACCTATAAACCATGGTCCAATTTTCTTTTCATCTTAGCATCCACCTTATTGGTATAACAAGCTATAACTGAGTTGTTTTCAAAAGAAACGAATAAAGTGATCAATGAATGCCAAAAAAGTCCGAGTGAAGGCATCTCTCAACTATGGGATGATTGGATAGGCCAAGATTTGATTGATACGAGCCAGTCGAATCTTAGCCTATCCAATCATCCTATAGTTGAGAGATGCCATCACTCGGACTGTTTTGGAATACAATAATCACTTTATTCGTTCCTTTCGTAAACAACTCGGTTATAGCTTGATATACCAGGAAGGAAGATGTTGCACTTATAAACCATGGTCCAATTTTCTTTTCATCTTAGCATCCACCCTCCTAGTATATCAAGCTATAACCGAGTTGTTTCCGAAAGGAATAAATAAACTGATCCATGCTTGCCGAAAAAGCTGGAGTGAAGGCATCTCTAAACTATGGGATGATTGGATATGCCAAGATTCGAATGGCTCGTATCAATCAAATCTTGGTCTATCCAATCATCTGATAGTCGAGAGATACCTTCACTCGGACTTTTTTGGCATGCATTAATCACTTTATTTGTTCCTTTCGAAAACAACTCGATTATAGCTTGATATACCAGGAAGGTGGACGCTGCACCTATAAACCATGGTCCAATTTTCTTTTCATCTTAGCATCCACCTTCCTAGTATATCAAGCTATAACCGAGTTGTTTTCAAAAGGAACGAATAAACTGATGCATACATGCCGAAAAAGTCCGAGTAAAGGCATCTCTCAACTATGGGATGATTGGATAGGCCAAGATTCGATTGGCTCGTATCAATCAAATCTTGGTCTATCCAATCATCCGATAGTTGAGAGATGTCTTCATTCGGACATTGTTGGCATACATTGATCACTTTATTCGTTCCTTTCGAAAACAACTCGGTTATAGCTTGTTATACCAAGAATGTGGATGCTAAGATGAAAAGAAAATTGGACCATGATTTATAGGTGTAATATCCACCTTCCTGGTATATCAAGCTATAACCGAGTTGTTTTCGAAAGGAACGAATAAAGTGATCAATGCAAGTCAAAAAAGTCCGAGTGAAGGCATCTCTCAACTATGGGCTGATTGGATAGGCGAAGATTCGATTGGCTCGTATCAATCGAATCTTGGCCTATCCAATCATCCCATAATTGAGAGATGCCTTCACTCGGACCTTTTTGGCATACATTAATCACTTTATTCGTTCCTTTCGAAAACAACTCGATTATAGCTTGATTTACAAGGAAGGTGGATGCTAAGATGAAAAGAAAATTGGACCATGGTTTATAGGTGCAGCATCCACCATCCTGATATATCAAGCTATAACCGAGTTGTTTTCAAAAGGAACGAATAAAGTGATCAATGCATGCCAAAAAAGTCCGAGTGAAGGCATCTCTCAACTATGGGATGATTGGATAGGCCAAGATTTGATTGATACGAGCCAATCGAATCTTCGCCTATCCAATCATCCCATAGTTGAGAGATGCCTTCACTCGGACTTTTTTGGAATACATTAATCACTTTATTCATTCCTTTCGAAAACAACTCAGTTATAACTCGATATACTAGGAAGGTGGATGCTGCACCTATAAACCATGGTCCAATTTTCTTTTCATCTTAGCATCCACCTTCCTAGTATATCAAGCTATAATCGAGTTGTTTTCGATAGGAACGAAAAAACTGATCCATGCATGCCGAAAAAGCCCGAGTGAAGGCATCTCTCAACTATGGGATGATTGGAAAGGCCAAGATTCGAATGATACGAGCCATTCGAATCTTGGCCTATCCAATCATCACATAGTTGAGAGATGCCTTTAGTCGGACTTTTTTGGCATGCATTGATCACTTTATTCTTTCCTTTCGAAAACAACTCGGTTATAGCTTGATATACTAGGAGGGTGGATGCTGCACTTATAAACCATGGTCCAATTTTTTTTTCATCTTTCCTCTTTGCATTGGCTGCTAAAAAAATTAAAAACACAGCCCAAAATATTTAGAAATAACAACAACAAACAAAAGGGTCTAAAGGCAACCATGAATGCATATTACAGAAAAGACTATATATATATATATATATATATATATATATATATATATATATTATTTTGAGAATTCAGGAACTTTTTTATTGAAACAAACACAAAAATACATAGTGATCTCACATAGGAGCAAAAGCTCCTAAACCAACTACACAAATTTTCACAGAAATGTGATCAAAATTCGAAACCAAACTAATCTAGATATCAAAAAGCTGCCTAAGCCCCTCGGTTAAGCATTCTAGTAATTCTCCAGTTAATGCAGAGGACTTTATGAAGCATGGTGGAGTTTATTCTTTAGCCTTTCATCCTAGCTTTAACATCCATTCTAATAGCCTTCACAATTTGCTCTTCTGTTTTACTCTCCGTAAAAATTTTTATTATTTCTTTGGAGCCAAACATGATACACTGTAGCCCACCAAACCACTTTACATATAGAAGCTCTAAAAGTCTTCCCTTTCAAGTTCACTATCCCCCATTAGAAACCAAGCATAGTGCCATAATTTGCTTCCAAATCCTACTAGTGAAAGAGCATTTAAAAAACAAATGATCTCTATCCTCAATACTTTGTTTGCAGTATAGGCAAGAAGAGTCCCCTCCTAGGCCCCATTCCATTAATCTTGCTTTGGTAGATAATCTATTCCTTATTACCAACCACCCAATGAAACTATGCTTAGGAATTGCCTCCTTGAACCAGATTAACTTCCACCAATTCACTTCTTCTCCCTTGGTTCTGAAATGCTCCCAAGTTGCTGCACAAGAGAAATTATTTGATGCACTTGTAGACCAAATGGGTCTATCATAGTCCATAATCTGAATTTGGCTGAGCTTGCTTTGGATCTCCACTGGATTTTCTGATCTTGCTGGCCTTCAAACCCATTCTTTATTTCTAAGGACACTACTTACTTTGGCATTAAAAGTACCTGTCGCATCATAGATTATTCTATGCCCATATTCTTCTAACAACACACCATTAGGATGCCATTTATCATGCCATAAAAATTTATTGTTTCCATCACCTACCTCATAAGAAATGAGTTTCCTTGCTTCAATTCTTGATTTCAGCAGCTTCCTCCAATCCCATGAGCATTCTTGGGGGATTTTTACTATCCATAAACTTTTTCCTTTTAGTAGCTCACCATAAACCCAAGCTACCCACAAAGACCCAGCTTGGGTGAAGAGATTCCATATATGCTTCATCACAGTAGCTTTGTTCCAGTCCTCAACTCTTTTCAAACCCAAATCCCCTTCCTTTTTCGGCAAACACACTTGCTCCCAAGACAGTTTGATTCCACCTCTACCCTCATCTTGACCTTTCCACAAGAATCTATTAAACTTTTGCTCGATTGCTTTGACTACTTTCTTTGGAAAAATAAAAATACTCGACAAATACATTTGTATGCTATTGAGAACTGATTCAATAAGTTGTAGCCTGCCAGAGAAAGTAAGGTGTCTTGCTGTCCAGGATCTAATTCTGGTTGTAATCTTATCTATTAGAGGATCACAATCTTGATAGGAGAGCTTACCAGTAATAAGAGGCATTCCTAAGTACCTGACTGGGAGGCTTCCAGCTTTAAATTCAGAATTGAGAGGATTTGTGATTTTAGAGAGTAAGAAACTGCTGCACAAAACACTTCACTTTTAGATTGATTTATGGAAAGACCGGACAGCTCCTTGAATTCATCTAATGCATCTCTTATTAGTGTAATGGACTGAATGTCAGCAGCCACAAGGATCAATAGGTCATTTGCAGAGCTCAAATGAGTAATCTGCTGCCCTTCATACTTTGGATGGAATTTGAACTGTTGTGACTCCCTAACCTTAGCACTTAGTAATTTGGAAAACACTTCCATAGCAAGAACAAAGAGATAAAGAGATAAAAGGTCTCCTTGCCTTAAACCCTTCCCCCCTTTGAAATTACCAACCAAACTACCATTTAAAGCAATAGAGAAACGTAGATTTGTTATACATTCACTAACCCATTGAATATACTAAGGGGGATGGCCAACTGCCAGTAAACACATCAGAGTGAAGCTCCATTCAACAGTCATATGCCTTCTTCAAATCAACCTTAATTGCACATCTTGCTTTACCTTTGTCCTTATGATACCCCTTCACAAGTTCTTGAGCAAGGAGGATGTTTTCTGAAATACTTCTTCCTTTTACAAAGGCAGTCTGGTTTGGACTGACTAGATCATTCAGGCAGAATCTGAGTCTATTGGCTAGGATCTTTGTTATACATTTATACAATACATTGCAACAAGCTATAGGTCTGAACTCAACAACTTTGGATGGGTTTTGCACTTTAGGGACTAGAGTAATTATAGTAGAATTTACTTCCTTGAGAAGACTACCAGATTGAAAAAATGATTTCACTGCATGACAAACATCCCTTCCTATAATAGACCAAGACTTCTTGAAAAAATAGGCTGTGAAACCATCAGGCCCAGGTGCTTTCTCATTGCCAAGGGAAAACATTGTGGCTTTTATCTCAGCCTCAGTTACTTCCTTTTGTAGAAAGAGTTTAGACTCATCGGAGAGTTGGTTAGGCATAAGAGCAGACACCTTATTCATCATATTCCCCTCATTCCCTGCATATGATTGACCTAGAAGTTGTTGGTAGAAGCTTACCACCTCGTGCTTGATCTGTGCAGGGTCTTCCAATCTATTTCCTTCAGAATCTATCAGGCATTTAATTGCATTTCTGGACACTTGACTATGGAAAAACCTATTATTTTGGTCTCCTAAAGTAAGCCATTTATTCCTAGCTTTCTGTTTCAAAAAAGCTTCCTCAGCCCTCTGGACTGCGATGAATTCATGCAAACAGTCTTGTTCAACTTTCCTTAGGTTGACCTCACAATGCCTCTGCAGCAGTCTAGATTGGACAGCTTCCACCTTTTGTCTTGCTATGTTAACCTTTTGTGATATACTCCCATATAAATCCTTGTTTACTACCTTCAATTTTGCCTTAACAGTCTTCAATTTTGAATACAAAATAAACATAGGAGTCCCAACTGCCTCAACCCCCCAAGCCTCCTCAATCCATAACAGAAAATCCTTATGGTCACCCCATATATTGAAGAACTTATATAACATAAATGCCAATACTTATAAACAACAAAAAACAAAAGGGTCTAAAAGCAACCATGAATGCATATTGCACATTTGTCACCCAAACCTCAGGCTTTGTAATCACCATTACCATTTCCCTTGCACATACAGAACCAGCACCAATTAACCAGAATCAAAACCCCATAAACAATACAAACACCCAAGATGTAAACTCCTTTGAAACAAGTTATTGAATATTGCAATGACTTTTTTTTTTTTTTTGAATCAAGTAAGAATATTATTGAAAACCAAACAACCAATACAAACAAAGAGGCAAGAAAGCCTCCGAACCCCAACAAAAAGAAAAGCTAGCCACACTAGGAAACAAGCTAAAGAACTACAAACTAGGCCAAAAAAAAAACTTACCAAATATGATATCAGCTTCACATTCTCCATACCAAATTTTAACTTAATAGGTCCATAATCTATAAAAGCAAAGAACAAAGGTCAGAAAAATAGAAAGAAGAAGAGAAAATATTAAAAAAAAACAAGAACAAATAGAGTACAAGCTCTGTTTCGGGATCTCATAGCATGAAATGCCGCAGCAATTCTTCCTCCTCGGTTCATACCGAAAGGGAGAGAGATGAAGGTAGGGAGGCGAGAGAGAGGAAGCTTTCAGCTAGTGTGTAATGAGAGAGAGTGAGAAAGGAAGGCAAGGAGGCGAGAGAAAGAGGAAGCTTTCAGCTAGTGTGTAATGAGAGAGAGTGAGAGAGGAAGCTTTCGGCTAGTGTGTAACAAGAGAGAGTGAGAGTGGAAGGCAGGAAGGCGAGAGAGAGAGAGGAAGCTTTCGGCTAGTGTGTAATGAGTAGTTATTGAATATATATTTTTACTTATAAAAAAAAAATGAGATAGTGAGAGAGGAAGGCATGGAGGAGAGAGAGAGAGGAAGCTTTGCTACTGGGTAAAGAGACAGTGGTAGGAGAGTGTAACGACTGAGAGCAGAGTGTAATGAGTGTTTTGATTTGGAATATGGCTAATGAAGGGCATGGACGGTTTGGACATAGTCTGTACGGGTGGACATATATTTTTATTATTTTATTTTATTTTTTAAATTCAAGCTCCTGTCACATCTTTAGTAATGTATCATTTTTTTAATTATTTTTACCTATGTTATTATATATATTCCTCTACCTCTTTATTTACTTTAATCAAATTTATTTTAGGCATTTTCCTTTTCTTTTTCTTTTTTTAATGCATAAATCGTTTTAGTTTACGTATAAAAATAAAAATAAAAAGTGAAACAGTTTGGAAAGGAAAATTATCCCATGTCTTGGAACCTTGGAAACAAAAAAACTAATGGAGAAACAGAAACTGTATCTAATGTTAACATTTGTTGGCAAATCTTTGGATTTTTTATTGCAAAACAGAAAGAATTTCAAAATGACCTTAAGTCTTTGAAAAGTGATTTAGGCCCTCATCACATTCAGAAAACAAAGGCCAGCCGTGGCTAGTTCACTGCAATTTACATGCCTAGATTGATGGGGAGTAGCCAAACTTGACAAGGATGGATATATATAGACATATATATAATGTTAAAATTAAACTTGTGGCTTTTACATTGACAAGTATCTGGGCGTAAGTTTTAAGGGCAACATGATTTTGACTATGTAGGTGCCTTAAAATTATATGTGCCTTACTAGTATATTGTGCATCCAGTCCAGAGCACAATTCCAATATATATCCTTCCTTATTGTCGGTTCAGTTTTGACTTTTGATTACTAAATGAATATTTACTCTCTCACTATGTCTACTTAGCATGCTTCTTTGTACCCCATATGGAAGGAGTCTCTTATTTTCAACTTATTTACAATTTTGTTTTTTAAATTTACTTTTTCTTAAGTACAATTCATTTAACTTTTACCCAACTTATTTTTAAGTCTTATAAACCAATTTATTTTTTAAGTTCAATAAATCAATGAAAATAAACTCTATCAAACACACACAATTATTATTATTTTTTTTAATAATTCAATATTTAGGAAAGGGGATTAGAACTTTGGTTCTCTTTATAAAGAAAACTAGTCACTGCAATTTACATGCCTAAATCAAAATTATCAATTATGTTTCAGTGATTGTTTGAGCTTATTCATTGGAACATAATTTTTTGATACTGATAAATTTCGACAATATGTTTCAGATTACACACACACATATATATATATACTTAGCCAATAGTTTGTTTCTATTCTCATTATAAAGGAGATATTACTTAATTTAATTTAGTTACTTTAGAGACGGAGTGAAAAAAATAAAATAAAATTTAACCGAGGCCAAGAAAAATATAGGAAAAAAAATTTAATCTTAAAAATAAGCTATCACACACACATGGTATAGGATAATAAAAGAAAAAAAAATGATATACTAATCATCATTTACAATTTTACATAAATTTAATATAATTTAAAAATAAAATCTAAATAAGAGAATTGCTCAAATTTTATAAATAAATAAATAAATATTTTTTATTAACAATATAAAAGGAATTGAGAAAATTACAAAACGAGTGGGGGCCAGCCCGGCTCCCTCCGTCCTTACTTGAGTAAGTTTAATTACTCTACAAGTCTACATGAGAAAGTTTAGTTACCCTAAGGCTAACCAAGAATAAAGAACAATAAAAAAATCTAACCTTAGTTTAGTTACTCAAAGTCAATTACTTGAGAAAGTTTAGTTACTCTAAAAGCTAAGTCTGACCGAGAATTGATAATAATAATAATAATAAAAAAAAAAAA